>JAQFVV010000008.1:2044634-2050563 GCA_028023455.1 Epiperipatus broadwayi | reverse complement strand
GATGCCTCAGGCAAATTAGTATTTTTAAATTTATTTCTTGTTTTAGATAAATCAGATAAGGCTTCCAGCCATATTGGATCCAGTTTTTACTTTTTGAAAAAGAACTATTGTTAACTTTGACTTTTCCTAGATCTTGATAAGAATTATTTTTTATCTAAGCTATTATTAGCAATTTTTAAATTAGAATTAGAATCAGAAATATTAGACATTTTAAATCTAATATTCTTCTTTATATTAACAACAATTTTGCTCGAAATAGAGCTTACCTTTAAGTGGAAAATTTCCTTTTTCTTTTGGTATACTTTTCACTATCAAATTCAATCAAAAACCAATAAAACTTAAGTCTAAAGCAGGAGCTGAAATGAGTCAACTTTCTCTGTCAAGAGCCAAGATGGCGGCTACTACTACTACTACTACTACTACTACTACTACTGCTGCTGCTGCTGCTGCTGCTGCTACTGCTACTACTACTACTACTACTACTACTACTACTACTACTACTACTACTACTACTACTACTACTACTACTACTACTACTAATAGTTTTAAAAAGTTTTTTATTATTATGTCTATATTGTTATTACAAATTAAAAATGTTACATAATTTCTATATTCTGATTATGTTAAAAAAAATTTTACATAATAATTTATATATATAAAAATAGTAAACAAATATTACATGAATCATAAAGAGAAGAAAATAAAATTGGGGCATGTAAATTAATGAGTAAGCTATTCATTGATGGTTGTAAGTTTTTTTAGTCCATTGCTGATTTTGTTTAAGAGTTATGATTGTGGAGATAATTTTATGAGGCTCCAGGTGGCATTGACTATATCCGCCGGGGCCAAAGAATGATCTCTCATTTTAATTTTTAGGATTTTATTTTCAAAAAGAGATTTATATTTTCGTGATGTTGGATTAAAAACAAAGTGACATCTTAAGAACCAGAGAGTAAAAATGATAAAGATGGACAGCCTTATATTGGGAAATATTTCTTTTTGAATATTTTCTATTAAGATGTCACATATTGGTTTAGAATTATAAATAAGTGTGGATATCAGTTGTCTATATATATGTAAGGCATTGCAGTGATATAAAAAATGTTGCATTGTTTCATCCTCCCTACCACATAAGGGACAGATAGGTTGAATGTTAGTATATTTCCTCTTATTGAAAAGAAATTCACTTGTTGGCAATGCATCCATGTTAATTTTGATGAGGAAGTCTAAGTATTTAGGTTCTAAATACCAAAATTTAAATTTTTGTATTAAAGATTTGTTTGTTAGTTTAAGTGTACTATCTGGTGTTTGAAGCAGATCTATGTTAGTCATATTTTGATATGCATCCCAGTACTTAATTTTTGCTGTAAACATATTATCTGGTAATTTGTATTGACATATGTGTTGAATTAGGTTATTAATGAACTTATTGTTAATAGGTGGGGGTGTGTCAGTAGGAGATATTGGAATGAAAACCTGAAAATTCTGAAAGTTAGTGCAGATTTTAAATAGTGTATTATAGGATTTTTGATAATAAAAGGTATTTATTGAATGCAAAGATAATTTTGAATGTTTTTGGAGTTTATTAATGCTAATAGAAATTGTCTTCTGGTTCCAGATCAATTTAGTACATAGAGAATTGATTTTCTTAATGAATGAGGTTGTGAATTTAATGGTGGGTGAATAGAAATTAATTTTTGGATAGATTAGCATGTTAATTAGAGATATCTTGCTGTGTATTGAAAGATAAGCTTTAGTTAGAGAATTAATAATTTTTTGTATAGAAATGATTAATTGATTTTGTATATTTATTCTCATTATATTTACTGATTGATGGAAGGGTATTCCCAGAAAGTTATGAGGTCGGGTTTCAACTTTTGTTTTAATTGGAGTGCCAGTAAGTATGGACCATGTGGCCATTGTTTCGGGATTGAATTTTAGAGTATAATCTTTTGTGTATTTTTTTAATATGTTATGTAGTTTTGGTAACAATTTCTGTGAGGGAAGAAAAACAGTTATGTCATCCATGAATGAAATATGATTAATTGTACAGTTTAAAAAAATTGTTTGTATTCCCGGTAGTTCAGTTTCAATTTGAAGTAAGAGGGGATTAATGTAGGTGATGAAGAGGAGGGCACTAAGGGGTGAACCTTGGGGAATTGAATTATGTGGAGTGAATTCTGATGACATTTTTCCATTTAAGGTGATGTGTATGTTTCTATTTATAAAGAGATTAGCTAAAATATGCATAATTGGAATCGATATTCCATGACTACCAAGCACTTCTAAGAGTTTTTCAATAGGCACAGAATCAAAGGCAGCTTCAATATCTAATTGTACTGCAATAGGTGCAGCTTTTCTATGGTGGCGAATCTCATCAGTTAGTGCCCTAAATAAGACATGAGCCTCGGGGATGGATGAGCCTTTTTTGGCAAACTGAAATTTAGATAGAGTAGGTAATATAAGAGGCTGGATTTTATCTTTAATAATGGATTCTATTATTTTAATGATTAGTGGGGACTTAGATATAGGTCTAAGATTATTGAGAGGGGAGGGTAGTAAAGGTTTTTTTAGAAAGGGCACTAGTGAGACAGGATAAAGTAGTTCTATACTATGAATTTGATTTGACAAGTAATGTAGCATATTGTAAATTATGGGAATAGTAAAGTGGCTAAGGTGTTCAAGCAAAAATTTCAGAATGGCATGTGTTCCTGGATGCGAGTTGTTTGGAATAGTTTTTAATTTATTTGTAATGTCTTCTTTAGATATATTAAGGATAGTTTGTGACATACCAAAATAAAGTGGAGCGAGAATTGGCATAGGTAGCTTTTGAAATTTAGTTTTAAAATATTGTTTAATTGGTGGAAGCATATTTATTCTGGTAATCATTTTATCATTTATTAATATGGATGAGGGTGTGGTTATTTTAGAGTTATATCCTAATGCCCATTTGATATATGCCCTTGACCAGTCATGGGTGTTTTTTAAAAAAATTTTGGCTTTTTTAATAGAAAGATAATTAGCTAGTGTAAGTTGTGTCTGTTTGAACTCTTGCTTTAGTAACATTATGGTATTAACTGAATTTGAGCTGGTAGGTGTGCTTTTTAGCTTCATATGCAGTATATCTAATTTTTTGCTAAGTGCAGTAGGAGAAGGATTTCTTGCAGTATAATGTTTGATGTTAGAAGCTAAAATATTAATGAAGGAAAACCAAGCTTCTGTTGGTTGGAGTGAGAGTATGTCAATTTTTTTAAAATAAATGTATGCATTAGATATTATGGCTTCAGGAGCATTTGTTTTTAATAATAAACGGGTGGTATTGTTCAGTAAAAGTGTTGAGTGTATCTGCATATCTAAATTTAATACGACATTAAGGGCATGATGGTCAGAAAAAGCTACTGGGTTTAGGGAGGGTGTAATTATAAAGTGCAATTCAGGAGAGTAAAAGAGTAGATCTATTAGTGATGAATGATTTTTAGTGAAAAATGATATTGTATTTGATGAAAAGAAACCTTCTGAGCTCATTAGCCTTTTGTTAATTTTATGAAGATATTTCATCGTAATGTCTTGGTATGACATATTAAAGTCACCGAAGAGAATTATGGGGTGTGGATTTGTTGCTAGTGTTAAATTAATTATGTTAATAAGCTGGTGTATAAGTATTGGTTGATTATATAAGTATAATGCTATAATATTTATTGTGCATGCTGCATTATGAAGAGTGATGATAATCATGTGTTGATCAATATATAAGATGTTGAAAGATTGGAATGGAGAATTCCTATTGATGGGTACTCCTATTCCTGCAGCTGAATAGTTTGATGTGGAAAATCTGGTATATCCAAACTTGGCAAGATGCTGCTCAGGTTTAAAAGGAGAACTTACTGAGGATTTGGTTTCTGTAAAAAAAAAGAATATGTGGTGTGAATTGCCGAATCCAACTGGTAATGGCAAACATTTATGGGGTGAGTTTATCCCTCTGACATTAACTTCAGTAATTGATACTAGCATGAGTAATTCTAGATTGTACAATGATTATGGTAATTTGTTGTATATGCATAATGTTTGTAGTTGTTAATGATCTTGGTAGTGGAAAGTAAGATTTTATGGAGTAAGTATAGTCATATGAAGACTGGAACAGTCTATCCAATGTAACAGTGGGATAGGATGTTAAAGGAAGGTAATAATTTTGTATAGTATATAATGAGAATAGGTATAGCATGTTTAATAATAAAAGGAAAAATGTATTAGTAAGTTTATAATTTATAGATATATATGTTTGTTTATTATAAAGTTTATGTTTATTTAGTTTACGGGTATAAGATGTAATTATGTGTGGTTGTTTGTCATGTAGTGTGTGTATAATATTATTAATGTGATATATGTATTTTAGCTGGGTAAGTGTAATCAGCAATGAACCCCTACCAAACATAAAAACTAACAAAAAAATCATTACAACAGAGTATTTAACACAAATTGGATAAAATAAAAATAAAATAAAAACGGTTGGATATAGTTCTTCATTCATGATATATCACTAAGTTTTTTTGGTTTAATGTGTCCAGGATAATTTGCATTAGGATTATCTGATGTGTGTTCAGTATTAACTTTTATTTTCTTGTGTGTTCTTCTGTGTATATCAACACCAGCTAAATATACCTGCTGTTGTGGTGTTGAAGTGGAAGCAACTGAACGCAATTGCCTATCCGAGTGTGTGTCCGTTGGAGTTCTTGTTATTTGGAGGTCAGAGTTATTAGATTTTATTTTCTTTTTAAACGGAATGGATTGCTTTGTTGGAGCATGATTCACTGGTGATTTACATTTTATAGCGGTAGATTGATTATTATTATCTTGAATCAATTCAGTTACATCAATTCCCTTTTTTCTTTTTGCAATTTTTTTATTTTTTGTTACTAATTGAAACGGAATAACATCTTCCGCGAAAATATCTTCAAGCTCACTTGATGAGGATGAGCTAATATTCTCATCATCAAGTTCTGAGTTACTAATTATTGGTACATTCAGGTGTATTGGTATTGATTGTTTGTCAGAGATAATCAAGGTTGATGAATCCCGGGTTTGTGGTAACTCCGTTTGGGTATTATCATTATCTCCTGTTTGACTTAAAGTTGGTGTTATTTTGATGTTGATATTTTCGTTATATTTTGTTGTATTTAATTGGCTCCAGCAACGATGTGTTCTCGAGTGTTTTAATCCGCATTTTTGACATACTTTGGTAGGGCAGTCTTGTATTAAATGCGATCATTGTTTGCAATGAAAGCACGGGGATGGTAAACCTCTGAAAGTGACGATTACTGGTGAGATGTCTGTTTCATGTACAGCTGGTATATCACTAGGTGTAACATTCTTGTTTAATGTTATGCTTAACGTCGCAATATTTAAAAATACTGGGATAACTGCATTTTTATCAAGCAGATATTTAAAGTTTGTTATTTTCCCGTATTTTTACAAAATTAATTGCAAGTCAACTTCATTAAAATTAATGTGGCAGTTTTTGATTCTTCCTTGTAGAGATAGGGGTCGCTCCATATCGATGTAACAAAGGATTCTTGAGTTCATTATTTTTGAAAATATTCCTTTGCGTTTTATTATGGAATTCTATGCATAAATATCTATTATTAGGATGGTATAATATTTTATAAATAAATGTCCATAATTTTTTTTCAGTCAAAAGTTGATAAAATTCATCCATAGGAAATTTAAATAAATCGCATTCCGTGTTTGTAACTGCCATTATTAACATTTTCTCGCTATGAAATTTTTGGAACGATCTAAAGAGACTTTGAGGTATGGTTTGGTTAAAATTATTTGTGTACTGAGCATATAATTCCGAAGTAATTAATTGGGTATCATCTGGTATTATATTTACATTATTTTGTTCATCTTCGTTATCATTTTCTAGGCCTAA
>JAQFVV010000008.1:1667134-2042134 GCA_028023455.1 Epiperipatus broadwayi | reverse complement strand
ATGAGGAAGTCTAAGTATTTAGGTTCTAAATACCAAAATTTAAATTTTTGTATTAAAGATTTGTTTGTTAGTTTAAGTGTACTATTTGGTGTTTGAAGCAGATCTATGTTAGTCATATTTTGATATGCATCCCAGTACTTAATTTTTGCTGTAAACATATTATCTGGTAATTTGTATTGACATATGTGTTGAATTAGGTTATTAATGAACTTATTGTTAATAGGTGGGGGTGTGTCAGTAGGAGATATTGGAATGAAAACCTGAAAATTCTGAAAGTTAGTGCAGATTTTAAATAGTGTATTATAGAATTTTTGATAATAAAAGGTATTTATTGAATTCAAAGATAAGCCATTAAATTTTGAATGTTTTTGGAGTTTATTAATGCTAATAGAAATTGTCTTCTGGTTCCAGATCAATTTAGTACATAGAGAATGGATTTTCTTAATGAATGAGGTTGTGAATTTAATGGTAGGTGAATAGAAATTAATTTTTGGATAGATTAGCATGTTAATTAGAGATATCTTGCTGTGTATTGAAAGATAAGCTTTAGTTAGAGAATTAATAATTTTTTGTATAGAAATGATTAATTGATTTTGTATATTTATTCTCATTATATTTACTGATTGATGGAAGGGTATTCCCAGAAAGTTATGAGGTCGGGTTTCAACTTTTGTTTTAATTAGAGTGCCAGTAAGTATGGACCATGTGGCCATTTTTTCGGGATTGAATTTTAGAGTATAATCTTTTGTGTATTTTTTAATATGTTATGTAGTTTTGGTAACAATTTCTGTGAGGAAAGAAAAACAGTTATGTCATCCATGAATGAAATATGATTAATTGTACGGTTTAAAAAAATTGTTTGTATTCCCGGTAGTTCAGTTTCAATTTGAAGTAAGAGGGGATTAATGTAGGTGATGAAGAGGAGGGCACTAAGGGGTGAACCTTGGGGAATTGAATTATGTGGAGTGAATTCTGATGACATTTTTCCATTTAAGGTGATGTGTATGTTTCTATTTATAAAGAGATTAGCTAAAATATGCATAATTGGAATCGGGATTCCATGACTACCAAGCACTTCTAAGAGTTTTTCAATAGGCACAGAATCAAAGGCAGCTTCAATATCTAATTGTACTGCAATAGGTGCAGCTTTTCTATGGTGGCGAATCTCATCAGTTAGTGCCCTAAATAAGACATGAGCCTCGGGATGGATGAGCCTTTTTTGGCAAACTGAAATTTAGATAGAGTAGGTAATATAAGAGGCTGGATTTTATCTTTAATAATGGATTCTATTATTTTAATGATTAGTGGGGACATAGATATAGGTCTAAGATTATTGAGAGGGGAGGGTAGTAAAGGTTTTTTTAGAAAGGGCACTAGTGAGACAGGATAAAGTAGTTCTATACTATGAATTTGATTTGACAAGTAATGTAGCATATTGTAAATTATGGGAATAGTAAAGTGGCTAAGGTGTTCAAGCAAAAATTTCAGAATGGCATGTGTTCCTGGATGCGAGTTGTTTGGAATAGTTTTTAATTTATTTGTAATGTCTTCTTTAGATATATTAAGGATAGTTTGTGACATACCAAAATAAAGTGGAGCGAGAATTGGCATAGGTAGCTTTTGAAATTTAGTTTTAAAATATTGTTTAATTGGTGGAAGCATATTTATTCTGGTAATCATTTTATCATTTATTAATATGGATGAGGGTGTGGTTATTTTAGAGTTATATCCTAATGCCCATTTGATATATGCCCTTGACCAGTCATGGGTGTTTTTTAAAAAAAATTTGGCTTTTTTAATAGAAAGATAATTAGCTAGTGTAAGTTGTGTCTGTTTGAACTCTTGCTTTAGTAACATTATGGTATTAACTGAATTTGAGCTGGTAGGTGTGCTTTTTAGCTTCATATGCAGTATATCTAATTTTTTGCTAAGTGCAGTAGGAGAAGGATTTCTTGCAGTATAATGTTTGATGTTAGAAGCTAAAATATTAATGAAGGAAAACCAAGCTTCTGTTGGTTGGAGTGAAAGTATGTCAATTTTTTTAAAATAAATGTATGCATTAAATATTATGGCTTCAGGAGCATTTGTTTTTAATAATAAACGGGTGGTATTGTTCAGTAAAAGTGTTGAGTGTATCTGCATATCTAAATTTAATACGACATTAAGGGCATGATGGTCAGAAAAAGCTACTGGGTTTAGGGAGGGTATAATTATAAAGTGCAATTCAGGAGAGTAAAAGAGTAGATCTATTAGTGATGAATGATTTTTAGTGAAAAATGATATTGTATTTGATGAAAAGAAACCTTCTGAGCTCATTAGCCTTTTGTTAATTTTATGAAGATATTTCATCGTAATGTCTTGGTATGTCATATTAAAGTCACCCAAGAGAATTATGGGGTGTGGATTTGTTGCTAGTGTTAAATTAATTATGTTAATAAGCTGGTGTATGAGTATTGGTTGATTATATAAGTATAATGCTATAATATTTATTGTGCATGCTGCATTATGAAGAGTGATGATAATCATGTGTTGATCAATATATAAGATGTTGAAAGATTGGAATGGAGAATTCCTATTGATGGGTACTCCTATTCCTGCAGCTGAATAGTTTGATGTGGAAAATCTGGTATATCCAAACTTGGCAAGATGCTGCTCAGGTTTAAAAGGAGAACTTACTGAGCATTTGGTTTCTGTAAAAAAAAGAATATGTGGTGTGAATTGCCGAATCCAGCTGGTAATGGCAAACATTCTATGGGGTGAGTTTATCCCTCTGACATTAACTTCAGTAATTGATACTAGCATGAGTATTTCTAGATTGTACAATGATTATGGTAATTTGTTGTATATGCATAATGTTTGTAGTTGTTAATGATCTTGGTAGTGGAAAGTAATATTTTATAGAGTAAGTATAGTCATATGAAGACTGGAACAGTTTATCCAATGTAACAGTGGGATAGGATGTTAAAGGAAGGTAATAATTTTGTATAGTATATAATGAGAATAGATATAGCATGTTTAATAATAAAAGGAAAAATGTATTAGTGAGTTTATAATTTATAGATATATGTGTTTGTTTATTATAAAGTTTACGTTTATTTAATTTACGGGTATAAGATATAATTATGTGTGGGTGTTTGTCATGTAGTGTGTGTATAATATTATTAATGTGATATATGTATTTTAGCTGGGTAAGTGTAATCAGCAATGAACCCCTACCAAACATAAAAATTAACAAAAAAATCATTACAACACAGTATTTAACACAAATTGGATAAAATAAAAATAAAATAAAAATGGTTGGATATAGTTCTTCATTCATGATATATCACTAAGTTTTTTTTGGTTTAATGTGTCCAGGATAATTTGCATTAGGATTATCTGATGTGTGTTCAGTATTAACTTTTATTTTCTTGTGTGTTCTTCTGTGGATATCAACACCAGCTAAATATACCTGCTGTTGTGGTGTTGAAGTGGAAGCAACTGAATGCAATTGCCTATCCGAGTGTGTGATTGTGGGAGTTCTTGTTATTTGGAGGTCAGAGTTATTAGATTTTATTTTCTTTTTAAACGGAATGGATTGCTTTGTTGGAGCATGATTCACTGGTGATTTACTTTTTATACCGGTAGATTGATTATTATTATCTTGAATCAATTCAGTTACATCAATTCCCTTTTTTCTTTTTGCAATTTTTTTATTTTTTGTTACTAATTGAAATGGAATAACATCTTCCACGAAAATATCTTCAAGCTCACTTGATGAGGATGAGCTAATATTCTCATCATCAAGTTCTGAGTTACTAATTATTGGTACATCCAGGTGTATTGGTATTGATTGTTTGTCAGAGATAATCAAGGTTGATGAATCCCGGGTTTGTGGTAACTCCGTTTGGGTATTATCATTATCTCCTGTTTGACTTAAAGTTGGTGTTATTTTGATGTTGATATTTTCGTTATATTTTGTTGTATTTAATTGGTTCCAGCAATGATGTGTTCTCGAGTGTTTTAATCCGCATTTTTGACATACTTTGGTAGGGCAATCTTGTATTAAATGCGATTGTTGTTTGCAATGAAAGCACTGGGGTGGTAAACCTCTGAAAGTGACGATTACTGGTGAGATGTCTGTTTCATGTACAGTTGGTATATCACTAGGTGTAACATTCTTGTTTAATGTTATGCTAAACATCGCAATATTTAAAAATACTGGGATAACTGCATTTTTATCAAGCAGATATTTAAAGTTTGTTATTTTCCCGTATTTTTACAGAATTAATTGCAAGTCAATTTCATTAAAATCAACGTGGCAGTTTTTGATTCTTCCTTGTAGAGATAGGGGTCGCTCCATATCGATGTAACAAAGGATTCTTGAGTTCAAAAATTTAATATTATTTTTGAAAATATTCCTTTGCGTTTTATTATGGAATTCTATGCATAAATATCTATTATTAGGATGGTATAATATTTTATAAATAAATGTCCATAATTTTTTTTCAGTCAAAAGTTGATAAAATTCATCCATAGGAAATTTAAATAAATCGCACTCCGTGTTTGTAACTGCCATTATTAACGTTTTCTCGCTATGAAATTTTTGGAACGATCTAAAGAGACTTTGAGGTATGGTTTGGTTAAAATTATTTGTGTACTGAGCATATAATTCGAAGTAATTAATTGGGTATCATCTGGTATTATATTTACATTATTTTGTTCGTCTTCATTATCATTTTCTAGGCCTAATACTTCTGTTAAGTATTCAGTTGAATTTTGCACGTTACTGGTAATATTATCGGCATGAGATTTAACTGCTCTAGCATACGAATTATTTTCTTTTATTTGATTTTCCTTTAGATCTTGTTTGAAAAAATGTTGATTATTGTCTGATTCTTGCATAAGGTTATTAGCATTAATATTATTAGTTATTTTCGGTAATTCTGGGAAACTGTCCATGTTTTCAATAGACTCTTGTATGCTCGTTTGAACGTTAACAGAGCCGAACGTTTTTCTAGGTTTCATTAGCTTTGCTTGCGGTTTCACTTGATTGCTAGTTTGAATTGTGTTATTCGATTTATTTTGGTTATTGATTGTAATTTGAACATCTTCAGTTTGAAATAATGAATTATTATTAGACATAACAGAATTATTTGTAGGTTCACTACGTTTGTCATTTAATTTAGAAGCAACGAGTCTTTCGACTCCATAGTTATAGAACAGATAAATTAAATCTGTCAGATTTTAAAAAAAGGAAGTAGATTTTACCTACCTAATTGTTTATTCCTGTGTAATAAACTATAATGATAAAATAGTAGAATTTCAATGAAAATTTTAAAATTATTTTGGAGCCAAAACAACATGCTTGTGAGGCATGGCGGCCATCTTTACTACTACTACTACTACTACTACTACTACTACTACTACTACTATGACTACTACTACTACTACTACTACTACTGCTACTATTGCTACTACTACTGCTATTGCTGCTACTGCTGCTGCTGCTACTGCTACTGCTACTACTACTGCTACTACTACTACTACTATTATTATTATTATTATGGTTGTAGTTTTGAGACCGTACTGCCGCATCAGATGGCGCTGCCACACCATCAACAATCGGCCTGAAAATGGCAAGTGATAAATTTTTTTACGAAAATGCCTGAAAATCAACAAATAAAAATGCCTAAAGCAAAATATGTACAGCAAATAAATCAAAAAGTACAACTTATAAAAAAAAATGCAAGAAAATGCTAAAAAATTCAAATAATAAAACCAAAAAACCATGAAAATTCCATTACGAGATACCACTCCCCCCCTAAAATCAAAATTTCTTCCCTTAAATTGGCAAATAAAAATGCCTCAGACAATATATGTACTGCAAATAAACGAAAACTACAAATTATAAAAAAAATGCAAGAAAATGCTAAAAAATTCAAATAATAAAACCAAAAAAACCATGAAAATTCCATTATGAGATATACCCCCCCCCCTCTAAATCAAAATTTCTTCCCTTAAATCAGCAAATAAAAATGCCTCAGACAATATATGTACAGCAAATAAATTGAAAACTACGAATTATAAAAAAATGCAAGAAAATGCTAAAAAATTCAAATAATAAAATCAAAAAACCATGAAAATTCTATCAAGAGATGTACCTCCCTCTACAATCTGAAAATTCACAAAGAATGGTGGCCAAAAAGAGCAGGAAAATATGAAAAGATCAAATTATTTACCTTCAACATAAATATGCATCTAAGTTCATATTCAAAAGCAATTAATTGTTCTCTGGCTTTCAAATTATCAATATTTTAAAATTATTTAAGTAACAGATATAATAACAACTCATAACACAGATTAATACGTATGTAATAAAAAAACAGTCGATGCTGTAAAAATCAAATTATAAAAAAAATATGATCAATAGATACCGCCCCCCTACAATCTGAAAATTCACAAAGAAGCATATCTAAATTGAGTAATATTTAAATAATCAAAAAGCAATATACAAAAAATAATTACCAAAGTCCTTCCAATCATTTTTAGTAGGCACTTAAATGTGTTCAGCATAAAAATCCATTATTTTGATTTAGAGTTCACATTTTACATAGTAACAGAAGAATTCAGCATACATGGCAGAATTTTGAAGCTTTTAAACGCACTTGAATAGTAGAATTTTGAAGCATTTTGGAACAGATTTTAACACAAATATTAAGAAAAGATGGCAGAAATTAGCAATTATAATTTAGAAATTTAGATTGACGGTATATTGATCGCTTGCAATATTGCATCGAATACATCTTCACCATCATGCAATCATCACCAAATGAATTCGTCTAAGTAGGACTCAAGATAACATCAGGTGGTCCCCCTCTCTCGTTTATTGTGACATTTTACAAGCCCCAAAGTCTTTCTACATTCTGGGTGTGAGCCCCAGTCATAGGATTGACAAAATTGTACGAATGATTCACTTTGAAGTGTTGGAAACCTTCAGCATTCAATACATCCATTTTGTAGGCCTTCCAGCAGTCAGTATATATGGTGGATCCTGTTGCTACATGTTCTTTAATGGCATCTAGAAGAACAGACACTGTTCGATCTGGAATAGCAACAATGAAACACTCTTTTGTTTCTCTACATAAACCGCCAAATAACCACTGCTGTGGAAGAATTCTTCCCTGTTGATTT
Organism: Epiperipatus broadwayi; assembly: GCA_028023455.1. Taxonomy (NCBI): domain Eukaryota; kingdom Metazoa; phylum Onychophora; class Udeonychophora; order Euonychophora; family Peripatidae; genus Epiperipatus; species Epiperipatus broadwayi. Next base: position 2,034,961 of record JAQFVV010000008.1, on the reverse strand, counting down.
TTACGTTTACTAAATAAACTTTCGTTGACCTCTGCAATTTTTCCTGGGCCTCCAATTTTGCAGGATGAATGAGAGAGCAGACTTTCTTTATATGCTTCTCTCAAATATTGCTTCCATGCAACGACAGTATTCCTATTCAAATACAAATCATTTTTCCCAATTGCATGGTCAATTGGTTTTTGCTCCAATAATAAATGATTCGGATGGATGTGGCAAATGACAATTTGCAGCCTTCCAACCAGGTTCCATTCCAAAGTGCTACGTGACATTGACAAGCCTTAATATTGCACTTCCATTGTGCCATTGCATTCACATAAAGCCTCATTTCATGGCCATTCTTACACACTCTTCGAGAAGGCAAAACATTTTTACTTTGGAGGAACTCCACTGCTTCAACTTCTGTTGTTGGTAGATCCCAAACTTTCATCATTTTGAGTAAAATAACCAAATATCACAGAAAAGACGACACGTAAATTTTAGATGCTGATATTTCAATGCGAGATTTTGAAATATTGCCTTAAACTTTGCTGCATATTTAATGTTGTATTCTTCTGCATGAAAAAAAGTAATCCTTAATAATCCTGTCAAAAAATAAAAATTATCCCAATAACTTGTATTTCTAGCAGTCCAAAATAATTAAAACGTCATAATAGAACTAAGCAGGTATTTCAAAACTCTACTTTAGCTACATTTCAATTAAATTTGTTAGCTTTGGAAATTAGGTTTCATGTAAAATGTCTAATTACCTCATATTCATTTCGAAAGTACAAACTGATTTAATTTATATAATGGTGAAAAACAATTTCTTAAACAAAAAAAACTGGAAAAATCCAAATGCCTACTACTATAAAGGAAGGAAGTAATCGGTAATTATTTTTTGTATATTACTTGTTAATTATTAAATGTTATTAATGAATTTAGAGAAATTCACTTTTTGATGTGAAATGTCTAATTATGTCATATTCATTTTGAAAGTATAAACTGATTTCATCTATATAACAGTGAAAAACAATTTCTTGAACAAAAAAAAATGCAACAAGGTAATTTTTCCACTTTCTCTTTTAAACTTAATATAATTATATTTAATCACTTACTACATATTAATCTGTGTATGAGTTGTTATTTTAAAATATTGATAAGATTTATTACATTAAATGTTATTAATGAATTTAGAGAAATTCACTTTTTGATGTGAAATGTCTAATTACGTCATATTCATTTTGAAAGTATAAACTGATTTCATCTATATAACGGTGAAAAACAATTTCTTGTACAAAAAAAAATGCAACAAGGTAATTTTTCCACTTTCTCTTTTAAACTTAATATAATTATATTTAATCACTTACTAGTATTAATCTGTGTATGAGTTGTTATTTTAAAATATTGATAAGATTTATTATGTTTTGATTAGTGGGGGAAGGGTCGGTAATGATTGCTTTTTGATTATTTAAGTATTAATGCTCAATTTACATATGCAGTAATTTGAAAGCCAGAGAACAATTAATTGCTTTTGAATATGAACTTAAATGCATATTTATGTTGAAGGTAAATATTTTGATCTTTTTGTATTTTCCCACTCTTTTTGACCGCCATGCTTTGTGAATTTTCAGATTGTAGGGGGAGGTATATCTCTTGATAGAATTTTCATGGTTTTTTGTTTTTATTATTTGATTTTTGTAGCATTTTCTTGCATTTTTTTTTATAATTTGTAGTTTTTGATTTATTTGCTGTACATATATTGTCTGAGGAATTTTTATTTGTCGATTTAAGGGAAGAAATTTTGATTTTGGGGGGGGGGTATATCTCGTAATGGAATTTTCATGGTTTTTTTGTTTTATTATTTGAATTTTTTAGCATTTTCTTGTATTTTTTTTATAATTTGTAGTTTTCGATTTATTTGCTGTACATATATTGTCTGAGGCATTTTTATTTGTCGATTTTCAGGCGTTTTCATAAAAAAATTATCACTTGCCATTTTCAGGCCAGTTGTTGATGGTGTGGCCACGCCCTCTGACGGCAGCAGTACGGTCTCAAAACAGGTGCCATTATTATTATTATTATTATTATATTTCAAAAGGCACTTTATTAAATCAAAGAAACTTTACAATGTTTGCATGTTTTACATTGTGTTACATACATATATCAGTTTGCTCCAGAAGTGGATGTTTCAACTGAAAAAAACATTGTCCATTATTAGTTAGTTCATTTAGTTGTAATAGTTTTATTTCAAATGAGAATATATTCCATCTTCTTTATGTAAGTTTGCAATTTCTTGAATTTCTTCTGATTATAGAGATATCCTTGTCTTTATGCTAGTGTGCAATTTCTTCCAATTATAAACCACTGTAATTGTGATTGGTCCAATTTTAATTGATTGTTCATTATTTCTTGCATATGTCACTATAGTTTATTATAATGTCTCTTTTTAATTAAATTGATAAAAAGGTTGTGAATTTTGCTGATATTGGTTTAACTGAGTGTGTGATATACTTACAATATTGATGGCTGTTTTAAAAGAGACAAAGTTGCTGCATATAAAAGTGGACGATGGGTGGCATCTAGTATTTTTTCCAATCAAGAAAGTACATCTGGTGCACCAGAATGCATATAAGACAAACATGGCCACTCTAATGCTGGGTATTGATCTCTCTCGGAAAGCACCAAGTATTTGATTAATCATGATACCAGACTTTTTGTATGCATTACACGTAATCTGTCTTGTTTGGTTTAGAGCCAAACACTGGTATATAAGATGGTGTAGTGTCTCCTCTGCTCGGTGACACAGTCCACAGAAGGGATCAATGGATAGATATAGTCTTTTATGATATAGAAAATGTGTTGTTGGCATCACAACTAGATTCATTTTGATTATGAAGTCAAAATATTTGGGCTCTAGCACCCATTTTTTAAATTCTTTGAGCAATTTTGTTGTTGGTGTTGTTGTTGTTGTTATTGGTATTATTATTATTATTATTATTATTATTATTATTATTATTATTATTATTATTATTATTATTATTATTATTATTATTATTATTATTATTATTATTATTATTATTATTATTATTATTATTATTATTATTATTATTATTATTATTATTATTATTATTATTATTATTATTATTATTATTATTATTATTATTATTATTATTATTATTATTATTATTATTATTATTAAAAAAAAACAGATAAAACTCCATACAGTAGTGCCACTCAGGGCAAGCCAAAATAATCAATGGATGCCAAAAGGCTTGTGCATAAAATCCCTATCTAGTGCCTATTCATCCAATATCCCCAGATTAGTTTCTAACTAAGGTTTTTGTCAGTGAGGAGCCATGAATCCGAGAGCACTACACCTAGATCTTAGGATCTAATGCAACCCTCCAGCAACCACGCTTTCATTTCTACTTAACTACAAAACTATGTGAATAAAATTGAAAACACAATAATATTTTCAATCCAAGCTCATTAGCTTATATAGTCATGTAAGTCTGAACTCAGTTCAGTATCCATACATTTTGGTGTCTTTGGTTCTTTAATAACCATAGCCACCACTATCCTATTAGGCAGGATTGGTATTAAATCACTAAATATCACATGATCACCATTTCTTATGCTTGCTCATAACTGTTATTAAAACAGGCAAAATCTTCATACAGTAGTGCCACTCAGTGCAAGCTTGTGGCTTTCATCAGTGAGGAGCCTTGGTTCTAAGAACACTTCACCTAAACTGGAATTCTCTTATCAGTATTATTCTATTTTTTATTTATAATAAATTTCACTCTAATTGGATCTATTTGTCTCTTCATCTTTCCCTCCAATTTTACAAAGACCAACTATGTCCTAATTAAAGCAGATCTTTTCCCATTTTATATAAACCTTTTCCATTGGAAAGTAATCAGCAGTTATAAGTCACTAAATTGCCATGAACTCCTGCCTTGGTAAATAACTTTAACTTTCCTGGAATAAAACTCATAATTTGGTCATCTTTAATAATATTTTTAAAAAATATTCGCACACACATTTCTTCTGCCTTCAAGAAAACAATTATTATTTCATTCAAGAATCTCAGAAATTTCATGATATTCTTTTGGCCTTAATTTCAGAAATAAAACAACAATGAATAATTACATGACATCAGATTATATAATGATTAAGTAGCATTTTTTCTCATCATAGTTATGTTACAGATTATAAGCTTTAGAAATCAGTAGATGCCAAATAAAAGTTCCTAATAATTCCCTATCCAAGACTATCCTATACAATATTCCTTGACTACTTTCTAGCTCAAGTTTTTCAATAGTGAGGAGCTTTAGATCTGAAGTAGGACATTTAGATATTTTGGATTTAAACTAAATCTCCTCACTAATTAGTTTGGTTATATTGAGTAGAATAGCTCTGGATAAGGAATTAGTAAACATTACATCTGGTATCCATTGATAAACAAAGTTTCCACTAAGTGGCATAACCATAGTGAGAAACAATTTGCTACTGTGCCAAAACATTTGCCACGATTGAAAATTTTTCAAAGATTACAAAATATGGTGGCCATTCGAAGGTGCCACCAAGCATTTCAGCCTGGACCGGATTACAATGGTTTTTATAATCATGGTTAATTATTTCTTTTCGAACGGCAATCACCAAATCTAGTCTCTAAAATAATTTTATTTTATCGGACTAAAATTTTATAAAATGAAATATAATCCTTAAATAGTTATAATAAAAAAAATCAGACCAATACTTGACTAATATTGAAACACTTATTATACCTTTTTCCTATTCTCTTCTTATTCCCTTCTCTCGCATTTATTTAATCAAGCCATCCCGATCTATTCCTTAGTAATTCAGATTTAACACATCGTTCTTGAAGGAACATGCACCGGCACTTTATTAAATGTATAAAATTTTATCAATAATTATGATAAATACATACTATGAGTGTACTCAAGGGCAACTTACTATAAGAGTGTGCTTGTTAGCAAGCACGCTCAAACCTCCTCTTTCTAATGTTAAATCCTATACATATTCCCTTCGAATGAGTATACAATTTTTTTTTCTTTTATATTCATATATACATTATCAGAATAACAAAAATATGAAATAAAGGTAAGTTTAATTAATAAAATATAGAATTAAAAAAAACTATAATGCAGATTAATTTAAATTAGTGGAATATAGTTAATGAATCTACAAGACCCTCCCCCTTTTCTATTGTTGAAACTTATATATGTTTGCAGCTGAGGATTTTCAAAAATGTGCCATTATACATAATACATATATTATCATGTAAATGTTTATTGTAATAAAAACAAAAGTCAATTTACCCTGATCGATCAGTATATTGGTCCTGTGGGTGAAGTATTTCATTTTATGCTTGTAGTTTGTCCAGAATTTCCATTTTAGTCTGTTTTCCTCAGCTAGCTTTCAATGTCCTATGCAATGTCAGCATTTTCAGTGGCAATTCCAGGTCATAATGGAAAGAAGGTTCCCAAAAGGTAAAGTTCTGTTGCCTCTAGCCACTCAACATTTTCTCTCTCTTTATTTAATTTCCAGATTTTTTTTTTTTGAAGAGACTGAACTGAATTAAAACCAATATACCAGATACTTAACTTCGGCAAAATTCCAATTAATAATAAAAAAAGGGTAAATCTATAATTTATAGTTTTTTTTCAAAGTCTGAGGTCACATCTTTCATGTCCTTTATTTTTTTTTTCACATTTTGTTTGTAATCTTGTGGAAACATTCCAGTTGATCAATGTGATAGATAACATAAAAATACCTCCACTTTTTAAAGTTTCAACAATAAAGTTAATTGCAAAAAAAATCTATACTTTCTTCCCCCTCCTATATAGAATTCCTAATAATTAGAAACAAATTAAAAGACAAGCTTTTATTAAAAAAAGCTTGCAAGATCTTTTTTTTCTTATCTTGATTTAATCTATCTCAAAACTTTCAAAAACTCCATTTTAAAATAAGTGTTATTATTTATTTTTTTAGTATATTATATAAAATAATATATATTTTTTAACAAAATATATATATGTCATATATATATATGAATATGAGCTAGTAGAAAAATATCAGCTCACTACTAAACAGCATTATAGAAGCTGAGATCATGTAATGTTTTGTTCATTTTATATCAGTCTTAGGGCAATGAATAAAGATGATTATTGTTATTAAAAAAACTATCGATAACATAGTAAATAGATGCTAAACTGGTTCATATCTACTTAACTATATAAGCAAGTTGGCTTAGATTGAAAATCCAAAATGTTTAGATCTAAAGCATCTCATAGATGAAAGCCATAAGTGAGAAACTGGTCTATGAATATTGGATAGGACAACATTGTATCAGGATTTATTAAGCACTATCATTTGTCATCTATTGTTTACTAAGCTTATACTAGGTGGCATAATCATAGCAAGAAAAAGAATTTGATACTAAAGTAAAAATCCAATAAAGTTACCATTCTGACTGATGCATACTTGACCATCCATATTTGTTTGTCACATTGAAATATCCACTGCAATAACACATTAGGAATTTGCCATTTGTTTCCTTTATGGCCTCAAAGGGAAATTAAAAGATCTTCTTTTAGTTAACAATAACTTCTTTTTATAGCCAAACATTATTTATACTCAACATTATGTTAAATCAGTTGTAGGATGTATATAAAAGATGACAAAAAACAACAACTCTGTTTTGAATTTTTTTTTTTTATTTTAAGATATCTCTTTTATGGATTTAGATGCTACAATTATTTCTGTCTCTTCCCATTAAATATATTTTTCAGAAAACTCTACCTGCAGTGTTTTTTTTTTATATATTACTCATCTCATTAGTTTGACTTTATAGAAAGAGTTTATCATTGCTGTATAATAAATAATTATATAAATATATACACACCCACACTATTATAGGCATGAGCTACCTCTTTCATCTTTATACTAATTATATTATTTTATAGACAGTGCATTAATTCTTGTCAGAGTAGCTTTGATATTACGATCTTATCCTTAAGCTAACATTATAAAAATACCTGTTGACCAACAAATTTTTGTAGTTATGTAAGCTATTTAAAAATTCCTGTTTGTTAAGTAGCTTTTTCTCAGTGATGAGTTAGAGAATGGCTTTATATTTTGATAATGATTAATATATCTTAGATTTTTAATGATTCAATGCAGAATATAATAATCATCAAATAATCCACATATTTTGCATACCCAAAGGATCATTTTCTTGTTTATAAGATATTTTATTAATTTAATTCTGGTCCCTATGTGCTATAGTATATGTACAGTTTCATATAATGTGACTAACTATGATAATTCTAACTTAAATTTGAAATTTTAGCGTTAGAATAAGCACCAGAATAACATTTAAAACAGAGCCAGTTAATCTAAGTATTATAACTTTACCTGGATTTATTATTTAGCATGATTTAACATCTTGAAAATGGCTAATGATCAGTTTTTAAAATAATTACCATTGAGCAGGTGAATTAAATCAGCTTTTTATTATTTATAAACGACTAATCTGATCATTTATATTTAAATATATTCAAGTATTGATTAGAATCAGCTGATGTTAAAGAGATATATTGATTAATGGATTTATTATGATAATATATTTAAATAAATTTTAATTACACAAATCTCAAGAAATAAATGCGCTTTGCTGTTACCAGCTTTTGTTTTAACAATCCAAATAGAGAGAGGTTTGAGATGACATTTTAATAATTAATCATTTGAAGATTGCGCGGTCATCTTATTTTAAATACATTTTATCTCAAGGATATGAAATTTAAGATTAATTTTATTCCGATAATGTTTTCATAGTATATCAAATGTAAAACCAAATTGTGTGTGTGTGTTTTATATAGTCATTTGAATATTTTTAAAGTGTGTGTGTGTTTGTATTAATAAAAGGTTTATTTTATTTTTGTAATGTATATTTCATCTAGTCTTACAATATTTCACTACACAAATTTTAATAATAAATTATGCACTAGGGTTTTAACAAAATAATTCTAACCATTTTATTATTTCCAAAATTTCTCTTATACACTTTAAATATATACTTTTATATTTTTATTTTTTTATTGTTAAAAGGGGGTTGCCTTGACAACAGTTTGAAATTGTTGATTGTTATCTATATTGGGATTGTCTAGGTGTTAACTGGTTTCTAATGGTTACTTTTAATAAGAATTCGTTTAATGAATCTAACTATAAACTGCATAATGAAGTTACATTTCCCTGCAAAGAATGGTTCTTCTTCCAAACTCAGCATGGAAAGTGGCCAATTCAGCACTCTTTTCAAGCACTCATTAAAAATTGCATAATAATAAATTTTTATTTAATGAATATACTTTATAACCAGTAGTCATGAGCAGTTCTAATAATCAACTTTCCCTCTCCTTTTGATTAAATCATACTAAATGCAGGTTTATGATTTATGAATATCATTACTTGATGTCTGTTTGTAAAACAAATTTGTAAGGTGACATCTACTCTATTTTATATATCACTTTCACTTACAACAATTTTATTACTTTATTTTTATGAATTTGGACAGAGAAAAAATGGATTTTGTAACAACCTTTTTGACTCATTAAATTAGTTTTATTTTCTATTTATATAATTTCCTTTTAATTAATATTCCGTCTTAGTTGTTTGAGATACATTCTTAATTCAGTCCTTATTCCAATTTGCATACAAATACAAATGAAGGGAAAAATCAATATTACAGCAATAATAAATTCTTTCTACAAAATCTAACTCTCAATAAAGATAGTCCTTCTTACTTTACATATGCAGTATGTATGAAACGTTTTTGTGTTTATCTGTTTGGAAACTTATTACTATCATCAGTTATTTGTATTTCATCTACTATCATCTAGATAGAATCTAAATTGGCCTATAGAATTGAATTTAAGTGCAAAAATAAGACAGCTACCCTTATCTTTTCAAGGTCTCTACCTTGTGTCTTGGATCGAAAGTTTCTTTACCTTCAACCAAAACAACATTGATAGAATATAGCTGTACGATGCATGCATAAAGGATCAATTACCTCTATTTAAAAAAATATTAGTTTAGAAATACTTGTGATAGTTATAATACATCTTTTAATGAATAGGGTGATAATATAGCTAGTAGCCCTTATATATATCTCAAAATGGAAACTTTTCATTTGAAAAATAAGCAACCAAATACATATGTGAACAGTGATTGTCGCATTATTCTGATAATTTTGTGTTACATATATGACATTATGGATTTGTTCTATTTTATTTTTTTTTCATGTTATTAATGATTATTCTACTTCAGTATTAATTACTTTGAATTCTGAGATAGTATCAGTCTTTGTTGTTATGCAGTTTAATAGTCCAACTCGAGTCTTATAATCCCAGCTCACACACCAAATCAGAATTCAAGATTATAATTAACAGAAAACAGGTTTTTATACAATAAAACTAAATTGAAATCAATTCTTTTGAATGGTAAAAAGTGGCACCACTTGGCTGTTTTTTTTTAACTATCTGGAAACAAAATAAACTGATTTTATAGTAAATTTTTTGAGAGACTGAATCTAAAAATATCCTATCATTTTGAAGATAATTAATGCATTTTAAAACAATCTTTGATTATTCTATGTGAAATGTAATCACCATCAGTTAATTAATAATGATGTGTGGCTAATCAATCTTTTATGATGATTAACTAAATTATCTTAATGTCTATAGGTTAAATATTTTAATGTGACCAACATGGTAGTCTAATAAATAATAAAATGATATATCACTATTGATGTTATATTTTTTTATCTAACTTAAGAGGTTATGCCACCTAGCAGTAATAAAGAAATATATAAATCAGATTGAGTGTACACCACCAGAGAAATAGATTGAAATATCATAAATAAATGACACATCAGAGTGGAGTGCAAAATCAAAGATTAGATATTGTGTTGACAAAATTAAGACAGGTCAGGTAAAAAAAATTAAAACAAATGCATATTAGGAAATAAATATTTAAGGAAAATGTCAAAAAGAATAATATTGAAGATGGAGACAAGTAATCGCATTTAATGATATAACCAAAAAACAAAATAAATAAAAACCTTAAATAGGAATAAATAAATTGGGACAATTACAAACATATATCAAATTGTATTTAGTGTAAAGGATTAAAACCTATAAAGCAAAGTTAGATCCACATCCAGAATAAACATCAGAATCACAATCTTCAAAAAAATTAGAAACTCAAAAACAAAAAATAATGAAAGAAATAGAACAAGAACCAACCAAGGAAATAAAAAAATGTACCAATAGAATACTCATCTTGAAATGTTCCCGGCATTTAATTACAAATATAAAAGTTGACTTTACTAAAGTTAAATAAAAATGACATAGATGTGAATCCAAATATGAAGATATAAATAAAAACATAAAGGAAGAAATAAATAAAAATATTATAGATATAAAAGAACATATTAATAGAATTGGCTGCAGAAAGGAGTTTGCTATTAACTGAAAGGAGACCCTTTGATTCCTCTTGGTGGCCTTAAAGGAACCGAGCAGGGCAAATTCCTAATGTCCACTCCATATGTTCTTGTCGTTGCAGCTGTTATTACTATGTGATTATTCATATAGTATACGAACATGGATGGGCTGCTCACCAACATGCATTAGCCAGCATGGTGAGTTTATTGGCTTTTTACCTCTGAGTTTAAGATCAAGAAACACCATGGTCTTTCTTCTCAGTGCCTGATAAGGCAGAATGAATGTTTGTGTAAATGATAAATATTTTCCCAATACATATATACAATTATGACAGACAAAAATAAAGCATGGCCCTTATTCCCAGGAGGCTGTAAAGTCACCAACCAAGGCAGCAGTTGGTGGCCGAAGGCAGAGGGTGCTAAGAATCCCCTGATTGCGGACCCAGGCTGCCATTTGATGATGACTTTTTATTTAGGTACTTACAACTGCAGATCACTTTCAAGTGAAGGAAGATTGCAAGAATTAGAAGAAGAACTGTCTTATATTAAATGGGACATTATTGGACTTTGTGAAGTTAGAAGAAAAGGAGAAGAAACAATTGATTTAAAAAGTGGACATATACTCTATTATAAAGGCACACATATTGGAAATACAAGTGGAGTAGGATTCATTATAAATAAAAAGTGGAAGAACAATATTGTGGAGATTGATGGTGTATCGGACAGAGTGGCAAGATTAGTTATACAACTTAATAGCAGATACCAAATGCAGATAATTCAGGTTTATGCCCCAACAAGTTCTCATAGTGATGAAGTAGTAGAAGATTTTTATATGGATGTACAAAAGGCTTTTGATCAGAGTAAACAACATTTTAAAATTGTTATGGGAGACTTTAATGCTAGAATTGGTAGACAAATGAAAGATGAAATTGCTGTAGGTAATTTTGGTTATGGTAATAGAAATGAGAGAGGACATAGACTTGTGGAGTTTGCAGAAAAAGAAAAACTTTATATTATGAATTCATTTTTTGAGAAAAATGTTAAAAGGAAATGGACATGGAAGCATCCAAATGAAGGTACAGCAGAATTGGATTATATTTTGACTAACAGAAAATACATATTTCAAGATTGTAATGTTCTTAATAAATTTAACACAGGAAGTGATCATCGATTAGTAAGGTGTAAGTTACGTGTTAATGTAAAACTAGAGAGACAAAAATTATTAAGAAAAACAATATTTACAGTTGATATTCCTAATCTTCAGAAACATTCTAATGAATTTAAATTAGAACTTACAAATAGGTTTCAAGTGTTAGGAGATTTTGAACATGATTCAGATTTGAATGAAATTAATATGAAAATAACTGATACACTTTTAAAAACTGCAACAAACATAGCTGGTAGAAAAAAGCAGCAATTGACTAATAAAATTTCTACTGAGACTAGAGAATTTATGAAGAAAAGAAGGAATATGAAGATATACAAAAATGATGTATTAAAAAGAATTGAATATCTCGAATTTTGTAAAATGGTACGGAAAAGAGTTGAAAATGATATAAGAAAGTATAACTGTGAAATAGCAAGGAAAGCTGTAGAAGAAAATAAAAGTCTCAAAAATGTTAAACAACATTTTGGTATTGGTAGGAAATTTATATCTGCAATAAGAAAAAAGATGGAATTATTACTAAAAAGAGAGATGACATCATGAAATTGGTAGAAGATTTTTATCAAGAATTATATAGTAATAAAGAACAAGTACCTCCTATATCTATTACATCTTCCGAATTGCCCAGAATTTTAAATGAAGAAGTGAGACATGCAATTAAGTGTATGAAGAAAGGAAAGGCTCCAGGAAATGATGGAATTATAATTGATATATTAAAAGAAGCAGGTGAAGAAATAGAAACAATTTTAGCAAAGTTATATACCAAATGTCTAAATGATAAAGATGTACCAGAAGATTGGAAGAATGCAGTAATAATATTAATATTTAAAAAAGGTGATAAAGAAGATATTAGAAATTACAGACCTATCAGCCTTTTATCAGTTTTATATAAAATTTTTACCAAGATAATTACAACTCGTCTACAGAGAACTTTGGATTTCCACCAACCAAGAGAACAAGCTGGATTTAAAAGTGGTTTTAGTACAATAGATCATATCCAGGTATTGAGAGAAGTCATAGAAAGGACAAATGAATATGAGTTGTCATTATGTTTTGGATTTGTAGATTATGAAAAGGCATTCGATTCTATACACATTTCTTCAGTGATTAAAGCATTGGATCATCAAGGTATAGATCCAGGATATTGTCATATTTTAAAGAATATTTATAAAAATGCAACAGCAACAATTAGATTACATAATGATACTGGAAAAATCAACATTGAGAAAGGTGTAAGACAAGGTGACTCCATATCTCCAAAACTCTTTACAGCAGTGCTGCAAGAAGTATTTTGTGGATTAAAATGGGAAACTAAAGGAGTGAAAGTAAATGGAGAGTATTTAAGTCATTTAGATTTCGCAGATGATGTAGTTGTTTTTGCAAATAATGCTTCAGAGCTGCAGGAAATGTTGCAGGAGTTAGCAGATGAAAGTAGAAAAGTAGGACTAAAGATAAATGTTAAAAAGACTAAAGTAATGTTTAATCGATTTGCTCAAAATATGAAAATAAAGATTGATTATGAAGAATTAGAAGAAGTTAACAGTTACAAATACCTTGGTCAGATTATTAATACAGATGGAAACATAATGGAGGAAATTAATCATAGAATTAAACTTGGTTGGAGTGCTTTTGGTAGAAATAACTTGATACTAAAAGGAAATATGCCTATGTGTTTGAAAAGGATGGTTTTTAACAAATGTGTTTTACCAGTTCTTACTTATGGATCTGAGACTTGGACACTTAATAGAAGAGCAATACAGAGACTTCAGACCACTCAAAGGAGTATGGAGAGATGTATGTTGGGAGTAACAAGAAGAGATCGAAAACGCAATGTATGGGTAAGACAACAAACAGGTGTTACTGACCTTATTGAAAAAATTAAAAGATTGAAATGGAGTTGGGCTGGACATATTGCTAGAAGAGATGATAATAGATGGACAATTGAAATTTTAAACTGGATTCCAAGAGATTGTAAAAGACCCAGAAAGAGACCACATGTGAGATGGATGGATGAAATAAGAAAATGTGCAGGGGTGTTGTGGAGAAGAGAAGCTAAAGATCAGAGAAGATGGATTAAACTTGGAGAGACCTTCATCCTGCAGTGGATTGATAATGGTTGATGATGATGATGATTAATAGAATTAGTAGATATTGAAGAAATATAAACAAAAAGCTAATTGAGCAGGCAACATAATTCATGGATGCATAAAAAGATCCAGGGAAAGGAAAGCAGGCTTTCCACCATATGAAGCAATATCCCTAAAAGGTAGATCACATATTAATAATGACAATATAAAGAAAACAAAAAAGTTCACTATGAATAAACAAAAAGAAAAGTAGTGGGAGTCACAGAAAATCTCATGGATTTAAATGCAGTGGAAATGATACTGATCTTGAAAAGGCAAACAAAAATAATGTTTTTGTCTTAAGGTTTGTGATGATAGTCTTTCAGTATAAATTATTTGTTGGGCTAATTCCATCATTTAATATTAAGAACTGAATGTCTTTAAAAAAAATTTAAAGTTTATTTTAACTTTCTAAATAGCACACAGAATAGTATTTAACACAACATTTCAAATGATATGATTTTCCACACTTCAGATTTTTCAGGCCTGATAAGAGATTGTACTAATGTGAAAATTGAACCTGGACCTTTAGATTCTTAGGTTTGAATTTTAAAGTAACACTCTACCCATCTGATCTATTCTTCCAAAGGCCACAGACAGTAGAAATTTCTAAAATCCTATGAGAGTCCTCCTGATTTCTCCATTTTTTTATTTTAAGTGGCTTTCAGACATTATGTATAATCATGCTGGGTTGACTTCACATGATCACTATTTCTTACGCTTGCTCATAACTGTTATTAAAACAGACAAAACTCTCCATATAGTAGGGACACTCAGTGCAAGCCAGAGTAATCAATGAATGCCAGAAGGCTTGTGCATAAAAGTTCAGACCGATATGACTATATAAGCTAATGAGCTTGGATTGAAAATATTGTTTTATTCTCATAATTTTGTAGATAAGTAGAGATAAAAGGTGGCTGCTGGAGGGTTGCATTAGATCCTAAGATCTAGGTGCAGTGCTCTCAGATCCAAGGTTCCTCACTGGTGGAAGCCACAAGCTAAAAACTATAGGGATTTTATGCACAAGCCTTCAAGCATCCATTGATTACTCTGGCTTGCACTACTGTATGGAGAGTTTTGCCTGTTTTAATAACAGTTAGGAGCAAGCATAAGAAATGGTGATCATGTAATGTTTAGTGGTTTAATACCAATTCTGCCTAATAGGATAGTGATGGCTATGGTTATTAAAGGACCAAAGACACCAAAATGTGTAGTTACTGAACTGAGTTCAGACTTGTATGACTTTATAAGCTAATGAGCTTGGATTGAAAATATTTTTGTGTTTTCAATTTTATTCTCATAGTTTTGTAGTTGAGATAAAAGGTGGTTGCTGGAGGATTGCATTAGATCCTAAGATCTAGGTGTAGTACCCTTAGATTCAAAGCTCCTCACTGATGAAAGCCACAAGCTAGAAACTAGTCTGGGGATATTGGATGAGTATGCACAAGCCCTCTGGCATCCATTGATTACTGTGGCTTGCACTACTGTATGGAGAGTTTTTCTGAGTTGACTTACAAGATTATTTGCCATAGTGATATGAGCAGCTTGAAAAATGATAGAAAAAAGACAAACTGATGGTTATAAAAAAAAACATCCAAACTAGCAGACTTATGCATATACCAATGAACATATGTTTTATTGGGAAAATATAAAAATATTGAATAGAGAGGGAAAAATACAAAGAAAATTCAAAAAAGCTGCTCACATGACTATGGCCCAGACACTAATTAATCTTGTTCCTAGGAAAGAAATGGATTAAGATATTATCTTAAAATTCAGATTCAAGAATCTAAAGATCCAGATTAAATTCACAGGCTAGGGTAATGTCACTAGTTAGGCCAGCAATAGCTGAAGAAGAGAAAATAATATTACAACTCAAAACATTGTGTTAAATACTAATTTAGGTGCTATTACTAATCAGTGAATGTATTTAGAAAGATTAAATAAAGTTACTTCTAAAGGTATTTTGTTCTTAATGTTAGATAATGGAAATTTGACTATCAAATAATTTATACAATAAATGTATACCAACAAAAATAATTATCATCTTGTTATAACTCAACAGCAATAAAAGACATATAAAAAATAATGATCACAATGCAGAGTCAAAACAATTTATAAAAGAAGTGCAAACCTCAATCATACAGATTAATCTACTGATGATTGACAAAGATTAAGGATAATGTGTATACAGGAACAATCACAATGGGAGAGATATTTCATTGTTGATGATGGAGTAAGTATTGAAAAAAGATGAGAGTTTGTATGGAAATTTTATTAATAAGCTGAATTTTGTGCTTTGATGATAAGTGTCTTTGATCTAATCATTTATCAATGGTTGTGTGACTATCTACCCAAGCTGATTATATAATTATGATATAAGTGCTAATAAACTATTCAGTTACTGGATTATTTTAAGCTCTTTGCATTGTATTTTTGAAATTCAGTATTCCCAGTGTATTACATAGTGAATACTAACCTTGTTAGCCTAGAGGTACTCAATTCTTAGTCCTGAAATGTTTTCAATTTACCAAAAGGAGCCATCTCAACATTACTTCATATTAAGCTATGTGATGGTCAAAAAAGACAAACTATTCAGGAAAATCTCCACAATAAGAATAAAGGCAATGTTGATGATGAGGTTTAAAGAGTAAGAACATACATTGCCATTAAAAAATGATAACAATGAGGAAATCCTTAGAATAAATATTAGTACATGAAAATCATGATATAAAAGAAAATAAATACTACAGGTATTGTATTTGTTTGAATACAGAAATGACACATTGAATTAAGAAGTAGGAATCTTCAATGTTAGAAAGAAAAGATCATAAAAGAGTTAAAATTTTCAAAAGCTAGGATATTATAAAAAATAAAGTATTTAGTGCAGAGATGAGGAAATTATTTAGTGCAGAGATGGGTGAAATAATGCATGAAATAATCACCCACTCATAAACAATTTTACAAAAATAAATGAAATAAAAGAGATTAACTAGAAAAAAATATGAATAAAAATATTGGGTCATTAAAAAAGAATGGAGCTAGCTAACACTTAACATAAACAATCATTTTGATCCTTAATTGTAAGAGATTATAATGTAACAATAATCCTTACTTACTCTAGCACAGATATAGTGTAAAATAGCTTAGAAAAAGTTATTAATAAAATAAAATATGATAATTAATGATATATCTGGGATAAAAAGTGTCATTAATATATATGAGACAAAAAAAGTCTAGAAATATGTAACTATTTAATTAATACATATAAGAAGTACTATTTAATAGAAGTAATAATATATTTCAAACAACTGTGATAAGATATTAATTAAAGAGAAATTATAAAGAGTAATTAGCACAAAATAAGTATAACATTGTTAATCAAAAAAAAAAAAGGAATGAGGTTGTTAAAAAATTCATTGTTTCTGTATTCAAATTCATAAATGTGAACTAACTAAAATATTTTAAGTAAAACTAATGTAAAATAAGGCAAGTGTCCATTGAAAAGTTGTTTAAGGGATACATTTCTAGTGATAAATGGTTTCATCATTATAATTCAGAATACCATTATTTATGGTTGAATGTAGAATATATTTTAATATATTCAATATTAAACGATCTTAAATTGCATAATTGTCTGTTTTTTGTAAAGAATGCTAAATTAACCATTTTACAGACTGTGTATTGGATTTTAATTACAATTGAAAAACACTTAAAAAATATCTTGTCACATTTCTTATTAAGAAGCAAAAAATTTTAGGAGTTTAAAAAATAAGTATGAGTGCAGATGAGCTGATATGGTTTGTAAAAGGATTAGTTGTAAAAAGATAACCTTCTGCATTGCTATATTAAAAATATTTATTAAGAAAAAATTAAAGTAACTATCAGTTTGTCTTGTTCATGGAAAGCTGTGAGTAAAAATATCTATAAGTATATTGTTATTATACAGAGGCACACTCCCCCTACAGTAGTGTTACTCAGTGCAAGCCAGATTAATCAATGGAAGGTTTGTGCATAAAATCCTTATTTAATGCTTACTCATCCAATATCCTCAGACTAGTTTCTAGATTGTGGCTTTTATCGGGGAGGAGCACAGCACCTAGATCTTAGGATCTAGTGCAACCTTTCAGCAGCCATTTTTTATTTTTAGCTAACTATAAATCTATAGATGGATGTAAAGGTACACTATTAGAGCAGTTATGTTATTTATATTTATTGCTAATACTCACACATAATTTAAGTACTAATGCTTAGTTATTATGAGATATATTTTAGATACAATAAAATACACTTTTGTTATTTAGCAATATCGATAATAAAAATTTAGATTTAAAGATTACAATTTAAGGAGTCCAAAATTAAAACACAATGTTTTCAAGCTTAGCTCATTAACTTGTATAGTCATATAGATCTGAACTCAGAACATCATTTATACTTTTTGATGTCTTTGGTTTTTTAAGAACCTGTCACCATAATCCTATTAGGCAGTATTGGTATTAAACCATCAAGTACCACATGATCTCCATTCTTTATGCTTACACAAGCTATTTTCACAAAGGGCTGCATTAGATCCTAAGATCTAGGTACAATGCTCTCAGATCCAAGGCTCCTCAGTGATGAAAACCACAAGCTAGAAACTAGTCTGGGGATATTGGATGAGTAGGTACTAGATAGGAATTTTATGCACAAATCTTCTTGCATCCATTGATTATCTGGCTTTACTCTGAGTGGCACTACTGTACAGATAGTTTTGACTCTGTGTAAACATATTGTGTAAGCATAAATAATCATGTGATGTTTAGTGGTCTAATATATTTTTTATTATAATGGATTTTTAAGCAAAATTATTATTTATGTTACGAGTTCCTGTCTGAAATGTGATTCTAGAAAGAAGTTGATATGCAGTCAGAATAGACTAGCTAAAAACTCTATGTGGGAATAGAAAATATTTGTCATATGTTCTATGCCATAATAAATGAATCCTGAAATTGGAAGGAACATATAATGTTGGAATCATATACTTTAATTTATGGTGAATTACAATGTATAAGAAATAATGAACTGCCATCTGGAAAGACTGGTCTTGTAGTAGCTGTAAACTAGGTAGGAAGCAAAATAATACTAAATGAATTAGTATAGATCTATGACAACATAATACATATTTTAATGTGAAAATAAAAGCCATAATATATTTTAAGTTGTGAAAGTAAATATATATTGTTGACTTTTTTATTAAATAAAGAAGACTGGTAATTAATATTTTGACAAGTTCTTGTCAGCTCTTATATGCATTTGATTTTTTCTTTTTTTTTAATGAAAACTTTTATAGATTTTTTTTTGATAATACAAATTATTAAATTTTATGATAACTAAAATCTAAATTCTGTGTGATTTAAATATTTTCTATTATTACAAAGTATTAAGTTCTGTTTGTTATATCTTTTTACAGAAGGATGATAAGATCGTTAATAGCTCTATCTCAAAATGCAGATTATTAATTTAATTATAAAAATTTAATATTTTCATTTGAAGACTGAGATTCATATGCAATCACGGATTATTGGGCCATTCTGAAATTTGTGTGTATTTTAAATATATGCTATTATGAAATTTTTTATATTATTGTATTCTCATATTATTAACTATTAATAAAGTTTAATATTAATTATCATTTTTTTTTCATATAGTATTTGATTTGAATTCAAGTTCTTATACTGAGCCAGAATCAGAAATTATATTTAAAATTAGTAGGGAAACCTGTTAGCCACTTTACCTTCCCTTTCCATTCCCTGCCCTGTTTTCCCATATCTTACTCCATCCCATTTCCACAACATAATCTTTGTCAACTCCATGGCCTTTATATCTAAATCCCCCTTATGTTTTCCCAAACCCAGCATAAAAATCAATAACCCACTTTCTGTATAATCACTTTCCTCTTATTTATTATTCCACAACTTAATTATTTGAATCCTTTCTTCTTTCAGACATTTACATTCAATTAACAGATGCTTAATATTTTCTATGCCTTTCTTACATGACTTACAGACTAAATCATCGACGTTTTTTCTGTTTATGTGTATAATCCCCTATTGCTAAAGATCCCATTCAAGCCTTAGACAGTAAACTACTTTCCTTGCTATTATCATAAATTAATGTGCACCCAATATTTCATTTATTTCTATATATATTTAAATTCTTTTTACTCTCCATACTAGTTCTCCATCTCTCCAATTCCCTATTCTTTATTTAATGCATCTATTCTTCTATTTCATTCCTTACCACTATAACACCCAACAATTCTCCTAACATAATCATCCCATCTTTTGTATAAGTATACTGCCATAAATTCTTTATTCAAATCTTCTGCATACCACATTATCTTTCTCACCCATCTTGTTACCTGCCCTTTATTCATAATCCAATTAAATACTATTTTGGCTATTCTTTTATTATCCATAAACTGCAATCTACTGAACATTTTTATTTTGCTTGATGTAATATGATCTGATGCACTGTGACTTCTCCTTATACGAGTCAGGAATCTCTCAGCAACAATATCCAGAGAAACCTGTTGCCACTATACCTTTCCTTTCCCCACCCTGTTTTCCCATTCCTGCTCCATCCCATTTCCAACATAATCTTTGTCAACTCCATAGTCTTTATCTAATCCCCCCTTATCTTTTCCAAAACCCAGCCTAAAAATCAATAACCCACTTTCTGTATAATCACTTTTCCTTATTTGCTTGGTGTGATGTACTGTAGCTTCTTCTTAAACGAAGTCAAGAATCTCTCAGCAATTATACCAAGACAAACTTGTTAGCTACTTAATTTTACGTTCCCCAATCTAAGTTTTTCCATATTCTGCTCCATCCCATTTCCACAACATAATCTTTGTCAACTCTACAGCCTTTATATCTTGATATTTTGAGATAGGTGGCGCTATCTAGATGATATCTGAATTATCTGAAAAACGTTATTAGCCTACGTCATTAAGTAAATTTTCTGAACTCTAATTGAAATGATGTGTGTGCCCTTTTAAAAAAATGTTAATTTGATCACAGTTTTTGAAAACAAAAAAAGATAATGTATATATATTAAATATACACACTCAAGTTTACTTGTATATATAAGATCAGGATAAAATATATTTAAAAATATAATTATATTTTTTTTCTTGTTATTGCTATACTAAAAATAAAATTTTCCAAATAAAAAAAATTAAATAGCAGTATTTTCATTGTTCAAAGGTAATTAATATTTCTATAATTAATGTTTGTGTAAAATAAAACTGAGCAATGTAAAATGCAATAGTAATTTATATGAAAATTTTTAAAAATGTAAATGACATTCTATTAAAAGAAAAAAGTCAGGGAAAAATATATATATAATTTATATTAACCAAACAGTATATTTAGAATTCTTTACTAATATATAAGCAAAACAAAATATTTAAAAAAATAAAAAAGTAAATTCTTTTAATAATTCGCTTCGGTATCATTTCAGCTTAGTGAGCAGAATTATGAATAAACTTACTAATTGCTAAGAAGTGAAGATTCTTCCAGTAAAAAAAAAAGCTAGAATCTTATTACGCAATCACTGTTGAATTGCCTTATGTCGTTTGGGATAATATAGATTCTGAGAATATAACCTTTTTGAATTGTAATCCAGTTTTGATATATCTCGCCTCAAACTTCTTATGAACATTGGAATAATGTACCTTTTAATTATTTTTATTTATTTAATAATTAACTTTCCTTTCTAAAGTCAATCTATCTGAAAAAAAAAAAAAATTCTAAAACATATTAGAATCTAAATATATATATATATACGAAAATAATTCCAGTGCATAACGCCATATTGAAATAAATATCCATATATCATATCACCTCCACCATTAAGAAATTCAGCTATAGCCTCTGTGAATAATATATAATAGTCCATATTACAAACTATTCAAAAAAGTACTTTTATTGACAGAGGGAATAGCTGGATTCCTTAATGATGGAGATAATTTGATATATATATATCCTGATTTGCATTCAAATTCAGATTGTAGTTCCTAGAAGATATATGCAATGTCATTGTACCATGAGGTCTTTATATATATAAGATGATGCCGGGGGGGGGGGGGGACATGAAAACAAATGTACTTATTTATTTACATTTCTTACATCAAGAGTTAAATATTATCACTTTATTATAGTACCTACAGGCAAAGAATATAATATACACATATGCAAAATCAATATAGATATACTAAAAACAAGACTGTCAAATTTAAGTATATAATAAGAATACTTGTAAAATTCACAGCAACAACAACAAAAAATTCTTATTAATTTATTGGTTAGTCTAATTATTTTAGTTGCCTTCTAAAGAAAATGTTGACCTTTTAAAAATTTACCAATTTATTTTAAAATCTAGTTTAAAGAAAAATTTGAAGTTGTTAAAAGAAGTAACTTTTGGAATGTTATCTTTTATTTGAAAATTTTCAATTTACCAACTTGAAATGTTAGTGGAAACCTTTATAAAATATAAATAATAAAACTATTGAATATTGTCATTCATTTTATCAAAGTTTAAATGAGATTTAAAGTTTTATATATATATAATAAGGAAAAGAATTATTTTTCACTTTTATATAAATGCAAATTAGTGATTCTGAAAAATGGCATTAAAAAATAATAAATTTTATATACAACATTTGAAGTAATTATATAGAAGCCCTCATCATTGGCATCATTCTACTCTTACCCTAGCCACAAGATAGAGACTTTGAGAAAATAAGAATGACTTTTATTTTCAAACTCAAATGCATTTATACAAGCCAATCTTCAGTGCCTAGATATGAGAGCTTGAATATATAATCATTCTTTTTAAATCCATTTCTTATTTTAATAACCTTATTAGGACTTCTGCAATATTATAATTTACTTTGTGTTAATATTAGATGATGCTAAATTATGTAATAATCAATAACTTTTACTGGTGCAGTGTTTAGGTTGTAATTATACAAAAGTAATCATTCCTTCTCAATAGTGCTGTTAACAGTGATGTTGAAACTGTAAGGATACTCTTGCCCCAGTCACAAGATAGAGACTTTGAGAAAATAAGAATGACTTATTTTTAAACTCATATTGAGTAAAAATTATGTATTTTTTAACTCATTCTTATCAATCTGTCTGTACATGATTTTTGTAATTTGTCATTATTTTAACATTCTCTGTTATAATTTGCATTTTTTATATCATACAATAATATGACAAAAACTTGAATTTGTGACGTTAACTATAATAATAAAAAATCCTCTCAACTTTGGAAGAGAAATTATGACTAACCTGTAGAACATTATTTAAATGATATAACTTTTCATCATAATCCAAAAGATATCAAATAAGAAAGACTAATCTTTGAAAACGTGAAGCAGAAAAACAAAAACAGATATAATAACTTCATTAAAAACCAAGCTTCTATTTTGAAACTTTATTATGTAATTTGAAACTTTAAAAGAATTTATTTTTTTCAATTTATATATACTGTAATGGTATCTTTTTTTTCTGTAAAAGGAGCATGTGAATAAAATGACGGATTTTAAAATTCTCTAATATATTCAAACATTAACATAATGGTAACAAATAAAAATGAGTATTGAATGTTTATCTAACATTCTGTGCTAGTAAATAATAATAATTAATACACATAAAGAGTGATCTATTAAAATATAGTTTAAATTGCGAAATTTTAAAGAACTCAAGCCATACTTTTGAAAGAGTATTAAATATTTAAATATTCTTAATCATATTAATAATTTATAAGATTATTTAATTTTGGGAATTCTCTTCCAGAAATTTGTTACTAGTTACAATAAATATCTAAATATGTGAATAGATGGCTAGTAATGAATGAGATAATCCACAATGAGCGATTGCAAAAAGAAAATTTAATTAACAAAATAAAACATAAAATGCTATTTCTTTAAATAAATAATTTAGAGTAAATGTTATTTATTGGAAATAAATATTCATTACAGAACAATTTGTTATTTAATTTGTAGGTAATAATGTATAATGTTCTATAAACTATTACCTGGAGTTGTGTTAATCATGTGCTGCATACAATACACTGAAAACAAAACAGGTTATATATCAGTATATTACTAGAGGGGTAAAAATCTCCAAACAGTAGCACCACTCAGTGCAAATCAGAATAATCAATGGATGAAGAAAGGTTTATGCATAAAATCCCTATCTAGTGCTTACTTATCCAATATTCCCAGACTAGTTTCTAGCTTGTGCTTTCTTCAGTGAGCAGCCTTGTATCTGAGAGCACTGCATCTAGATCTTAGGATTTAATGCAACCCTCCAGTAGCCATCTTTTGTTTTTTTAGATAACTATAAAGCTTTGAGTCCAAAATGGAAACTACAATAATGTTTTCACATTAAGCTTATTAGTTTGTATAGTTGTATAGATCTGAACTCAGTTCAACAACCACAGTCACTCTAATCCTATTGGGCAGTATTCATATTAAACCATCAAACATCACATGATCACCATTCTTTATGCTTACACAAGCTGTTTTTCACAGAGATGTGATGTGATGTATTGTGGCTTCTCCTTAAAGGAAGTCAAGAATATCTCAGCAATTATGCCCAGATAAACCTGTTAGCCACTTTATTTTCCATTTCCCACTCTAAATTTTCCCATATTCTGCTCCATCCCATTTCCACAACATAATCTTTGTCAACTCTATAACCTTTATATCTAAATCCCCTTTATCTTTTCCCAAACCCAGCATAAACACCAATAATTCACTTTCTGTATAATAACTTTTTTCATATTTATTTTTCCATAACTTCATTATATGTACCCTTTCTGTTTTCGAGCATTTACATTCAATTAACAAAGCAAAACTCTCCATACAGTAGTGCAAATCAAAGTAATCAATGGATAAAGGAGGGTTTGTGCATAAAATCCCTATGTAGTGCCTACTCATCCAATATTCCCAGACTAGTTTCTAGCTTGTGGCTTTCATCAGTGGGGAGGCTTGGATCTGAGAGCACTGCACCAGAAACCGAAAAGTATGGATGCTGAACTGAGTTCAAATCTATACAACTATACAAGCTAATGAGCTTAAGTTGAAAACATTATTGTGTTTTCATTTTGAATTCAAAGCTTTATAGTTAGCTACAAAAGTAAAAGGGGACTGCTGGAGGGTTGCATTAGATCCTAAGATCTAAATGCATTGCTCTCATATCCAAGGTTTCTCACTGATGAAAACCACAAGCTAAAAATTAGTCTGTGGATATTGTAATAGTGGGCACTAGATAGGGATTATATGCACAAACCTTCCTCCATCTATTGATTACTCTGGCTTGCACTGAGTGGCATTACTGTATGGAGAGTTTGTATAAACATAAAGAATTGTGATCATGTGATTTGTGATGGTTTAATTACTAAAATTAATATTCTTTAACTAATTTTAAACAGTATACATGTTTCATTCACCATTTGTAGATCATTATATTTATATTTTATCAATTATATGTATAAGCTTTTATTGCTAATTTTTTTAAAATACTTACACAGCAATTATTTTACAGATAATAGATGTGATAAGACAAATAAACATATTTTTGCTTGCATTAAATAAAATGAGAAGTCAACGTTGGTGGGCTAGTGGTTAGCATAGCTGCCTTCCAAGCAGCTGGCCCGAGTTCGCTTCCCAGTCAATGCTTTGACATATAAAAAAATAATAATAATAATGCGAATAATAACTTCCATTAAATATTATTAACAATATCACAACCTCTTTCAGTTACAAAATATATTCAAACAATGTTTAAATAAGATAAAGTAATTACCTGATAAATTCTATCTTTCTATTCACATGGATTGCCAACTAAGCAACGTGTGTATTAAAAATAACAAAATTTTATAATATATTTGCACATTCTATATATAAGCAAACACAAAAAAAAATTTATAGTCTAATAGCCTTTCTACTATTGAAATCCCAAAATGTTACACTGTGTGTATTTTTTAAACTTATACAGTCTATACTTATTTTAAATCTCAGCATTCCACTTTAGAACTATGATCTTTGATAACTGATTTCAAATTTAAAATGATACCTCATACTTGCATTTAGAAAATTTCCCTATAAACTCAAATAATACATTAATAATGATACTTTCATATTTTTGAGTGGCTTTACGAATTTGTATTTTATTATTTAATTTAATATATTTGCCACCATGAGATAAATTCGATTTTAATTTTGTTATGCTTAGATTTTAAACAGAGAAGCTTGAGTAGCTTTTTATGGGCAGAAGCTTTACTATTTTACCCCACATCATTCATCATGGTCTCTAAACAAATTATATGTACATTCATTAGTGTTATGCTATTAAGATAATACATATTAAAACTGAGATCCAGAGTTTTGGGGGTTTTTTTCTTCTCTTTTTTTAACGATGTTCTATAATACATCTTTTTTTTTTTTGGTATATTTCCATAGTGTTTAACTTCATTCTGGGTTTACTTGCTCATTCATTCATTTAATTACCTTTCCAATGAATTGGTGTTTCCTGCTGTTAAATGACTTTTACAAAAAGAATGTATAACTCTATAACGTATAAAAAAATAAAAATAAAAACCTCTATAACGTATAATACAAAATGTATTCGAGTTACATAAAAAGAGTTGACATCTCTTCTTATTCATTGGTTTTATATAGACTAACTAATATTTTAAATATTGTTTTAAATAGATTAACTATTTTTAATCATAATTTTATATATATAACTTTTTTTTACTTGCAGCATTCAATATTGTCCAAATATAACAATACATAACTCTACTGATACACATTCCAATAATAATTTAATGTCCTATTTGTTTATGTTTAAGGATTGATTATGTCATTTTTAAGATAACATAGCCAATATTAATATTTAAAAGTAGACTGATTTAAACTCAAATTCCACTATTACAATTATATATATATTAACCTCCAATAACAATAATAAATAAAAATAACAAATATCAAAAAGAAAATCTTAAAACAGACTCGGCTCTAACATGAACCAATCCAAAGAAGTAACACTTGGCTAGCATAAATCAATAAATCTAAGGAAGATCACAAAGTAACCCACCGACTTCAAAGTGTACATGAAAATAATAACCTTCAATTTTAAACATCGATTAAATTAACTTTAAGATCTAAAGTAAAAATATTATGAGATAAATTTAATTTGTAATTCTATCTCAATAGTTAATGATCAGGACGGCATTCATCTATGAAATGAATATGAAATTTGAATTATGAATTGGGTGATAAATAAATTAAGATGTAGATGATTAAATGGATGAGAATGAAAAAAGGAAAGGAAAATGTGTTAGGGTGATGAATGATTATGGTGGTGGTAGAATAAGGATCAATGAAGGATGAATCAATTATGATGATGACTAAGGTGAAATGAGGATGAATAATAAAAGAAAGAAAAATATGGATGAGATATGAAAACAATGTTGATGATGAAGAATGAGATCCTGAACTATAAAACTAATATTGTGTCAAATAACAGCAAGACAATAATAAAATAAAGCAAGGGGTTCTAAGTTTGACTAAAACAAAATATTTAACCACTAAATTAAAATAAATTATATGTTTTAAACTAGAAAAGAAACTTGCATCTTAAAATTTCTTCTAAATCAATTAAATAAAAAGAATAAACATAAGACATCAAAGCAAAGCATAATAAACAACTTAAGAAATGAAAAATTGCAATAGATTCAAAATTGAGACTATTAATTTACTAATTTCCATTTCTCATGAGTCAAATAACTTAAATATTATTATTTTAAAAGATATATTTGGATCAATAAGAGGGATTTTGCCACTAATCAAATATAACAAGCAAAGACTACTCGTAAAACAAAAATAGAATTAATAAAGAACATTTGACAATTCCAATACTAATAATAATACACACTTTAAATCTTATAAAGTATTAATAACTTCTTAATAAAATAAATATAATAATTTACAACCTATCTTTTATTTAATGACCATAGGCAATAAGATCAAGATCAGTAAAAGTTGTGACTAATGATTTAGATAAGCAGGTTATTCCAAAACTAAATATTTCATCTTTAAAATATTATTTAAAAATAATACATGTGCTTAAGATCAACAAGGTTTTAATCAATAAGTGATAAAGCTTTATGTATTCTAAATATAAGAGCATAACAAAGCTTGTTTTGATATGTTGGTGCACAATAAAATCTACTATATTGACTGATGATGATTTTTATGACAACAATAAAAATAATATCACAGACAATTAAATATATTTCCAAACAAAATTTATTTACATTACTTACAAGTTTGTGAATATACTAATAACATCAAAAAAAACATACATAATCTTGGACAATCATGAACAGAAATTTACACATAACAAGATTTAGTTACATTTAATAAATTATTACCTTTTAATTAATTATTACTTAAATGTATAATTCACATTGAATTTATCTGACTTACTATGCATTTTTATTTTACCTATTTATTAATAGCATAATTTTAAGACCCAGGCAATATATTTCAAAATCTCTATTCAATGGTTAATAAGCTACCAATATTCTAACACAGGATAACACAATAAATATACTTGATATAACAATTTAAGCTACTGCATATTACTAGAAACTATTGGCTTCTTGTTTTAATCCATTTATTTTGGTTATTAAACAGCCAACACTGCTTTAACAATCAAGACTATTATTATTCTACCTTTTAATTATTAGTTTTACCTTATAGGACACTTTAAAATTAAAGAAAAATACTGCATGGCTCTTTTAACATTAACAAAAAATATCAGCATTTTAAAACAAATTGAGTATAAATGATAAATAACATAAATTAATGGTATAGTTGGGATCATCTTGAATGGAAAAGCATTAAGTAACAATCTACTATAAAAATAACTTTTAATTAATATTATCTTTTATCATCATTTTGCTCAGTGCTAAGTACAATCTACATTTTCAAATACCATATTTCAGAAATGATCTTGCTGTTATTGATACTAAACCATTAAAACTTAGAAATATGAAACATAATAAAACATATAGTATGTCCAAAGATAAAGTGGGGTTGGGCTAAGGCAAAGAGAACAAACTAACAATCTAAACCATGGTCATCTTGTGACTGCATATGGTCTGTAATTCTGGTGTCACTTTTGAGGCATCTTTAGGGATATAAAAAGGAAAGGGCAGTCAATCCCTTGTTTAAAGGACTATATTAACACATGGTTTGAAATCCCTGTGTTGCTTCTGGATGACCTTTAGGGATATAAGAAAAAGGAAGGAGTGGTCAATCCCTTGTTTAAAGGACTATATTAACACATGGTTTGAAATCCCTGTGTTGCTTCTGGATGACCTTTAGGGGTATAAGAAAAAGGAAGGAGTGGTCAATCCCTTCTTTAATAACTAGATCAATACACAACTAAAGCATGTCCTTAATCTGCTCAAAGTTTGATAGGCATTATTCATGATTCACCCATGATGGTCATTTATATCATCAGTCAGGGTAAGAGAATAAGTTCACCTGATATGATACAACATGGATCTACCCTACGTTTCAAATATTATAAACTTATCATTATAATTACTCAACGTGATAACAGATAAATCTAATACTAATATTACTTACCACACATAAAATTTATAACTATCATTATCAATTTGAGAATGATCCATAACTATAGCTGTTATTAACTATTAATTAGTTAAGTACTACACATATTAAATACCTTGTTTGCATTTAAATTAACTAAAGTTATATACTACCCATTTATTATTAATATTTAACAATTGTAGCTTTTATTCTAGAAAGAAAAATATCAAGAATAAACTGTAATAGTTTCTTACCTGTGTTCATATTTTAAATATGAACGAAATTTCCACCAAATAAGATTACTTTACCTTTTTTATATTTGATCAAATTTATACTTATCATGGGTTTCTTTTTTTTTTTTACACAGACCAGTTTTTATACCTGTAATAATAATGTATACAATATTATAAGACAATACATATAATATTAATAATAATAAATATCACTACATAAACTTTTTGTTTCACATTCCTTCTTATGAAACTAAGAGAATGAAATCTTAACTGCAACCGTAAAATCTGCAGCATGGTATGATTGATAAATATTCCTTCCCACATGAGCATATTTCATATTTATTTATTAGTTTAAACTGTAATTTTAATACATTGCTGGATCTATAAACAATTGTAGTTTTCATCCTTTTAACTTCAACACTTTGTTATTCCAGGAATTTAAAAAAAATTGAAGATAAACATTGATTCTTATCTTCATCACCGTACATGGATTTTATATACTTTATAGACTAATGGCACTATTTAATAAATTAACACATTATAAATATAATCCACAATATGATTAACATGATAATTAATATATCAAAATTTAATTTGACATTTGATTCACTTTTAATGAGATTCTATAACTCAATTTAATAAACATATCAACTCCACTTGTTACCAGATGGCATATTCATTTTTGCCCTAACATAAGTTCTAAGGCAATGTTGAGAATATTTTATTTAAAAGTCTCAATAAACATTTTGTAAACTTTTATAATTTAATATCTTTATTTATATTATTTTATTAGGTAGGTATAAGTCCTTGCTGTGCTTTTATTTAATTACAATATAACATATGAATTGCGACAGTTGGAGTAAGATTTACTATAATATTTCACATTAGTTTAAACATATCAAGAGTGCCTTATAGATTCAAAAACAACAATAAAAAATGTTACATATCTCTTATCATAATTCTGCTTATTTTTAAACTTATCCTGAGTAAAAGTACAAAATAATTTTCTTTCTTCTTGCTATCCCAAATAAATCATAATTATTTTTATAATGCATGCAGAAAATATAATAATTAAAACAGTTACAAAATAAAGAGTAAAATTTCATGCTTATGAACTTCTGGGTTGATTTAAATTTGAAGTTCATTTTGGCGGTATTTTTCCAATATGTCTACCAGTTTTGATGATTATTGTTTGAGAGTAGTGATGTGTTTCATGCATGTAGATCAAATGGAGTTCCTATTCTATTTGTTGCAAATTAGAATCCAATTCAATTCCATTTTTAATTCAATTCAAATGTTACTTTCTACTTTTAAATAATTTCAGTTTCCCCATAATTTTCAGTTTTATTATTTTCAGATCTTGGTATCATTTCTCCATTAAATTCTCCCAGTTCTCCCCTATAAAAATCTATGTTAGTCTATTTATAAAGTTTTATCAGAGAGGATGATTGTACAAATTAACAGACCAATTGAATTATTGTATGTGCATACATTAACTTACAATTAATAATTCTCCATCTATAAGCATAAGTGATAACTAATTAAGCTGTTTAAAACTTTTAAATTGCAATAAAATATTAAACACAATGATAACTAATGATTATTAAAATGAATACATTATAGAACACTACTTATTTAAATAATTTTGTATAAGATATGCTCTTTTTCTTTTTTTAACTTTACAGTTTTAATTTCATTCAAGTGATTTAAACAGAATGTAATTTAGCAATTATTAATGAAAGGAATCTAGTTACACATATACTGAATACTCAATATTTACCCCAGTCTACAGATGTTGTACTGTTCATCAGGCATAGTTTGTAGTAACAAAAAGGTGTTCAAAGACATGAGTTCATATACATTGAAGGATTTTTTGATAGATTTCATGCTTTTGATTTTTAATATTAATTTTAATATTAAAGGGGTACTTTTGAATTTATGTTAAAATTTCTATATTTATGTTGATAAAGTTGATAATGTTTTATTTTAAGAAATATGATAAGGTCAGATAGTGATCAAACTTTTACTCATAAAAAAAATATTGAATTTTTGTTATAGAAATAGAAGGCTTAATAATTTTGAAAAGAGTGGTTATAATTACAGGAGTCTATTTCTCTCCGACTATATTGATTTAGGTTATAATCATGGATTTATTGGAAATATTATATTTAATAAAAATATCTATAAGATTGTTAATAATAAAAATTTAATTGTTAGTGAGAATAAAGAGTTTATTTCTTTATCATTTAAGTCATCAATTTACAAATTGATTTATAAGTATAGTTATTCATTGAGTGGTATAAAAGTGACCTGGATGTAGGACCTTGATTTAAATTCATTATTAAATAATTCAAAACAGACAATTGATAACAAATCTATTTCAGATATAATTTATAAGACTCCTTGCAGTTGTCATAAAATGTATATACGTCAAAGTAAATTAAGTCTTTAAAGTTCATAAGAGTAGAGTTAAAAATAGATATCAAAACTCAGTTTTGTATTTTCATGAACTGAATATCAGTCATAAAATATTATTTGATAATGTAGAGATAATATTTTATGAAATAAATGAATTTAAAAGAAGAGTAAAGGAAACTCTGATGATAAACTTTCTTGAATCTGAAGGTATCAATCTCATGAAGACAACATCCTTTGATGTTAATGCAAGTTGTTTTTTGAAATGAATGATGGGAAGGCTTTTTTCTGTATATGTATGATGTTTGTATCTTGGTGAATTTCACTTGAAAAGGTCTGCTTGTTAATAGATGACACCGTAGGATTTTAGTAAAATTGTGTTGTTGGTTTTTTGGCTAGTATTGTTATGGTATATGATTTTATATTATATATATATAAAAATATATTTTTGGGTATGAACTGTGTATTATTTTGCATTACAATCCGATATTTTGATGGACTAGCAACCGCCATTATTAAGGTTAACTTTTGAAAGAACAATCATTAGATCTCAAAGAATAACATGACTCAGTGCGAGATGAGAAGTGAGATTCAACTTGAAGTAGTTCAGCATTCACAATATAAGGCTTATCAAAATGTTTATTTCCCTCAGTTTTTTCACCTATTAATTTCAAGTTAATATTAGATAAAATGATAGGTTTCCACATAGCTGGAATACATTGTGCTTTGTCAGCCCTATTTAAACCAGTAGGTCTCCTTAATATTTCAATTGACTCTCATGGTTCTTAAATCATATCTTTCCAAATTAGCAAGTATTTTTGTATTGTCAAAATCAGAAAGCACAACATATTCCAGCTATGTGGAAACCTATCATTTTATCTAATATTAACTTGAAATTAATAGATGAAAAAATTGAGGGAAATAAACATTTTGATAAGCCTTATATTGTGAATGCTGAACTACTTCAAGTTGAATATCACTTCTCATCTCACACTGAGTCACATTATTCTTTGAGATCTAACAATTGTTCTTTCAAAAGTTAACCTTGATAATGGTGGTTGCTAGTCCATCGAAATATTGGATTGTAATGCAAAATAATACATGGTTCATACCCAAAAATAAATTTTTATCTACATCATATAACCATGAAAACATTAAATATAATATTATATATATTTATCTATTGAGGCACCTTTTTTAAATAAAGCTAGTCTGGTCTTACAAGCTTTTCACTTATGCATTAACATAGATATGTTAAAAAAGAAGAAAAGATGTAATATAATCAAAAGTAACCAAGTCAGCTTTTTTTTTCTAAAAGTAGCAAACTATTTAATTCTTTCAGTCTTATTTATAAATAGTAAGATATATATTTTTTGTTATAAAAATAAACATAATTCTTTTTATTTACATTGATTTGCAATAATAAATAAAAGTTCCTGGATTTATTGTGTAATTTGGCATAGCATTCATAGTAAAAATAAGTTGTAAAAGACACCAGTCTTTTATCTTTTAATTTTAATGTTTAGAAAAAAAAATCTTTGGGAGAAAGCTTTCTTGTTTTAAGAAAGTTATAATATCAATTGTTAAGAACTTTTGATTAATTCTACTAGCAAAAATTCTGTTTAACAGCATTCCAAAAAAATAAGCTGATTAATATGACAGAGCCAATTTGTGAATTATTAACATAGATAATATGAAAAACTAAACAATGTCTGAAAATCACATTATGACAGTGAAAGAAATCTAATTAGTACACTAACCAACTAAACATGGCATTACATAGTTTCCTGCAGATGCCAATTTTAAAAGTGACTCATTCTAACATCCAACAACTGTTGAGATCTAGAAGCAGCAATATTCTGTCATTTTTTAAATGATTTTTATCAGTCTATTAATGATGAACTATAATCCCATCACACCATCATTTTATTTGGAGAATAACTCAAGAAAAATACATCAAATGAAGCCATATACTTTTAAAAAGAGTTCAAACCTATATTTTTAGGAAAGTATAAACTCAAAATTCTGATGCTATGGTAAATTAAATTTTTATTAAAATAAAGAGCTTTTATAAAAGAATAATAATATGCATGGCAAATGTTAATATTGATCTTAGTATTCTTTAAATAATTTTAACATTTTGTTTTTCTTTAAATATATATTTAATTATTATTTTTTACAACACTAAAGTAAATAGAATTTAGAATTAATATCTCATTCAATTATTAATAGCTAATATTTATTACAACTTTGATATGTATGTTTGTAAATGATTGATACTTTGCCAATCTTTATTTATATTATTGAAGTTAAATAATAATTATTATATAATTTTGTTTTGAATGTAAGCATATTGAAGCTCATAAGTTAAATTCAGTCTAAATTAATGATTTTTCTCTGATATGAATACATACTCACCTAAAATATGAATGTATATTTTATTTTTAATGCATTATATTTATTCCTAAGTTCACATAAAAGTGTAAATATTATAAATAAATTTTCTTTCATTATATTTATATTAAGTTTTTGTTGTTTATTTCTCTCTTTCATTTTAAATGTAGTTCATTATAGCTACACACACACACCCTGTAGTGCATTGCTATGTTTTTTCAGATAGTAGTGGGTAAGTGGAGGGCCAACATCTAAGAAGCTAGGGATGGACTTGAACCTGACCTGTAGATGTTTTTCATTTTAGAGATCGTGCCTTAATCTGCAATATGGCAGACATATTTTAAATAAATAAATCATATCTCTAGTGGCAAGGGATAGATCCTCTCTGTACTTACTCATGTTTGATGGGAATGATGATCAGGAAATATTAAATTTAAAAATAATCTGTTCTTATTTTTGTCACCCACTAAGCTTAAAATAGCCGGTTGTTATTCCTAACACCCATAAACTCCAGAGTTTAAATCCTCAAACACTCTTATAAAGAATTATAATAGGGAGAATAAAACTATAGGCTTGTTTCATTTGGTGTCCAATATATTAGTCAATTTATGATAACTTTTATTCATTTGGTGATATATATTCATTTGGTTTCAACATGTGTGTGTGTCCATTACATATCTAATATAAAAATAATAATCAGGGTTTAGTTAATAGAATAAGAGAAATTTGGCATTAGTAAATGAAATTGTTAAGAGAATAGAAGATAGGAATAGGACAAATAAGCAAAAAGGTAGATAATCAAAAGATTAATTAAGTAATGTAGTGGTGAATTGGAGGTAGCAAATTAATTTTATGTAATATGTTTAAATAAAATATAGTTTTTATATTTTAATTTTATGCAAGTAATAGAATAAAAAGGAAATAAATAAAATATTTTATACTAATTTTAGGTGATCAATAGAAGTTTTTAAATAATAGTAAAGAATAAGATAAAACAAGTATAATTCTCTATAATTCAATGATTATGGAATCGAAATTAAAGGAAATTGACAGCTTTATATATTGAGAAACTGGCCATGAAAGAGATGAAATAACCAACCAAGTTAGAGCCTAAAAATAGAGGCCAACCTGTAGAATCTATATCACAGTAATAGACTTCAAATGCTGTATAACTTGATCTTGAAAGGTCAGTCAAAATACATGGTAGAATTAAGAGAAATGATGAATGTAATAAAAGAAGAAAACCAATAGGTAATGATAATGAGGTTAAATGAAGTGAGAGGATATAAAAGTGTTCAAAATATCATAGAATCTATATGTAATGTTTGGAAAGAGGATGTGAGTGGATTGAAAGAGAAACAAGATGAACAAAAAGAAAGAATATGAAAGACAGAACTCCAGTAAAAGAGAGTAATTGGTAAAATAGAAAAAATACAGCAGATATCAGAGAAAGTATAGATGACCTAACAACAAGCATGGATTTAAAAATGAATGTGGAAAATAAAAAATTTAATAATGAGAAAATAATAAAATATTATTGTATAGAAAATAAACAATTTAAAGTAACTGTAATCCATTGAAATAGAGAAAATAAAAGCAATACAGAAGGGCTTACAGAAAACACTAGCAATATGGATTATACTGAGGGAAAGCTAGAAAGGCAAGATATACTAAAATCCATGGGAAATGAATCTTCAAATCTCAATATTAAAGTTTGTAGTGAAGTTTACTACCTGTAGAGCACTTGAACATTCTAAAAAGTATTTTAATCTTAACCTGATGGCAGAAGAGAGTAAGTTGTCTATAGCTTGCCACCACTTACAAAATGATAAACAGTCTTAATAGAATTCATTATTTGACCCACCTAATATCTTTCAGAAATATAAAGAATTATTGATAAGAAAATTCTGAGTAGAAGAACATCAAGAAACAATTTATCATGTAATGCAAGAAAATCTTTATGATAGGAAGATGCCTGTTGCATATGGTCTGACTGAAGGCTAAATTATTCAGATAGTTAAGCATAATTTTCTCTTTAAAGTAGAGCAAATGCTACTTGGAATGGATCCAAAGTCAATAAAACAAATAGCAGAGTTTTAAATACTGTAAATATGAGCCAACAAAATCAACCAAGTAGATTAAAAGATAAATCTAAAAAACCAGCTTATGTCAATGCAATAGAGATAGGGAAAAGAAAATAACAATGATGGTAGGAATTGGAAAAATATAATAAGGCATCAATCCTTTGGACATGAGCCTAATAATGATGAACAGAACAGGAAGTAAAAGTTGTGATAGCTCTGAAAGAGAGACTATGTTTTCATCACCTATCCTGGACAGAATTCAAACTTCTATTAAAAAATTTAGTGGTAAAATCATTTCTTGTAAAATATATGCAAGCTTTGGGGTGAAAAATAAAAAAATATTATTTTATTATTTTTTGAGGGAGGCAGATTTGTATTTTGAGATTTTGTTTAGTTGTACCTTTTTTTGCTAGTGAAGGGATAAGCATTCTGGCATTGACTTAAGAGCTTGGTGTTGTCATAGTATTTTATGTCGGGTTTTATCTCTACATTTCTTTAACCTTTTTATATAACTTTACAATTGTTTATAAGTATTATTACTTTTTTGCCTCTAAGTCTCATCATAAGAGCAAGGGATTTCATAGATAAAAATTCATTGTAAATATAAACTAGGTTCTAAGACTTAATGAGGCATGGTGCAAGGGTGTAATGAATCATTAATTTCAATTCTCTATGTATATCATCCTATATTCGCAAAGGAAAACTCTCCATACAGTAGCACCACTCAGTGCAAGCCAGAGTAATCAATAGATGCAAGAAGATTTGTGCATAAAATCTCTCTCTAGTACATGCTCATCTAATATCCCCAAACTAGTTTCTAGCTTGTGGTTTTCATCAGTGAGGATCTTTGGATCTGAATAGTGCTATGGTATGGAGAGTTTTGCCTCTGGGGAAAACAGTGATGTGTAAGCATGAAGAATAGTGATCATGTGATGTTTGATGGGTCATTCTATATTATGTATTTCTTTGATGTTTGGGTTGTTGTTGTCCATTGGGTTAAAATTGATGTAACTGTAATGGGGTTTATGCCTACATTGGGTATCTTAAGATCGGTAGTCAGTCCTTGTACATCTTAGAATTTCAGGGCAAGATTCATTCTCTTGATAGACAATTTCTAGTTTGACCTTACAAGAAAAAAAGATTTAAATAGAAAATGAATTTATCTTCTTATTATGAGGTATATAAAATAAAATAGCATTAGTAGTATATATAAACTTAAAACAAGGGGTATATATGGTGATGAGAAATGGAAATGTGTATTCACAATTTCTTTATCTCATTTCTTTGACTATGAGGATGTTGTACTCGTTCAGATACCTTTTTGGAATAAAGCTAATCTGATCTTACAAGCTTTTCACTTACACACTAACAGTTATATTAAAAAGAAAGAAGGAAAGAACTAATATAAGCAAAAGTATCCAGGGTTGAAAAAAAATTTTCTCTAAAAGTTGCAAGCTATTTATTTATTTCATTTTTATTTATAAATATTAAGAGATATAATTTTTTATGTATAAAAAAAAAAATAATGTAATTATTTTTTGATTAAATTGATTTGCAATAATAAATAAGATCTCCAGGTTTTATTATGTGTAATTTGGAAAAGTATTCATAGAAAAAAAGTTGTGAGAGATGCCAGTCTTGATGGGAATTTATGGTCAGGAAATATGACTAGATATTCAGTATGATCATCATCACTTAGGATATTAAGTTTAAAAATAATCTATTTCTATTCCTAACACCCATTAACCTGAGGATTTAAGTCCTCATATTTTTTATAAAAATTGTATAAATCTAAAACGAGGAGTAAAACCATAGGCCCATTTCAATACACAGTATATATATATACATGAGATTCTATTAAAAGAAAGTGATTCCCCTTAATAATATCATCAGTAAAAGTTTATTAACATGACAAATTTCACTTCAAGCTAATATAACATTAATGGCAAAATGTTGTTCTCATTACCATTTCTGAATAAGCTTTCCAGATAATAAAAAATTAATTTATTGCAACAATATTGTTATTAACACTTAACTTTTGAACTGAGACTTTGTGTAATTTTGGAAAAAAAAAAGAGAAATAATGACTGTGAAATTAATCTAAGTGATTGGAATGGAAAAATTAAGATAACTAATGAAATCAGTAAATAAGTCAATTATTTTATATAGCGCGATGTTTTACAAACTGTAATATTTTAAACAGCATTAAACTGTTGCACATGCGCTTTGGATTTTAACTATAAAATGAATGAATACAAACACTTCAAACACATAATAAAGTCTTTGGCGTGTTTGAAGTGTTTGTATTCATTCATTTTATAGTTAAAATCCAAAGCGCATGTGCAACAGTTTAATGCTGTTTAAAATCAGTAAATATATATTACCTTAATTAAATTAGTTTTTCAGAAACTCAGATTGATTAACTGTATAGCACAACTGCATTTTTACCAGTATATTCGATTAAAAAAAGGAGGAGTCTGTGATGTGTAAAAAAACTGCCATTTAAATGAACTTAGATTTTTACATGATTTTACTAAGAAGACAAAACTTCCACTATCAATATGATCAAGGGTCAATGGGAAGCATCAATAAAAAGAAGTAATAAAATTTAATGTTATGTTTAAAATGATAAAAGCAAATGTTTTTACTATGAATATGGAAATTATATGTATTACCTAATTATTAAATATATATAAATTATTTCCAGAAAATTGAAATGTTATTTAAGTTTAGTAATTCAGATTAGCTTTTTTTCTTGGCCTGCACTTCTAAAATACCATTCAATCTTCACTATATGATCCTTGTTTGATTAAGACATCTACAAACAATTCCAAAGACTAATGTTATAAAAGTTGAAAACAATGTTGTAGTAATAAATATCATTGTTTAACACTAGTTTTTAGTTCAAATGCCTCAGATTTTCAACCCATAATAACAATATTTCCTCTCATTACATCATAAAGAAACCATGCAATATGAATAAATTTCAGTGGACAGCCAACTAATGTCAAACAAATGTCATAGACTTGTCCTATTAACTAGATCCAATATCCACAAAGTAATAATCTAGAAAGTTAATCTGGCCATAGTATGACAATAGTTCAAATATATTCCCAATGGCTCACAAAGCATCTTTTCCAATGCCATGAATACTTACTCATTAGGAACAATAATTTTGCTATTATCATTCAAATATTATTCAATTTTTTTTCCAAATTATCATATTTGATTAAAAGTAATATTTCAATCAGAAATTTGCTTCTTATTGTCTATATATTTTTATATATTGTATGTATATATATTTAATTCATTGTAATTTTGAAACGAGCAAATCTATCAATAATGTGGCTTAATTCTTTATTGATAAGATCATTTGGATTTCTGAATTTTATTGATGAAGAAAAATAATAAGACAGAAAAACAAAAAAACAAAAAAGACAAATTTGAATACAAAAATTATATCTATATTGAGCAATTCAGTACATAAATTTTGGAGGGCATTTTTTTTTTAACGCAAAATAAAAAAACCTACAGAATTCATTTAGGTGTAAGGATTTAAATCACTTGCTAAAGTTAATAAAAAACATTAAATCATTTCAATGT
The DNA here is from genome assembly GCA_028023455.1 of Epiperipatus broadwayi. Lineage (NCBI taxonomy): Eukaryota > Metazoa > Onychophora > Udeonychophora > Euonychophora > Peripatidae > Epiperipatus > Epiperipatus broadwayi. Next base: position 1,994,755 of record JAQFVV010000008.1, on the reverse strand, counting down.
AATGTTTTCATTTAAAACATTTCTTTCACTTACTATTTTGATTCATAATAATAAAAAAAATAGAATTGCTTTTTCTTTCTAATCTCACTGCCCTGAGTAATTGATATAATTTCATATGTAGGTATTTTATTACATTTCACTGGGAATCTCAAAATTTTAGTTTTTAAAATCAATCTTTTGTTTAGATTTCTGGAAAATACTGTTCAGATGTTTGAAAGTATTAAGTTCTTTTTGAAATTATATTGCTATACTTATATATATACAATAAGTTCATATACAAAATTATACACAAGATTTTCATAAATTAAAACAATATCGTAGATAGTAATTATAAGTGAGAATTCTACTCTCGCGCTTTACTCAACAGTGCTTCAGATTTGCTCATATAAAAGAATTTGAGTTGTGGGAATAAGAGGATTCCTTTTATCCGTGCATAAATACTATATCTTGTATTGTGGAGTGAAGTATTCGTTTATTATTTAACACTCGCAGAAGACGCATGCACAATTAGCTTGAAAGGCTGATCTTTGAATGTATAAATTAAAACAGTAACTATCGTAAATAGAAATTAATCATACTGACAATAAATCAATATATATATATATAAAATGACAATTCATTGGTTAGGCACAAATATTCATAAGCAATAAGATTTAATAAACGCTAAAGATAAGAGAAGTTATATAGTTGAATAAGGCATTAAAAGATGCAAGTTAGAGATGGGTGAAACTTATTTGAGCTAATAAAACTTCACAATATTATTGTTGATAAAAGATATATTTAAACTATTACTTAGAAATCAAAGTTGCTATAAAATTTTAGTAATTATATTAAACTTATATATTTCTTAACTCTAAAGCATTACATTGCTTATGCAGTTATAAATATATAGATATACAGTTAGCTATACTTCACAATCTTTCAAAAGTATTATTAATTTAATTTAAATACCATTCAAATTACATTGCTCAAACATATTCACTTTGGCTTCAAACTACCAATGTATGGTTTGTTAGTAAAATAGATGACTTATGACTATATTTGACTTCAGGTTTAAACAATATTTTTGTAGGCATGACTCAATTATTCATTTGAATATTTTGTTAATTACTTTACTTCTTTTATATGGAGTTATCCAATGTTACTGTAGATGGATTTAATTATTATCTAATAAATATAATAACATTTGAAGATGGTGAATCATCTTTAAAATTTCTAATCCCACTCCATCTGATTTTTTACATGCAATTTATTTGGTCTTTCAGTCATGTCATTAGTAGATATGGTCATAATTATTATTTTATTATATTAAATGTTGATGTAAAATTATATTTCACAAAATCTTACACAATAGTTGTCAAATATACAAAAATTTCAGAGGTCACATAATTTTTGTAAATGTGTGAAAGAAAAATATTGTGGACTGCTTTCCACCAGTACTAATGTAAAATGTTGGTTAATTTTATAAATTAGTTCTAAACATTTTTTTTTCTTCTTTAAAGTATGTCTTTTCCTTGTACCTTTAATATTTCATCAGTACATGAATTTTATTTTATATCACTATTATGAAATTCTGATTTCCTTAAGCTTCTAAATCTTAATCAGTGATGAGTAAAAAAAGATTTTCTTATTCAGTTGAGTTGGTCAATGATGGATTTCGAAATGAAAAATGGAATAGTTTAATCTGATTGCAATGAAATGATCACTACCACTACATTAGGAAACTTCTAATTGTATCAATAATCTCTTAAGAAAGATTTTTTTTGTTTTATTTTCATTACAATATGTTGTATTCTTTTGTTCATTTTATTATTTTTATTTTACTTCTCTGCATTAAAGTTTGTAGTTTGATTTTCTAATATTTAAAATTTTTTTTCATATTTCTACAAGGAAAATTTACTAAACCATCATTCACATAAATTAGGTATGTCAATAGAGTATTTTATAGCACATGTTAAAGTCCATAGCAAGAAAAACATTTAAATTGTCTAGTTTCAAATGTAATGTACATGAAAGATAATCATATATTATTACATACAATATAGTACAAATATTGCCTTGAAACAATTTTAGGACATATTATTGGCCTTTTTCAGCTTGTGATTCTGAAGAGGTTTGTTGCAATGATTTCCATAGAAAAAAATTATAAATTGAATGCCATAGCATAACACAATTTATATGCTCAGATATGAGAGACTTTTCTAATACAATGCAGAAGAAAACATTAAAATGACAAAATTCACTTTGACGTTAATACAAACCTTGCTATGAATGGTTTACTGTAATGATGAAATATAGAATTTCCATACTCATTTATGAGTGACTGTTCATTATTATAGCTATTTAATTAATTCAAATCTATTCATTTTTTTGTCCATCACTTGGGCCAATGATTGGTTTAGCTACAAATGCACATCTTTATTCACATTTCAAAGGACTGTGATGTTCATGCCATGTGACAGATTTGTCATCATTGAGTTTGACTTTTGTATTCTGCTTGTTAGAAAAGTAAAATTAATGGAATCTATAATGTCAACTTTCTGCAATGTATTCAGTATTTGATAGTATCACAAATTTAGTAGAAACATCAAATAAATGAATGACTGAAAAGATAAAGATTTGAGATGCTCTAGTAAAATTAAATGTGTCATATCAATAATTGTAAACTTTAGTTGAACAATGTAATTTTTTTATAATTGGAACAATTTACTGTTGAAATTGGTTTACTATATGTAGTGATTAGTTGAGAAATAAATAGATTACTTACTGATTTTCAATTAATTTTCATTAGCCTGATTCATGTCTTCACTCCAATTAATTATAAACATGACTTGTATCTTTCAATTTCTCTCTTGATAAAAAATTGTCTTCAGAAATGAAGTGGCAGTAAGTAGCGATTTATTGTAATTAGCTTCAAATTTTAGTCTGCATATCTAATATAAGTAAATCTCGGAAATATTTTCTTGATTGAATATGTTTTGAATGTTCGATATTTTGCAGTTGGATGATATTCTAAAATTTTATGAATGAGCATGCTCATCTCATTTGAAACTTGAAAAAATGGCTTCCAGTAATTTGATAAATCTTTATTTGTAGATCATTGATTGCTATGCCCTGCATAGTTTAGTACAGCAGTGAAGAGCGAGATTCTGAAAGTTAAAGTCTTCAGATCAACTACAATTTTGGCCATTCCAGTGTTCGACTTATGAACTCCCAAACAATGAAACCATTTTATTATTTATTTTAATGACTGCGGTAATTATTATTACCACTTTTAAAATATATATTTATTCTTTGCAATGGTAGTAGTATATAAATGAATGCTAAAAATTAACTTCATGAGTAAATAGTAAATAAAGTACTTTAAAGATATTGAGGAATTACAAAATAAAAGTTGATTTTATATAACAGTCTAAGAAAAATGCCCTGCATGCTTTGATGCAGTAGTAAGAATTGCAAACTCTGAAGCTCAAAACCCATGAAGCACAGTTTAACTGTCACTTCCTGTGGTTGAACTTATTATGAACTCTCAAGAAATAAACCATTCTATTATTTTTTAACTGAAGAAAAATGATTAATAGAAATCAAACAATTGATAAAACAGACAAAAACATATATTAAAAGCAATAAATCATCAATAATTTAACTTTGAAAAAAAGTGATGATGAAAAAAAAGTACAAAGAAAAAAATTATAAACACAGATGCTATAATCTGAAAAAATAATGAAAAATATTAGAGCCATGAACTGTTAATTATTTTAAGAAAAAAAAATATTTGAGAGAATTAATTCATATTTATAATTTTCACCTTGAATGCATAGTTAATAAATTATCTTTCACTTATTTCTATAGAGAAAAAAAAAGTACTTATAAAGATTTTAGAGTGATTCATTTTTAATATTGCCAAGCAATTTCTAATAAATTATACGAATTTTTGTCTAAGAGACAAATGGAATTTACAAAAATTAGCTAAGAAATATAACTGGATATATATAAAAAAAAATTTTTTTGTTTAAATAAAACTTTTTTCAAGAACATTAGAACATCTAGGAGCAGGTTAAACTCAACAGCTTTATTCAGTTGATCAAACTGAGTTTTTTTCCCCTTCTCAGTCAGAAACCGTTTTAAGAGAACATTAAATTTGTATTGTACATGAATATCATTGTGCTAAATCACATAGGAAATAGTGACAGAATCCAAAGATGAATATCAACCAGATGATTTGCTATTCTAAGAATAACAATAAAGTACACTCTATGAGTTCGAAATTTATCATAATTTCTATAAACAAAAATTTTAGATTCTTCAAATGTAAATAATAACATGCAGTATCTAAAATTGCCAAGATAAGTAAGCACCTGTTTATAGATTAGTTTGCATAAAATGATATCTCTATATTGCATGAATTAAAACACATTTTGTTAATTATCACAAATTTATAACATTGGCATTAAATATCCAGCTTAAAATGACAGATAAGTTAAATCCTCCCTGGTAGAATATTAGAGTATTATAAAAAAAAATTCCATTTTAATTATTAGTAACAAACTATGGCTTTTTCAAATAAGAACACAATAGAAAAATTTGACAGTGACTGCAATTATGAATACTTAGATTTGCATAGCTCCTTATGTAAAGTATTTACATTGATTTCTAAGACCAGTATATGCAAGCATTAAATTATCAATAAATGAATGCTGACCAGAAAAAATTCAAATCAAGAATGGTTAAAATAAAAATAATCATATAATTAGATTCTACAATAAGGCAGGCTTGAAAATAATTTATAATTTCAATTAAATCTCTAACCTTAGAATTAGATTAGAATGGTAATAGACAATAACATTGTTGTATATACAAAAAAAAATATTCATATTTTATCAAGATTTTTGGTATTACAGATGATTGAAGATATAATTTTTATAGCAATTCTTTGATTAGCAATTACTTTTGTTTGAAGTTTTTGATGTGGTGACTTAATGAATAACTTAATCTCAAATAAAATTAGAATGCATTCAAAATATTTATTCATAAAATTATTAAGCTATTATGTAGAAATGAATTGAAATAGCAATAATTAATTTAGGCATTTTACAAATAAAAATCAGCATGCCTTATTCAAAATGTTATCAAATCAAAGTCAGTTTCACAAAGTAATATTATTCAAATCAGATTCTTCCTGTAAAAGATCAATAAAGCAGGTGAAATTTGATATTTCCTTGGATGCATCTTAGATCATGGCTTGGCAATGAGTAAAGGAAGTTTTTAAATCTTATTGTTCTTGTCAACATTAGGTACAAAATATCCTTTAAAGCTAGCAAAGTCACAAATTTTATGTAGGAAAGAGTGAAGTAGTAGTGACATTAGCTTGATTTCTGTTTTCATTTGAACACATGCTTATAATAAGATGAACATATGATCTTGGTCTTATAAATAATCATTAGTATTTAATCATGCATTAGACAGTAGAAATAATCAATATTAATTTCATACTTCAGCTTAATTGGAAATCTTGCACTACTAAGCCAATTAATACATTCCCAAATCATGAACATAATTTTATTACAAAACTTTTTTTGGTAAAAAGGGAACAGGATCATCAATAGTATAGTAATTTAATTTGCAATCTTCCAGTTTAAGAAGAAAATCTTCTCATAATGAATCTGAAGAGTCATACTTTATAATAATAAAAAAATCTTATACTATAAATTTGACAAATTTAAAGTTTTTTAATGGTAAAATAGTATATTTTCAATTTAAAAATAACTATATTATAATAACAAATCATATACATCTATATATAATTCTATTCATGAAATAAGTCTGATAATATTACTATGATAATTCACAAGTCACAGTCCCAAAGAATCATTTAAATAAACTTGCAAATAAGATCCACTTTGTTGGATCAATGCCAATCTATTTTTAGCTGGTGAATAGATTGACATTAATACAAAAAAGTGGACATTATTTGCAAGTTTATGTAAATGATTCTTTGAGAACCTGAGTTGTGAAATATCATAATAATTTTTTGATTTAATTATTCCATGAATAGGTTTATATTATCAGCATGACATATTTGATAAGCAGTAATTTATTAATAGACTTGTCAATATTATTAAAATACATATAAAACCACTAAAACATCACTGATTACCATTTCTTATGCTGTTACAATAATAGCAACTAACTTCAAACAACAGTACGACTCAGTGCAAACCATAATAACCAATAGATGCTAATAAGTTTGTACATCAAAATTCCTATCTAGTACTTTTTCATCCAATATCCCCAGACTAGTTTGACAACAGTTTGAAATTATTGATTGTTATTGATATTGGAATTGTCTAAGTGTTGACTGGTTTTTAATGATATATATATATATATATATAAATTATCATGATATAATAGAATATACATATAAATCTCCAAAACTTTTTACAGCAGTGCTGCAAGAAGTATTTTGTGGATTAAAATGGGAAGCTAAAGAAGTGGAAGTAAATGGAGATTATTTAAGTCATTTAGATTTTGCAGATGATGTAGTTGTTTTTGCAAATAATGCTTTAGAGCTGCAGGAAATGTTGCAGGAGTTATCAGATGAAAGTAGGCCTAAAGATAAATGTTAAAAAGACTAAAGTAATGTTTAATGGATTTTCTCAACGTATGAAAATAAAGATTGATTATGATGAGTTAAAAGAAGTTAACAGTTACAAATACCTTGGTCAGATTATTAATACAGATGGAAACATAATGGATGGAATTAATCATAGAATTAAACTTGGTTGGAGTGCCTTTGATAGAAATAACTTGATACTAAAAGGAAATATGCCTATGTGTTTGAAAAGGAAGGCTTTTAATAAATGGATTTGAGACTTGGACACTTAATAGAAGAGCAATACAGAGACTTTGGATGACTCAAAGAAGTATGGAGAGATGCATATTGGGAGTAACAAAAAGAGATCGAAAATGTAATATATGGTTCAGAGAACAAACAGGTGTTTCTGACCTCTTTGAAAAAATTAAAAGACTGAAGTGGAGTTGGGCTGGACATATTGCTAGAAGAACTGATAATAGTTGGACAATTGAAATCTTAAACTGGATTCCAAGAGATTGTAAAAGACCCAGAAAAAGACCACATGTGAGATGGATGGATGAAATAAAAAAGTGTGCAGGGTGCTGTGGAGAAGCTAATGATCGGAGAAGATGGATTGAACTTGGAGAGACCTTCATCCTGCAGTGGATTGATAATGGTTAATGATGATGATGATGACATATAAATTACTATTTAAAATAAAAAACAAAGGCCCATTACTCATTCAGTGAAAAACAAATTGTCAAATTTAATCGATAAATGTATTAAATAATCATTGTTTAAAAGTCATATTTATATTAAAGTAATGTGATATTTTACTGAATAACAGACTTTTAAGTCAAATCTGAATTCTTGCAGAATGCCAATTCATAAAATTATTAATCGTCGTACTTATTCATCCGGCATTAAAAAGTCTAGTGTCCTTTTAACTGATGATTAATATCATATTTTACATCAATTTGATCTTTTACTTGTAAAAATTAAAAATTCCCAGGGGCTTTATAAATATATCATGAGTCTGTAGTTTATTTCATTATCTTCAGCACATATATGAAGTCTTTATAATACATTATCAATCAATAACAAAATTTGGTATGCAATGATTTATTTAGCTTGGAAAATGAACTGAATTTGATAGATGAGGATTGGATGGATTTTTTTAAAAGATAATGCATAAAAATATGTTAGTGTGAATTTGTTTTTAAAGATTATGTTCAAGCTTTACAAAATAAGTAGCCTAATTCAACTGAGAAAAAGCAAACTCATCATTTTCATTATCACATTTTTTAATCATACTAAAGACAGAATACTGGGAGATATTGATAAACTAAAAATGCATCTCCATTCTGGTTTTATAATATAAAGGCTAAAAAGGGCTATATAAGTTGATGGCATAGATTTTTTTGTATATGCTTATAATCATTATCTAGCATTGGTAACATATGGGTCGCGGCTACTCAAGAGGTCACAAAAAATTGTTTGAAGTCGTGAAATTTTAAAGAAACTTCCTTAAGTTTTGGATAATGATAATCTTTTTTTTGGAAAGAATTAAATTTTTTAAAATAGATAAAAATCACATCAAAATAAATTGTTTTTGTATACATTTTTATATATATAAGGTATACAATTTTTTTCAAAAATTTCATTTCGTGTGTGCTTAATACTAAAATATTAGGAAATATAAATTTGTATATTAATTAAAACGACTATCATTTTATTATGAATATCTTTACATACTCTTACTTATAATTTAGGCTTGGTAAAATCAAAGCTGGGTGTCAAATTTTCATTTGAGGAAGAGGATCACAAGTGTAAAAAGATTGTGCACCACTGATCTAGCATACATTAGTAATATTCTTTATATTATAATTAAAAGATTTATAAATCAATATGCATTATGTAATACAGAATATTCATTCCTTCAAATTCAAGTAATGAGCATTCTTATCAATAATATTTTACCAATACATTTTAAAATTATTAATATCATGTTTTGTACCTTGAGGATTTTTTTTTTTAAAAAAAAAGATTTTTTTGAATGGTTTAACTTTCTGTCTAAATGCTTTAACTTTTACACTTTATAATACAGTACCCGCATTAGACATTATTATTTTTTAAAAATTAATTTAGGAATTAAATTTTTTCATTCAGATTCATTTACAACAAATTTACTAATACTTTATATCAGTATTGTCAGAAATAAAATCATAGCTTCATCAATGACTTCCAATGCTTGAATTTCTTATGAATTTTCAAGCAATAAACTTTTTAATTACTATGACTTTTTATATATCAAATGCTGATTTTAAAACTTCTGAACTTTTAGATTCTTAGTGATCCAATTTGAAAAGAAACAGTTATCATCTAGAAAACAACATGAATCAGAATAATACAAGTGTTATAATATTATAAAGATGATTATGAGAAAACTTCCTACTCTCATCAATCTGGAAACAAATATTTATTAATAGAAACAAAAGCAAAGTTTATTTAAAATGAATTCCAATGGAAACAATAGCAAAATATTTTGCTATTGATTATGAAATAATTTTTATTACTATCAATCACTTTTTTAAATTATAGATTTTTTTTTCCATTATTAATAATAAATTGAAAGGTTGTTAGTCTTTCACATGTGCCTACTGTTGTTTCTCAGACAGCCAATCAGCTGTTAAACAGTGGTCTGAAGAGCAATCAGGCCTTGACACATGACAGATACCACCCTCTGGGGTGGTATCATCCTTTTCTTATCAAAATCTCTGGTGTGGTATCATTCTTTTCTTATCAAAATCTCTGTCATGTGTCAAGGCCTGATCGCTTTTCAGACTGCTGTTTAACAGCTGATTGGCTGTCTGAGAAACAACTGTAGGCTCTGGGGTGGTATCATCCTTTTCTTATCAAAATTTCTGTCATGTGTCAAGGCCTGATCGCTCTTCAGACCCCTGTTTAACAGCTGATTGGCTATCTGAGAAACAACAGTAGGTGCATGTGAAAGACTAACAACCTTTCAATTTATTACTAATTTAATAATAACATGCGATTTAGACAAATATTATTTTCCTTTATTAATGATTTACGTAAATAAATATATATATATTTTTAATATAGTATTTTCAAAATTTGCTACACTTTTAATAACAATTTAACTTCATACAATATAGCATCTTGCAATAATGGTTTCTTGCTAAATGGCAATTTGCAATAATGCGGCAATATTTAAATTAAGTATGCCACTATTTTGCAATTTTTTTTTTTTTACTTCAAGTACAATTTTAACAGTAGTTCAGTTTTTATAATGCAAAAATAAAAAATATATATTGTTATAATGTTTAACATATTATAAAAACAATAAAGCTGAGAAAGTGTTATAATGTAAGTATTTTTAAAATTATTAATTTTATATTTATACACAAACTGTGAATTTCGATAAATGATTTTTAAAAGTGACATTTTAAAACATTTTTCATAAATACCACAGAAATAAAAAATGAAAATATATATTCATTTTTTACTCTATATCCATATATCCATTAATAATGTGAGGCTATCACCTATTCTTTATCAAACTAAATAAATTAAATATTAGACTGTGCAATTATTTATTACCAAAAATAAATTAAAATCCCCAACAAAAGAGCTATTATAGGTTAATGGATAATGGAGCAAACTTGATTAGCCTTAGGAAGATTGTCAATTAGTAGTAATTGATGGTTTCCTGGCAACACCATAAGCTAAAGTTATCTCTGTTTACATGGATATCTCTTAATTTCTATTCTATATCAAACATCAAATTTCATATATATTCAATAATGAAATATTATTTATCTTTACATTTATATTGTATATATTGTACACTTTTTATTGGTACATCCCATCATAAAAAATTGGAAATAAAAATTATATATATAATTTTAAATTTTATTAAATCAAAAAGATAGGTACTTACTAGGAACAAGTAATTGTCATTTTAGTTATCATAAGGTTTGAACTCAGGTTTAGTCAATTTCAAGTTATATAATAGATATAAATGCTGGGTAAACTAGTTGGTTACAAATGTATATAAAAGATTATAAATTTATTATAGCTACAAATAAGTAAACAGTTGATGTCATTTAAAAATATAGTAATGTTCAAATTTAATCTTCTAAACAAATATGCATTATGTAGATAGATAATGATTGTCTGTGCGCATTTAATATTATAAAAAGCAATTCTTGTTTCTAGTTAAATATTAAATCATGTTTAAAAATGAATAATTAAAATTTATTCCACAAATTTCATGATTAAAAATCATAAAAAGTAATATTGAATTTATTTATATAAAAATAAAACCAAAATGATCTAAATCAAAAAAGTAAATTGTATTTTATTCAGTTCCCAAAAAATATTATCTTTATTGAAAAATATTTCAAAACGGAAAATTTTCATTTTAAAAATAAATCAAAAACTTGCAACTAAGTAAATGTTTTGAAAGCAAAAAGGGAGAATTAACCAATAAACTGTACGCCGACAATTGTTTCAATAAAATTGGAGGGAGAATGAATTGAGGAGAGCAGATCATAAAGACAAGTAACTAATTTTGATTTTTATTATCTTAAAAGTTTGCTCAAAAGTCCTGAAATAGTATTATTTTCAACAATAAAAATAATGGATTTTAACTCTGTGATGAATTAAAGGATATATATTGTAAATTTGTTGTTAAAATGATCAGATAATTTGAATTGATCTCTACAGGCAAATCAGCAATTAATGGTTCTTGAAAATCTCTTGAAATCATTATATTGAGAAAATAATATAAAATGAATCCTACATGCATACCAAAGTGTTATAGTGGAATATACTCACTGGAGAAAAACTTTGGTAGTGCTGTATTTAGATTGGATTTAATAGATAAACTAAATGAAGTAATCATGCTTCAGATTCATCAAAATAAGGGAACATGGTTAAATTATCAGCTAAGGACAAATAAAAAAAAATGTAAATTTCTTTGGCAGAGCTAAGTATGCATTTTAAAAAATTTATACAATTAAATTAGTAATAGCTAAGAATAAAACGGAGTGTGAATGGAAAAGTATATATTGTAATTAAAGATAAATCTAAATGCCTGATTGAATGAAGTTTTGACTGGAGAAATAATTAACACAGAACAGTACTAATTTGAATATCACTTTTATGTAGAGTTTGAAAAGAAAATTATACTGAGTGATATATGTGTTAGATGAAAATTATAAGCATACATGTACAGAACAATAGCGGTCTGCTAGCATAGATGAAAGTATCTATCATCTGGAATGGAGAAAATGTACAAAAGTAAAACCATCTTAAAAAATATTTAATAAAAGATAAATCTATATGGAGAATCAATTGTTAAAGGAAAGATGGAATAAACATTGATACATTGAGAAGTACAAAAGGTGTGTGGAAGATATTATTATGAAAAAATGGGAATGCTTTTCTTAATAATAATATTAGCCAAAATTTTGCAAGGAATCAGTCGAATGCTAAATTATTACTAATGCAGAGAGCATTTTAAACCGAAGGGATAAGTCAAGCCACAGATCATCTTTAATTACTAAAGAAAAGAAAGAAAAAAGAATTGCTACATTGTCAATCATAATGCCTTATAAATTTTATAACTGTAATAATCTTCTGAAGAGAACAAAAGGGAGTAAAAGTTCAAGTTTTGTTTTTAGGAATATGTATTTTAGAAAAAAAAATACTTATGTTAAGCATAGTTGTTAAAAAAATACTTATGTTAAGCATAGTTGTTATTACAATGGGGGGGGGGGGGGAGTAGACCCGTAGATAATGGGATTAATAATGAATTTAATTTCATTATTTAGGTCATTAATTATTTTAAAAAGTATGTTTTTTTTGTTAACAAATATTGTTAGAGAATTAAAATAAATAAACATGATTGATGTTATAGTTAACAAAATATATCATAAAAATAGAATAAGGAAAAGGTTTGTGTTTAAACATATAATATTAAAAATAAGAAACGATGATATTTTAAATTTGATCTTATATTTTACAAAGAACAATTTAATATAGTTATACGAAATTATAAGTAATTTTATTTTGAAATTTGTATAAGAAAATAGTCATAAGAAAGACAGTAAACAAATATAAATTTATCTTCAAAAAGTTTTTTTCCTATAAGAACTCTTATCATTTTGTGTTGTCGAAGTTTCGATACATATCATGGGGAAGAAAAATAGTAGTAAGACTAGAGGGGAGATGACATCATATGCTTTTTTTGTTCAAGCTTGCAGAGAAGAACACGAAGTCAAACATCCTAATGAAAAGATTATTTTTGCAGAATTCTCTAAAAAATGTGCAGAACGATGGAAAACTATGACTGACAAAGTTCGATATGAAAGTGAAGTAGCTAATTTTGATCCTATAGACTTAGGTAAGAAACGTAAAAAGAAAGATACAGGAGCTCCTAGGCATGCTGTCACAGCATTTTTTTTATTTTTGTCATGACGAACGCCCTAAAGTGAGAGCTGAGTATCCTAATTTCACAGTTGGTGATATTTCTAAAGAGTTGGGAAAGCAGTGGAGAGATGTTTCAAAAGAAGTTAAATCAAAATATGAATCAATGGCTGCTAAGGATAAGCAACGTTACGAAAAAGAAGCAAGAGCGTTTAAAGATGCAAAGCAAGGTCCATCTGGCAGTGAAAAGTCACATAAGAAAGTGAAAAGAGAAGAGTCTGAAGAAGAAGAAGGTGAAGAAGAGGAAGTTGAAGAGGAAGATGAAGAGGAGGAGGAAGATGATGACGACTAAATATATTTTTTATCTCATTAGTTTTAATTCCAAATTTAATATTTTTTAAAAAATGGTTTTACAGAATTATTTGTTTTATTATACAATTCTCATATTTTGATCATTGAAAGAGTTCTTTAAAAAAAAGAAATTGATGGAAGTTTCAGAATGAATATTATACAGTTCACTATAGCTTCCTTAGTTTAAAAACATTGTAAATTTTGTTGAATATTATATAGACATAAAGGTAATTTAAAAAAAAAAAAAATGTACATAATAAAAGTATTTTTCTCTTTTTGGATAAATAAAATTATGCACTTAAATATATATATAAATTAGAAATATGAAGGTAATAATTAAGTTGTTGGCTAAAGCAAAGGTAAGTTTTGTATTTAAAATACACCAAAGGATGGTCTATTAACATTTAGATGGAACTCGTAAATTGTGGATGAAAATTATTGTAGAAAGATATAAAGGTTCAGACTTAACAATCCACAGCATAAAACTCTAATTGGTTGAATTTAGTATATAGGTTGAGAATAAAATTATAGAAAGATGGAGTTTGAGATCGAAAACTAATTAATGATTTTATAGTTATTATAATAATATTTTTTGAAAAAAAAGAAATAAATAAAAATCAAAGGATGAATATCATGGAATCTAAAAAAAAGAAAAAAACAAAAGGTGACATTTCATCATATTATAATGAGTATTGTATCAAAGCCAGAATATAATAATTAATTTTCCATTTTGTCTTTATAATTGAAAATCTGACTTATAAGAGGTTAATAACTGTAAAGGGAAAGAAACAAAGAAGAAATGATTATCTAAGGGAAATACATGAATTATGATATCTAGAACAAAGATAAATATCACAATAGCACCCTATTCTAGGGAAAAGTATTATTATTTTTTGTTTAATGTAAATAACCAAATTATTAATTAGTTTGTAATTGTTTATGTTACTACATTATGCGGGTATATAACCTCATTACTATTATTATTTCAAATTGTTTATTATATTTTGTAAATAATAAGATTAAAGTTGTTGTTTTGACAGTTACTTAAGTATTAAATGTTGCATTTCTTTTGTGAGAGTCATTGTCACTGCATCACATGAACTCAAAGTGTACCGCTTGAGATTGCAATAAGAAATGAATCCAGCATAGACTAATATAACCATTAGTTCAGAACATACTTCTTAAAAGAGATTTTAACTTACTGTAATCTGCCTTGATCATATAAGTCATTGATAATATTATACATTATTAAAGTATGCTTATTTATGAGGAATTGAAATATGAATTATTTATTATTGAAAGTATCAAATCTAACTACAATTTAAATAACAATATTCGTTTAATAGTAAATATTAGGAAATATAAATATAAAATAGTAGTATAATTTTGATTATAAATTCAGGTTATAAGTCTTTTATTGATTGATGCACTACCCATAAAGTTCAGTAAAATCCCTCTTGATATTTCGTAGGTAGTATGAAGAATTAATTAAAACCAATGATTATCCTGAGATCTTAGTTTAAAATTATTATTAGGATTATTGCTAATTACAATCCAATAGAAAAACACATTCAACATACAATAACATAATAGTACAAGGTCTTTAATAGTTAATTGAAAGTCAATAATTATAGATGTTTTGTTATATTCATTTAATCATGAGAGTATGTAGATACTGAATGAGGGGGAGTGTCTAGATATTCTCATGCCATTGGATAAATACTTTTGTATTTGTTTAATATTAAGGGGATGTAATCTGTTAATAGGATGAGTCTCACAATTGTTATAGCTAGTTATACCTTATTTAGAAATATTTAAGGGTTAAATGGACCCAGATAGAATAACTGTATTACCTAATCACAAATGTTATAATTGATTAAATATGGTTCACAAATGTAAGTCTATTAAATGTTACTAGACAGAGTCCTAGTAGAGCCTAAAGCTAGGGACTTGCCATACCTTCTAGGGTTCTTCCTCTCTATTGGCAGGGTACAATATCTATTACTAATATTTGAGTAACAATTGAAGTTTATTATTTATTTGTTACTGCATAGGTTGTTTTTTTTTTTTAAATACTTGAGTAAAAAAAATGTAATTAAATAAAAATTTTAATTACTACTATTTATGTTATATAATTAGTCATGATAATTTGTGTGCAATTATTTATTTGATAATTAAATTGAATTTGTTCCACAATAAAACTATATTAAATTTTTTTAATGGAAAAATATTTAATTTGAATTTTCTTTATCTCATTAACATGCATGATTTTTTTATTTTTTAATTGATGCCTTTCAGTAATCAAATGCACTTACAATTTGGATTACTCCTCTATAAAGTATTTAGGGCATATTTAAATTCTATTTAGAGAGATTCTTGTAGAATGTGTAATCTATGTTATAGATATAAAAGAAAATACTGTATTGGCATAAATGATTTATTTGAAAACCTTTTTTTGTCTTTTCAATCATCTTACATCCAAGTTTAATTCTGTGATTATTTTTATTCATTATGTTTAAATCCATATGTGTAATATATCTAAATTATTTATTAACTTTTTTAAAATAATTTTTTTTTTTTAAACTAATTGCAAATGAAGAAATATTAGATTGGTATCAATTTAAAAAAAAAAAAAATTGATCAAATGCTCAGGAAATTTAATAAAATTCCATTACCAAAGTGATAAGTAATCTCATGGAGTTATTTTTTCCAACAAGGAATTGATTTAAAATCTCTCCAATCCACTAATTTAACAACTGCACTAATTTGTGCAGTCTCGAAATTTAATTTTTCAACTTTTACTTTAGATTTGTTTTAAAGATTAATTATAAAAAAATATTGTATCAATCCTTTACTTAATTATAGATAAGCTTTAATTTTTAAAAAATTTCATATAATAATTGCAGTATTATTACCGGTTTTTTTTTTAATTCTAAAAATTAACTCTTTTCCTGTGCTAACTGTAATATTTATGTTCACATAATAAGCATATGGTTATATTAATTTATATTATTCGATGAATATGCTTTCAACTTAATCAGTCATATTCATAGTGCTCAACTCGAAAGCAAACTCAGCGAATAAAATAAATTAATATGACTACTTTTCTTATTTCGCATTTATATGAACATAAATACTAATTTTTTTTTTTGTAAATATATGTTATATATAACTGTGTACAGCTGTTTGCAAATTAAATCTGAAACAGTAACCAAATTTTTTTTTTTTAATGATTCAAAATATAGAGCAAATTTTGAGAAATAATTAAGAAAAATATGAATTGGAAAATGAATTGTATATTTAGAAATCAAGAAATTATGAATAATATGTTGAAAGGATTATATGAGAATAACCAAGAGAGAAAATGAATAAATTTAATTATCTAAGACATTCCCACCATCAACTGTTCCAAATTGCAGCAACACGCCTCTTACATTTCAGCATTTATGATGTTTTTCTTTGTCTCACACATCAACGTAAAATATATGATAAAATGATTATTTCTTTACAGAAAATAATAAATTTGATTTCATTTGATAGATATTTTTGTCTACTACTGAAAATATATTTTAAATGTTCACATTTTGTTTCTGTAAATATTAAAAAAATGAGGATGTAATCAAAACAAAGGCTTTACATGTCATCGTTTCTAGAAAGATTATTTTCAGTTTATAAAATCAATGAAATATTTCTTGTTTCTCATTATTTTTAAAAACGTGAACGAATATTTATTTATTTCTCTTACATCTAACGAATTATGCTTTAAAAGTTTAAATTTTTTGAACATTTATTGCTAAATTATGATATTTTCTTACTGTAAATATAGCGTATTGTTTACTGTCAAAGCTAGAATTTTTTAATTTGCTTGAGGCCATATTTATGTTAGCTGCTAATATAACATTATATTTTAGCAAATAAAGTATTTCAAGTCAAAATAAGTTATTAATAATTTATATTTCTTGATATCTAATAAATATAGTGCAAATTATTTTTTAAAAAATATTTAAAACCATGCTAAATTTGCAAATAAACATGTTTTTGCATCACTGGAAACTACAATGTCGTAAAATGCTGAACATTTTATAGCCCTGGCAAAAGACATTGGCTGAACATGTCAGAGCGGAGCTTATATCTATTGTAAGAGTGGGAATTTTGAATTTCCTGCCTTTTAGCACAGAATTTTCAGAAAAAAATTATACTAAAATAAACCGTTTTACATGCATTTTAACGTAAAATACTTTAAAAAAAATTCACTAGGGGCAAATTAGCTTAAAAGACAAAATAATTTGGTTCAACCTGTTGTAAAGTTAATGAAGCACCATCCGCCATTAATGGAGCTTTATTAATTTTTTGACATTTAGTATTATAGTTTTTGTAATTCAAATTTTATAGCGTTTTCTTCAGATTTTTTTTTTTAATTTGTATTTTAGAAGGATTTGTTTTTAATGTATTTTTATGCTGCAAACATCAAGTGTGTACTACAAATGCCTGGAAGAAAATTGGTAATATTATTTTTTTACTACTGATCTCTATAAATCTAGTTTAAAAACTTATAATATCTAAATGATATGCCATAATTTCAAAGCAGAGAATAATTAATTTGATAATTTTTTGGGAAAGACAATTAGAAGCTCTCCAGTGTAATGTTCTTATTGCTTTTTAGCTTATATAAATCGCTGCTTTGAAATCTGATCGCCCAGGCATATTTGCAAATATTGGAAGTCTTTTATTTTTTAAATATTGATGAAATTTAATATATTTTTGAAAAGTACTTATTTTTGATCATGTGGGGGGGGGGTATGTCTTATATATTAGACCAAATTCTGTTTTTGTAATTTATAGCTTTCATTTTTTAAATAGCTATGAGCTCGTTGTTATCTATGTTTAATTACTTAATAAGTATTAATCCGTTATTAAGGTTGTGAATTATTACACGCCACGTAATAGTTCTGAAAGTCATAGGAATTTTTTTTTAAAATGTTATGCATTCCCACCATTAATGAAGTTTCGTTAATTTTTTTGACATTTAGTATTATAGTTTTTGGGTTTTGTAATTCGAATTTTATAGCGTTTTCTTCCAATTTTTTTTAATTTGTATTTTAGAAGAATTTGTTCGACTTACTTTGCCTTAGGTGTTTTAATTTGTCGATTTCAGCGATTTTTGGATAGAATTCTTCATTCTGGGAGAGGGGTGTTCCGTTTGACACAATTTCTGTTTTTGTAATTTGAATTTTAGAGCGTTTTCTTCCAATTTTTTTTTTAATTTGTATTTTAGAACTTGTTCAATTTACTTTGCCTTAGGCATTTGAATTTGTGGATTTCAGCGATTTTTGGATAGAATTCTTCATTCTGGAAAGGGGGGTATTTTGTTTGATATATTTTCACCGATTTGTTTTTGTAATTCAAATTTTATAGCGTTTTTTTATTTTATTTGTATTTTAGGATTTGTTCAATTTACTTTGCCTTAGGCATTTTAATTTGTCGATTTCAGCGATTTTTGGATAGAAATTTATCACTTGCAGGTTTCTTAGGTGTTCTTGATGTTACTGCAGCATCACCTAGCGGCCACAGTACACCTAATCGTAAACTACCTTATGAATATTTGAAAATTAAAACTAAAACCAAAAAAACTTGAAAAAAAGATCTATTTTTTTTGTCAAATAAATACTAAAAACTTTTTATATATTATCAAGGCATTATTATTCCTAATTTAATATGAAACAAAAAAAAAAAAAAATTTCCCAAATTAAATAAATAAATAAAATAATTTGATGAAAAACCAAATTCCAGATCATAATGTTTCAAGTGATATTACTTTTGACAGAATAGCCTAGTTAGTTAGAACATTATCTTAAATTCAGTACTCACAAATCTAAAAATGAATTGTTTTAATTCCCTTGCTAGTATTATTATGGTCAGGCTACTAATATCTGAAGAGAAAAATAAATCCTATTCAAAATAATATTTTATATACTAACCTGCAAGTTATTAATAACAATTGAATGTATTTGAAACGTTTAAATAAATATTAAATTTAACTAGATAATGGAAATAATCCAATATATAATTATCAATACTGTATTGTATATATGCAAAAAATACTTTTATTAAATAAAAAACATAACAGTGGCTTTAATAATTTAAAAATAATAAAATCTATAAAAATTTTACATCTTCAATTTCCATTTGTTTTACATTACATACAGATGGAAAATACTGAATATCTTCATAGTAGCATTTAATATATTGAGTAAGATCAGTAATTTTTCCCTTCATTGCCTTTATATTCCCTTTTAAAATATAATATATACATAGACAGTGATGAAATAATAATTTCACTTTATTATTCATATCAAGCCGATCCAATTCTAAAATTAAAGAATCCAAATGTTTTAAGTTTTTTCTGAAAGCCAGAATCAAATGCTGAAGATCTTTTAAGGAATCATTATACAACCATTCTAAGATAGCAAACATATTTTCTAACCAATGTTCCTTTCCATTAAAAATTACATCAATAAGCATCCAATGCCATGATCCAAATTGCAACCACAGAGAACATATTACAGAATAAAGTTCTTTGAATTTTTGGAGATTATCCAAACAAGATTTAATATTCTCTAGATGCAAATGGCAATCTTCAATTTCAAGAGAAATAGGACATACTAGAAGTAAATTTATCAAAGGCCATAGTACAGGGTCATACAATTTTAAAATATCAAAATCTTTTTCAATAAATAACTTTTGACAAATATTACTGAATGCTATTATCAAGGAACATATTCGAGGGCTATAACCACATAATTCATAAAAACTAAATAACATAGAATTAATTGTGGTATAAAATTTGGGGGTAGTTACACAAATTTTTATTAAATTTGATGAATGTAAGGTCTGGTAACAAATTCCTAATGGATTAGAAATAACAGTTTCAATTAATTTCAACACTTCCTCTTCAAGAAAAGTATTTTGCCATAAAAATATTTTCATCTGATTTATTAAAAATTCAATTGATGGATCTTCATTATGCTTTAGGTAACTCAGTAGCTGTTGTAATAAAGTGCAAATATATGACTGAAATTTTTCAGGAGCTTCTGTCAGTTTACATATACATGTTTCTCCTAATTCAACCGCATCTGGAATATGTGAACTGATGAAAACCAGCAAGCATAAATAAGACACTATATCATTATTAAAATCTGTTTCTTTAAGTGAGTTCAACTGAGTAATATAGAAATTTTTAATTTCTTTAATAGACAACAAGTTAATATCTGATAACACATAATTCCACTTATTATTTGTTCCATCAAACAAATTACTGTCGGTATATTTAAGAATATTTCTCATTTGGGCCACAGCCCAAGTTCTGGATTTAATCTGTATAAGATTTGTCGGTTGAAAATTATAAAACCATGAGATACATTGACACACATACTGAAATGATACCCTATGGAGTAAAATAAGATGGCAAGAAGTTAGACGATTCAAGAATTCTCCAACATTTGGTAAATCTTCAGTAACGCGATCGATCTCCCCATACTCATTTAATATTTCAAGTAAATCGGGAAGTAATTTTTCTAATTCCGGAATATAATTTAAAATTTTTAATTCATTTTCGATGTTAATATCTTCATTATATAAAATATTCTTAATCCAAAAATTAATTCGTAAATTTAAATTATCAACTGCTTTATTTATATCCTCAATGGATCTAGACATTTTCATATTGCACGTTAACTGTTAACGTGAACTTTTATATTTTTTAAATCCCAGGTGAAATTTGGGAAACGAAAGTGATGCACTACGTTGACAATAATTCTTCCAATTATCTTAATAATTTGTAAAAAGTTAGAAAAATGTTTATATTTAAATAACTTGATAGAAAGGGCTATACTCATAATAACTAAATCACGTGATTTTATAAATCTTGCAGTGTGCTATAAAAACAGAAATATTTAAAAAATAGACACAGTTTCGTAATTACGCCGGCAAATTTTTTTTTTATTATTCAATGAATTAAAAATATGTTATAGTTTGCTTCAACAATTCAACTTTTAGAAGATCTTTTTTTACTTCAAGTAAATGTATTCGAAGTGTAACGACATCTAATGGAAAATTTTTGAATTTAATTTAACTTTAACTTTCAATAGGTGGCGTAGAGACAATAATAAAAATAAAATGGCGCTTGTTGCGAATATTCTATCTTCAAACCTAGTAAGTTTCAAAAATAATTTAAATGTATGATACGTGAAACTATTGATCCCATAATACATGTTTTTTTTTTGTTTTGTTTATGCACTGTTCAGTATTGCTATGAATATGAGGCAACCCGCCTCGAAAGCGCTAAGCGTTTAATATTTTTGTACTCTTTATAGCTTCTCTTTCAAGCGCTTCACACGCTTTTAATTTTATTTTATTTATGCTATTATGTAATTAGAAATTCAAAATATGTTTAGTCTATACTGTTTTTTTTTTTCGTAGTGCTAATGTGAATAATGACAGATTTTTTAAAAAATCATTATTAAAGCTTCTTTGGGACATCTCATCCCCGGGCGATTTTGATACTTGGTTTGAAAATATTCTAATAAAACAGCAAGACATTTACAATTGAAAAGTGTGCTAGGAGAAAATTAATGACTATAGTATAAAATATTTAAAGTTAAGTTAGACAACTAAACATTAGAAAAAGTAATCCATTTTATTTACTTTAGAGGCATTTGTTGGGAGCTTGATGTTAACTTTGGAGATTCGTGATAGTTATACATTTGAATTGCTTATTATTATTGTAGCACAATCTCATCTATCATTTCTTTGGTATGCTGTACTTGCAGCTATATTTTGTAGCTGGAGACGCTTTTAATAGAAAAGACGATCATTTTTTGCTATTCTGTTGTTAAATTGTTTCAAGTCATTGGAAATTTAAGATATTAGATTTAAATAGGGATTAGGAGAAAATGATTAATTGGATATGCTTAGTTTATTAGTAACATCTTTTATAAGATTTTTTATTTATACAGATAGTTCTAAAAAAGAGAGAAATTTGGATATTATTTAAGTCAAGGAAGTCGTATGTGAACACACGATACATGATTTAATAAAATAAAATATTTATCTACCCTTTTGATGATAAATGTAGTGTTTTAGTCTCTAGAATAACAAACCAGCCAAAAACTTGTTATCATTTTTAAGAATTAGCGCTATCAAAATAGTATTTGTTTACTAGTTACGGTTACCATTCATACCGCAGACAATAATAGTCTAGTTCCGCAGTCATTCCTTGAATGACGTCATGATAGAAAAATCATCACGGATCGTAAGACATTACACTCCTTCCCCCTTAGTATGTAACATAATCCTTGAAATGCACTGGTGGACGGCGTTGACGTTGAGGGTGTTCTCTGTAAGCCTTTGGAGTTTGAATTGAAGATGTAGGATGGAAATGTGTTGAGTAGGATGGAAATGTGTTGAGCTCGGGTTATTTGTGTTTTCCAGTGTCACACTGGGTAGAGAATTTTGGGCAAGTGGTGTTTCCTCAGCAGGAGATGAGACAGTTGGAAAAGTGTCCACTGTTCTTGAGCGCAACTGATCAATGTGCTTATGTTGTAAACCCAGATCAGTTCGTACTTCATATGACAGAGGGCCTGTACGCTGTTCTACCATAGCAGGAATCCATGGAGAACCCCTTCCTGCTGCTCGTGTAAATACTGTGTCATCTGGTTGGAATTCACGTAACCGATGATGTTTGTATGGTGCTGACTTTGGGGCTCTATCCGGATGAAGGAAGTCCAGGCATGTACGAAGGCGTCGATGAAAGAGCATTTCGGCTGGACTCAAACCTGTAGTTGTAGATGGAGTTATGTGCTGAGCCAAAAGGTATTGGGCAATACGTTGCTCCCAATTTCCATGAGTAATACGCTTTAGGCTCTCCTTCACAGACTGGACAGCCCTCTCCGCAAGACCATTACTTGATGGGTGGTAAGGTGCGATTCGTGCATGGCGAATTCCATTACTAGCAAGAAAAGTAGAAAACTCTGAAGAAACAAACTGGGGTCCATTGTCCGAAACTACACACTCTGGTATTCCATGGGTACAAAATAGTTCTCGTAGTACTGTGACTGTTGCAACTGAGGTTGTTTTAGGCATTCTGCGCACTTCTACCCATTTTGAATAGGCGTCAACAACAACAAAAAGCATTTGCCCATCGATTGGGCCTGCAAAATCTACGTGCAGTCGTGACCATGGTGTGGATGGTGGTTCCCAAGGGTGAATTGGAGCACGGGGGCAAGCATGTCTTATGACTTGACAATTTTTGCATTTGCCCACAAGATTCTCAATATCCCTATCCATTGATGGCCACCATACGTATGATCTTGCTAATGCTTTGGTTCTCACGATGCCAGAATGACCCAAATGAAGTTCGTTAAGAACAATTCTCTGTAGAGAATAAGGAATAATTACGCGTGACCCCCAAAGCAAACAGTTTTTGTGTGTTGATAACTCATTGCGTCTTATAAGAAAAGGTTGAAGTTTAGTGTCTGTGGTTCTGCTTGGCCAGGCAGTGAAAATATAGTTTTTTACTCTTGATAACAAAAAGTCTTTTCGTGTTGCATGTGCAACTTGTTCAGCAGTTACAGGAGGATCTTCCAATTCCTCCAAGAAAAAGACACCATTCATGTTTGGATTGTCGCATTCGGTTGATGGAAGTGGAAATCTGCTCAACGCGTCTGCATTTGCAACTTTTTTCCTGGTTTATATTCCAGTTTGAAAGAATATGCATTGAGGATGTGTGTCCATCTTTGCATTCGGGGTGATAAAATTATTGGTGTTGGTTTATCCGAGGTAAAAATGCCAAGCAGCGGACGATGATCAGTACAAATGTTAAATTTAATTCCGAATAGGAAATGATGAAAACGTTTCACGCCAAATACTATTGCCAAAGCTTCTTTATCAATTTGTGCATAGTTTCGTTCAGCCTTAGACAATGTCCGTGAAGCAAAAGCAACTGGAGCGGATGATCCATCAGGATATTGCATACTTAGTACTGCACCTACTCCATAAGGCGAAGCATCACATGTAAGTAGAACACTTTGGTGAGGGTCAAATGGAACTAGAACATTATTGGACATCAATGCCTCTTTAAGTTTAAGAAAGGCTTTTTCATGTTGTGGTGTCCAAGTCCATGTAGCATTTGTCTGTAATAAACGATGTAAAGGTTCAGCTACTGTTGCACGATCTGGAAGGAAATTGTTATAAAAATTTATAAGACCTAAGAATGCTTTCAGTTCTATTTTGTTCCTAGGAGAGCAAGCATTTTGAATTGCAGTTGTTTTACTTGGAGATGGATGCAGGCCTTTACAGTCGATTGTATAACCCAGAAATTCCACAGAATCTACTCCAAATACACATTTTTCTTTATTGGCCCGCAATCCACTGTGTGCTAACCTTTTAAACACAGTACGTAATTTTGAACATAGATCAATTGTTGAAGACGCACAAATTAATATGTCATCGAAATATGGAAAAACTCCAGAAATGTTTCCAAGTAAATTGTCTATAATACATTGAAACATTCCGGGTGCAACACAGATTCCGAACTGTAGACGTTTTACGCGGAAGGCTCCTCGATGAGTGATGATTGTCTGTATGTTTGCAGACATATCATCAACTGGAAGTTGTAGGTAGGCCTTAGCTAAATCAATTTTTGCAAAGATAGAGCTAGGAGGAAGAGATGTCAGAAGATGATGTACCGCAGGTATAGGGTATGGGTGATTCTGAAGAGCTCTGTTGACTGTCACTTTGTAGTCACCGCATAATCTCACCTCTCCTGTTGGTTTAAGAATCGGTACTACTGGTGTTGTCCATACAGGGTTTTCCACTGGTTCAATGATCCCATCGCGGAGCAGAGTATCTAAAGCAACATCCACCTTAGGTTTCATAGCAAGTGGTAGTGGCCGGGCTCGTAGTCTGATTGGGGGAAATTTAGGATCAACTGGCAATGATACAGCTGGACCCTTATAAGTTCCTATAGATGAGCTGAAAACTTGTGGAAATTCATTAATGATATCTTGAATAGATGGTTCGGTAATTAGATGGACTCCAGTTAATGAAATACCTAGAGGTGTGAACCATTCACGTCCTAACAGGTTTGTACAGGGACTCTCTGTTATTAATAAACGTAGATGGCATGAATATACACCATACTGAACATGTACAACACAATATCCCTTGAATAATATTGAGTGGTGCTGGAAATCCCGTAATGTAATTGTTACTGGATGTAGTTCAGGTATTTTTCCATTGCACAATTCAGATAGTGTGTCAGAAGATACAATAGAATATTCTGATCCTGAGTCAATTTCCATTTTACATTCCTTGCCATTAATGTACACATGTGCGGAGGATTTAGGTGTTGAAGCATCACGGCGTATTTCATGGATATGGCTTACATCATCATCCGTCTCCATTACTGCCATGCAGTGGTTTGCAGATCCAGGAATAGTGCGTTGTTTTGCTCGGCATACACGCTGTAGATGACCTATTTTCTGGCAGAAATGGCATTTGGTTTTCTTGAAAGGGCATTCCACTCGATTGTGTTGACTGCCACAACCATAGCAAAGTGGAGATCCCGATTGAGATGCACCAATGTTCCTTTTGTGTGTAGGGGATGTTTGTGAAGACAGTGAAAACCTAGAAACATTTTTGCGAGGTAAGGTTGATCTGTTTCGCTGAATAAGATCAACAGTCGACATGGGAGTGTTTGTGGCACGGATTTCACGCACCTGCACCAATGCAGATTCAGCAGCTAAACTACGCTGTATAGATATCTCTAATGTTAAAGATTCTTCTGTTAATAATTTGCGCTGTGTAGTTTCATCACGAAGTCCACAGACAAATTGATCTCGAAGACGCTCTGTTAGTGAAAGACCAAAATCGCAGCTCTCTGCCAAACGTCGAAGGTCGGCTAAAAATGCACTCACATTTTCTTCTTCTCGTTGCCAACGACGGTGAAATTGAAAACGTTGGTAAATAACGGAAGGTTGTGGATTAAAATACTGTTTTAATATATTTACTATTTCTTGATATGACTTGTCATGAGGCAATGCAGGTGATATAAGAGAACGAAGAATACTTAATGTTCGTAGTCCGCAGACAGCGAGGAGTGTTGCACGTTTCTTTTCGTCAGCAATAATATTATTAGCTTCACAAAAGAAATTTACCTGTGACGCGTATGTATCCCACATTTGCGGTGAGTCAGCGTCGAAAGGTGCTATAGAACCAATAGTTGCCATTATAAATCCAATAGAAAACAAAGTTTGAGTAAAAAAAAAAATTCGGCGTCCTACGTACGATTAAGAATAATATTATAAAGAACACTGTTGAATTAAAATATAATATATATTTTTAGTATCTCGCGTATCCCATCCTCGTCGCCAAAACTGGTGTAGTGTTTTAGTCTCTAGAATAACAAACCAGCCAAAAACTTGTTATCATTTTTAAGAACGAATTAGCGCTATCAAAATAGTATTTGTTTACTAGTTACGGTTACCATTCATACCGCAGACAATAATAGTCTAGTTCCGCAGTCATTCCTTGAATGACGTCATGATAGAAAAATCATCACGGATCGTAAGACATTACAATAAAGATAACTGCTGTATTGAATTCTACACGGTTGTGTAAAAAATTAAAATATGTACTTATGGGATTCAAAAAAATTTTAATAATAGATAAGTTGTCATCAGTTGTTACTATTTATGACCGAATAATAATAGTTAAGTTGTCATCAGTTACTATTATTTGTGACCGAATTCACGTTTAAGAATTATCATCAGTTACTATTATTTGTGACCGAATTCACGTTTAATAATTATATTTGAAATTATGTTCCATTATTCTATCAGCAACTGTCTGTTCTTAAAAATAAGGTGATGAAAGGGTTAAGGGAAATACAATATTATTATTATATTTCTCAAAACAATATTTAACTGTATAGGTGTTTGCTTTGTCTGAAAGCATAACTCTTTCTTGTCAGACTGCATGAGATTAAATTTATTCCCTGGTAAATGCCACAACTAATAACAGTTTAAATTTATTATATCTATCAGAGGTTTACATTATTAATTAACAGATGTACAATTTAAAACCTATATATAGACTCTTAGGCATACAGAAATAATAATGAAGACCTATATTACCACATTCGGAAGCAAGTTTCTCCACACTGGAAGCTTAAGATATATACAATGCCATCCAGTACCCAGGTTAAATGTCCACCTGTACACCAGGAGTTTTTAACAATTCATGTTCATTTTTTTGTCTCACTTTTCTTCTATCGATTGTGCAATTATTCTTTTGATTGGCTCTTCTTTCAGATCCTGCCAATAAGGTAATTATTTCATTTATTAGATATATCCTGGATTGGAAGATTTTATTTCTATTAAGTTCTATTAAAAAGTTATTTATTGATTTCTAGAGTTGTCATCAGTGAATGGTTCAGAAACTCACAATATTTTAATTGTTAAGAACATATATTTTTATTGAAAGAATTTCATTACTTATCTCCAGAGATTTTAACTAATTGATCTTTTCATCTACTCAGAAATTAAACTTCTCTGATCATGTAATACCATTTTAATTATTTAAGTATCATCCTATTACAAACATACACACCCATACATCACACACCTCCCCATGTTAAAATGAAATCACAGAGTAATTCGGAATCCTTTTTCCTTTTTATGCATTGAGGCAGATTTATCACAGCTTCACTTATTATATTACCCTCTGGTACACATAATTGATCTTCATCACTGTGAGCAAACTCTGTTTCCGGTTTAGTATCTTCATTTAGTACTATTTCTCTTGAATAACTTGTGTATTACATCCACGCTTTCATTTTTACGCAGTTCATTGACATGCTTGCATAATATTCTGTCATTCATACGAATAGTCGCCACCTGCTTTAACTGATTATTATGCCTAGGAATTATCCTTGCGCCATGTCTTGGACATTTTTGGTCACAAAATCATCATTTTATGCTTATTTTATAGAAAATCGCATATTTATAATATTAGTTCCAAAAAAAATCCTCATTTGGCAGTAATTTTTGAAAAAAATTGATTTTTCCTTGCTGTTTATTGTTATATAGTAGTCTTTTTACCCTTATAAGATGCCGCTAAGCACTGACTGAGCTTAGGCCATTGTCCATTAGGCGTGTCTAAGTGTCAATGTCAGAAATCAAACCAAAATGTTTTGTGAATATTTTATGTTTCATAATAGATTTTGAATGTAAATAAATATATTTCTAGTAATTTTTTACATTGATAATTAAGTTTTTACATTACTTTACTTGAATATGAACTTTGATTTGAAAATTTTTAAATTTTACAAGAAAAATAATCAAGGGAAAGAGGATAACTTTTGACCGTGCTATTCAAGACAAGAATCCACTATTTGCATATCAATGAGATTCAATGTTTTAGAAAAGTGTAACTATTTTTCATAAATATTTAAGTATTTTATGACTAGTTTTTCCATTGTATGGTCCAATAAAGTGTATATATAGACTTATAATATGTGTAGATTTAGATTTTTATTTAAAATATTAAATTTTAGAAGAAGAAGAAATGACAAAAATGAATATTCAGAGATCATAATTTATAAGTAAAAAAAAAACCCACCAGTGTTGTCACGTAATGATCGGTTAAAATATAATTCTTTTGTTTTACCACTGGCTATTTTTCAAATGTTTTTTTTCTATTTTTCTTTAGTTATGAGCATTATTTTTAATTTTTCATTACATTTTACCAATTTCAGTGTGAAATAATTCAAATTTTTAGAAGCTAAATAATCAGAGTTCGTTATTTCTAAGAGAAAAAAAATGACTCTAGGACAAAAAAAAATCACCGGTCATGTCACATAATGATTGGTTGAAATAGAATTCTTTTGTTATACTGGAAGTTCTTTTTAAATGTTTTCTTATATTTTTCTTCAGTTATTCACATTATTTTAAATTTTTCATTACATTTTACCAATTTGAATGTGAAATAACTTTATTTTTATAAGCTAAATTAAAACAGTTCTGTTTATTGAAGGTTGTAATTTTTTGAATAGAAGCGTACTCTAAACAAAAAATTGATGAATAGCATTACTTCAGATTTTTAGGTAATTGACCAATAAAATTAATTCCCTGTTTTCCCAAAAAAATTCGGCACCTAATGAGTTAATAGTTGATGTATAATTATAGTATGCAACCTGAATTTGTTTATTTTTAACCCACACTCTTTCCTCAGATGTAAACATATAAATGATCTTTATGATCCGCTGTCGGTACAATGTTTGATCATTTGTCTGCAGCTTTCGACTTAAATATATTTCAGCAGGTGATCTAGCAGCCGGAGTCGAATGCAGATAAAGCAGTGCAGTAAATATTGCTTCCTTGTTAATGGAATACTTAAATTATTAAAACAGGCAAAACTCTCCATACAGTAGTGCCACTCAGTGCAAGACACCACCTCAAGCCAGAATAATTAATGGGTGCGAGAAGGCTTGTGCATAAAATCCCTATCTAATGCCTACTCATCCAATATCTTCAGATTAGTTTCTAGCTTGTGGCTTTTGTTAATGAGGAGTCTTGGATCTGAGAGCACTGCACCTAGATCTTAGGATCTAATGCAACCCTCCAGAAGCCACCTTTTACTACAAAACTATGAGGATAAAATTGAAAACACAATAATATTTTCAATCCAGCTTATATAGTCATATAGGTCTAAACTCAATTCAGTACCCATACATTTTGATGTCTTTGGTTCTTTAATAACTATAGCCACCACTATCCTATTAGGCAGGATTGGTATTAAACCACTAAACATCACATGACCACCATTTCTTATGCTTGCTCATAACTGTTATTAAAACAGGCAAAACTCTCCATACAATAGTGCCACTCAGTGCAAGCCAGAGTAATCAATGAATGCCAGAAAGCTTGTGCATAAAATCCCTATGTAGTGCCTACTCGTCCAATGTCCCCAGACTAGTTTGTAGCTTGTGGATTTCGTCAGTGAGGAGTTTTGTAGAGATAAAAGATGGCTGCTGGAGGGTTGCATTAGATCCTAAGATCAAGGTGCAGTGCTCCCAGATTCAAGGCTCCTCACTGACAAAAGCCACAAGCTAGAAACTAGTCTGGGGATATTGGATAAATAGGCACTAGATAGGGATTTTATGCACAAACCTAGTATCCATTGATTACTCTGGCTTGCGCTGAGTGGCACTACTGTATGGAGAGTTTTGCCTGTTTTAATGAGCAAGCATAAGGAATGGTGGTCATGCAATGTTTAGTGGTTTAATACCAATCCTGCCTAATAGAATGGTGGTGTCTATGATTATTAAAGAACCAAAGACATCAAAATATATGGGTACTGAACTGAGTTCAGACCTATATGACTATATAAGCTAATGAGCTTGGATTGAAAATATTGTGTTATCAATATTATTTTCATAGTTTTGTAGTTCAGTAGAGATAAAAGGTGTCTGCTGGAGGGTTGCATTAAATCCTAAGATCTAGGTGCAGTGCTCTCAGATCCAAAGTTCCTCACTGACGAAAGCCACATGCTAGAAACTAGTCTGGGGATATTGGATGAGTAGGTACTAAATAGGGATTTTATGCACAAGTCTTCTGGCATCCATTGATTACTCTGGCTAGCACTGAGTGGCACTACTGTATGGAGAGTTTTGCCTGTTTTAATAAGTTACGAGAAAGCATTAGAAATGGTGGTCCATACTTGTTTGCATGGCTTTTTCAACCAATCCCATTAGATTGAGAGTGGTAAGGGGGCATGTGTAAATGTTTTATCTCCCATTATTTGTATAGACTCCTCAAATTTCTCGGATGTGAAGCCAGTTCAATTATCTGAAACTAAAGTTTCATGGAGACCATGGTCTGAAAAAAATTTCTATAATTTATCAAGGATTTTGTCTGAACTAATATTATATTTGGACCACCCTGAATATGCATTTATGACTACTAAAAATAAATGTTCCTCTATTGGGCCACAGTGATCAATGTGGATACGCTTGCCATGATCTCTAGCTTTTGTCTATTCTTCAAACTTTGATGGCAGCACTTTAGTGCATGATTGACAGTTACCACATTTTTTTAGATATATATTTTTCAATATCAGTGTTAATGTTTGGCCACCAGACATAAGTACAGGCTAAAGCCTTTGCCCTAACAGTGCCCAGATGATCTTGATGCAATAACTTAAGAATATGATTTCTCCCCTTAACTGTGATTTGCAAACAATTGCCCTTCAGAATGCAGCTTTTGCAGATGGACAACTGCTCATGAGCATTCCATAGTTAGATATTACTTAGGCCAATCTATACTAATTTGATTTATAATCCATTGGTAGATGTCATCTTCTGATCATGCAGCTACTATTGTTCTATTGAGGGGTTTAATTTTTTAGTACATAGATATAGTTAATTTCTATTTCCCTTTTATCGGTCTCTGACTGGTAAGGTATATGAGATAGATTGACAGCATGCCCTATTTGCTTTCCCTAGAATAAACATCACGATCATTAAGGCCCCTCACTGACAAAGGCCACAAGCCAGAAACTAGTCTGGGAATATTGGATGAGTAGGCACTAGATGGGGATTTTATACACAAGTCTTCTGGCATCCATTGATTACTCTGGCTTGCACTGAGTAGCAATACTGTATGGAGAGTTTTGCCTGTTTTAATTTCTAGAATATATATAGTCATATCCTGACAGAATATTGAGCCATCTTATCATGCAGGAGCTAAGATATTCAGGAACATGTTTGCTCTAAAATACCAAGTAAGGGTTTCTGATCAGTTATTATAGTAAATCTACATCTGTACAAGTATTGATGAAATTTTCTGATGCCAAATAGTATTGCAAGAGCTTCCTTGAACAGCTGACTATAATTTTTCTCCACTTTGGATAAGGTGTGTGAACATAGGCAATGGATCATTCACTTGACTGTGCAGTGTATTGATGAAATTTTCTGATGCCAAATATTATTGCAAGAGCTTCCTTGACCGGCTGACTATAATTTTTCTCCTCTTTGGGCAAGGTTTGTGAACATAGGCAATGAGTCATTTACCTGACTGTGCAGTGCCATAGCACTGCTCCAACTCTGAAATCAGATGCATCAGTAGTAAAAGTAACTTCCAAGTTGCTATTATATTGCACTAATAATTTATTTGAAGTTAACAATGAATTTGTATGTAAAAATGCTTTCTCTTGATTAGCTTTTCCTTTCGATTTTTGGTTCTTTTTAAGAAAATCATATAAAGTCTGGCAATATTAGCTTTCCCATCCAAAAAATTTTCAAAATAGTTTACGGATTCCAGAAAAAACTTGAAATTGTTTAATGTTATTAGTTCTGCTACAGGTTTAGCCTTTTCTGGGGCAGGAGGTGTGCTGTTTTTAGAAATGATATGGTATAAAATTAGTTTTCCAGATACATTTTTGGTTATTAAGCTTTGCATCGAATTCATAATTTTTTGCATACTTTATGTAAACAAAGTAGTGGTAACAAGAATGTTGTCAAAAAATAGAATGACACACCTTCAACTTCACTAAGGAGCATTTCAATTTTTGACTGAAAGCTGCCGGGGGGCAGAAATTATCCCAAATGGAAGCCTGTTGCATTTAAATAACCCTATATATGTGATTAATGTTAATATTTCTGTGGCTTTCTCAGTGATCAGTATGTGATTTCTGCAGAGACACTATTATTTCTCTAGAATTTAGGAACAGGGTATGTGTTTTTACTAATAGCTTTACTGATACTTAATAGTCAGCACACAAACTAATTTTTTCATTGGGTTTAGTAATATTTACTAATGGCATTGTGCAATCAGATTTTTCTGTGGGTTCTGACATGCCTCTCTTAACTAATTCTTTAATTTCCTTTTCTACTTTTTTTTTCTGAGCAAACAGAACCTTATGCAGTTTGCAAATTATAGGTATCACCTCGGGGATTACTTCTAATGAAACAAGTCATTTTAATTTACCTGGTTCTCCATTAAACAACCTAGGAAATTTGTCTTGCTTACTTTTCAATTTCAATCTTTTTAACAAAGATGAGTTTTATTCCCAATTTTTTGCACCAATTCCAGCCTATCAATGGATTAATCGGAGCATACACTATGTATAGAGGTAACTTGACTTCTTTTCCCTCTATTCTACTCACAAAGACTTTTTTGTTTAATTTTGATAGCATTTCCATTTACATCCAAGGCTTTTAGGTCTGTTTTCTCTATTGCCATGGTTTTAATATAATTTGAAGTTACAGAAAACCATTCCCAGACTGAGATTAGAGATACATCGCTATCATCACTATCGACCTCCATAGATATGAGTTGGTCACACATTTTTAATTTTAGCATTATTTTGTCACTTCAGTGGTCGATGTATTTTTTGTATTGGCTAATTGATTTCCCTGTCTATTGAATGTACCCATACAGCTATTTCTTTCTTTGCCAGGTTTATTATTTTTATTTTTACACATTGTTTCAATGCGACCTTTTTTTTTTGTTGTTTTACAAATTTTGCAATATTCACTCTTATGGAAATAATTTCTGACCTTATGGCCATTTTTTTTTTTAATCAGTTTATGCATTTTACAAATGTTGTGCATTACTGTTCTCAGCAAACTTACAAGATTGCTCGAGAACTAATTCATAAGCTATCCCATGTTTTATAGCTTCATTATAATTTTAAATTGCTATCTGCCAATGTGTTGCCTTAAATTATCACTAATTATATCCCTTAGAAATTGCTCTAGAAGGACCTCATTGAGGAAAGATCCGTAGACACAATTTTTTGCCAAGTTATGATGAGCAATATTGTAATCTTTTACCTTTTTTTATTTCTGTTCTGATATCAGTCATGGAAATGAAGTCTGGCAATATGCCTAGAGGGATGGGGATTAAAATAATTTAGTAATCAATCTTTAATTTGATCATATGAAAAATCTTCAGGGTTCTGAGAGCCTGTTTGCTATCTCTATATCTTCTTTACCAGCAAAACGTAATACTGTTGCTATTTTAATCTTGTCCTCTTCAACTCTCGTAATGAAGAGATTTTTTGACATGTTGGGCATACAGGGGCCAACTACCTGCCTCACTGACATTGAACTCTTCGATTGACAATTGCATTTTAGCCGATTGTTCTATACACATAAATCTGGCTGTTAAAGCAGGTTTAAATCAGGACTGTGCCAATTGCTATGTCTGGGAGCATAATTCTAGCTCTTCATATTGCATGAGATCTAAATTTATCTCCTAGTAAAAACTACAACTAATATGATTAAAATTTAGTATTTAATATATCTATATCAGAGGTTTATATTATTAATTAACAGATATACAATTTAACAATCTATATATTGACCTGTAGGCATACAGAAATAATAAATGATTTATACAACCTGTTAAGTCCCTGGACTTGGTTTCGGTTCGTTCAGAGTGTATATATTTAAATACACATAAAATACTAGTTTTCTACTTCACCTTTAAATAGTAAGTAATTTAGCTTGCGCTTTATGCAAAAAAGTGAAGCTTGTCTCAATCTTCTTACAAGTTATATAGGCTATGATTATGGAGACCCAAGGTCTCTGAAAGCACTTAGCCATATAACTTGTAAGAAGATTGAGACAAGCTTCACTTTTTTGCGTAAAGCGCAAGCTAAATTACTTAAATACACATAATAATGCTGTATGAATTAGAACATGATCATGAAGAAAAATAATGTCCTGAAGTAGTTTTGGGATCATGAGATGAAACTGATTTTTAATTGTTAAAAAAATCTGCAATTATAATGATATAATTTATTCTATAAAAATGAAAAAATCATTTATTATAGTCTATACAAAATACAGTTAAAAAATAGCATTGTTTCAGAAAACTGAATATGTTTAACAGTTTGTGGTTTATCAAGAAAATATTTGACTCTTCTTTTACTTGATTGAAAAAAATACCTTATTTATTCATTTTTAAATAATGTATTTGCATATTTTGTCTATTTTGGAATTATACTCACAAAACTAATTAATGATTTTTTCGCCCTCAACTATGGGTAAAAATTAGAAAAGACTGTTGATACCAAAAAAATAAGTTAATAAATTGTCAAAGCATTATAATTTTTTTAAAATAATCAGTTAGTTATATGTGAAGATGAAACAAAAATTTCTGAAAATAAGGAAATAAATTCACTATGAGTGCCGTCAAACAAAATCAAAGAATGGCAGTAAATGTTTATGGTGAAATATTAAATATTCCCTCATTAAAAACTCAAATGATTTTTTGAAGAGAAATAAATAATTTTGATACAATTATGTATTTATTACAAATTTGATCAATTTAAAGTCAAAAGCACCATTTGTCAAGAATTATGTATCATAATTAAAACTTTAATTCAAATTATTTTTCTACTGTAAATGTAAATCTTTGTGGCCATATCATTTATAAATTTTGGTTATTGTGCACCACATACTTTGCTTGCTCAATAGACCGAGAGTCCGAGCCAGATACCAAAAGCTGACCAAGTCAGGATAGTAATACCCTATGTCTGATCAAACCTCAACTCTCTTACTCGTGCTTCCAAGTCAACCCATTGCGAATGACATGCTTGAGGTTACACTCGATATCTCTTTATTCACATTCCAGTAAAGTTATTAATGTGAAATGTGTTATAAAATGTCGGCAGCTAAAATAGGCTGCATGTAAACTTGTACCAGTAAAGATATCCCTAAACATAGGGTTGGTATTGTATTCAGTTTTGTTGATCTTTTTTGAATTAGTTGTTATGCCAACCATTTTTTAAATAATTCAAATAAAAAGAAAGTTCAAAGCAGATATTTATTCTAATAGGCAGTGAAAATTTAATAATAATGATAAAGTGTCAGTATTGACATTTTTGTTTTTCCATGCTATTATATCGATATTTATGGTAGTAGAATTAGAAAATTATTGAGATCACAATATATTCTTTCTATAGTTTTTTAGCTGACATGTCGGTAAATAGATGTTAACTGAGGCAATGGATTGTTTTTTTCAGAAACATTTTTAATTATAATCTAGATATAGAATGTTAAATTTGATAATTTGGTTGGATACTTTGTTTTATTGGATAAAACTATTCATCTGGTTGACAAGAAGCACATAGCAGTAGCTTTTAGAAGTTTGAATGTAGTAATATTTAAATAAATTCTATGTATCATTATGTTCATTAATTAATTAATCATTATATTAGCTTGATATTGAATAGTTATGATTATACTTTTTATATGTTGTTTATGACATTTGCTTTTTTATGCACAAAGAGTGTCCCAGAGAAAAGAAGTCTGGATTTTTTTTCTAAGCTGCCAGAAACCCCTATCTCTAAATCAATAAATATATATTACATTAAGTCATAGTTTAGCTATTCTCACTCTAAAAATTTTAAAGTGCTATCGTATCTAGATCACGAATTATATGAAATGAGATATGTTTCGTATCTTTGTAGTGCATCATCAATGCCTTCCCTGCCTTCACGAAAATCTTGCAAGTTATTTGAAAACATGCTTGCAGCTAATGGCTCCATTGCCATACACAGTTGGAATCATTTCACATATTTCAGTAGGAATTTGTTATAAAATGTAGATCTCATTCCATGTCATAACCCTTAATCCAACAGGCTAGCATCTTAAAATTTTTGTGATGAGTAGCTAAATTATATTATTATATAACATACTACAGACTGTAAATAAACAGGCAAAAACTCTCCATATAATAGTGCCACCTTCTGCTAACCAGAGTAATCAATGATGCCAGAAGGCTTGTGCTTAAAATTCCTATCTAGTGCCTACTCATCCAATATCCCAAGACTAGTTTCTGGCTTGTGGCCTTCATCAGTGAGGAGCCTTAGATCTGAGAGCATTGCACCTAGATCTTAGGATCTAATGCAACCCTCCAGCAGCCACCTTTTATCTCTACTTTACTACAAAACTATGAGAATGAAATTGAAAACACAATAATATTTTCAATCTAAGCTCAATAGCTTATATAGTCATATGGGTCTGAACTCAATTCAGCACCCATACATTTTGGTGACTTTGGCTCTTTAACAACCATAGACACCATTATCCTATTAGGCAGGATTGGTGTTAAACTACTAAACATCACAAGATCATCTCATGCTAGATAGAGATTTTATGCACAAGCCTTCTGGCATCCATTGATTACTCTGTTTAGCACAAGGGGGCACTACTATATGGAGAATTTTTGCCTGTTTACTAACAGTTATGTGCTAGCATGAGATGGTGATCATGTGATGTTTAGTGGTTTAACACCAATACTACA
Organism: Epiperipatus broadwayi; assembly: GCA_028023455.1. Lineage (NCBI taxonomy): Eukaryota > Metazoa > Onychophora > Udeonychophora > Euonychophora > Peripatidae > Epiperipatus > Epiperipatus broadwayi. The sequence continues at coordinate 1,957,000 of JAQFVV010000008.1, read as the reverse complement.
GACTGGTTGGAGAGAGAATGAGTCACTTTTTCTCTGGGATATGCTATGGACCTCTTCAGTTTGTTGTTCATCATTTATATATTCTGTTTTTCCAGAAAACGTTTATGACTGGAGCTTTGGGAATCAGATTTTTCTGAGGCCAAAAAAGTTGTTATAATTCTAGCATCTGTGTGATAGATATCTGGTTAATACAACTTTTGGTATCCTAAAATTAGCTGTTCCATATTTATCCATCAGGCTGCAGAATCCAGCTTTCGAATTTTTGAAGTGATTTCAGAATTCTTGCTGCAAATAATCATAGTTTGCAACATTTTTTTTTATTTCATTAAGGAAATAATTGTTTAGCATATTGATTATTACTTAACTCAGTAACAAATTTAATCAGCCATTTAAGCTATTCTGCGCTTTTTCACGAGTGTTAAATAATAAATGAGTACTTCCACTTCCAACACAAGATATAGTATTTAGGAAAGAATAAAATGAATCCACTTATTCAATCCAACCCAAATGCTTATATATGGGCAAATCTTAAGTACTGTAAGTGAAAGTGTGAGGATAGACTACTCACTTTAAACTACTGTTTACGATATCTGAATGAATGACGCTGACAGCGCTAAAAATAAATGTTTAACTCAATAACCTGAATTTTTTGCTGACTTTTTAAGCTTTTTTTTTTTTTTTTTAGAAATTATAAATTTTCTGAATTACACATTGTAATGTGTTTTTTCTTTAAATATCCTTCTATTGCTCTTATATTTCTTTCCCTTGTTTAGAAAACAAATTATGTCTATTAAATAATAAATTGTATGTTTTGTTTTTAAATAATTTCTTTACTGGTGATCTTTTATCTAAATAATTTAAGGAGTTTGTCTATCAAAAAGTTTGTGATTTTGTTATTTGTAAGGCTTTTGATCAATTACCATAATGCATTTCTTGATGTGTTTTCTTTAATATAGTTTTGATCTTTTACCAAAATTTTATAAATGATTACTATCCCACCCCCCAAATTGACTGTTGTCAAGTTAAGTGGAATGTTGTTTTATCTAATATCTTTTCTATTAATCTCTGGATTTTTTTTTCCTATTTTTCTCTTTTTTTTTCTGTAATATACATCAATTCTTTATTATATATAAATCAGTTTACTGTTTTACTGATTTATACATTCCAATTATTTTCTAATATCTGTTTATTGGCAAAATTTCTTTTTAGTTACTTCAGCAACTATTGACATTTTCAGAAAAATATTCAATAATACAGTATAATATTAACTTAATAGTTAAATTTAACTTTTTAAAAATCAAACTTTCATTTCTAAAAAGATTGTTGAAACGATTTTAAAATTAATTTTTGATTAAAATTTTTTTAAATCTTAATTTTTTCATTGATCCTTTTTAACATGGTAATATTTCTTATATTGCCACAATTGTTTTTTAGAAACTTGATTTTCAATCTAAGGACAATTTCTATTCTATTATTATTTTGTATGAAGCCAAATTCCTTTTTTTTTTTATTGGATATTGTTCTAATTTTCTAATTATATTTGAAATGAAATGTCTAAATCTACTTTTCATTATTAGATTTTTTTACATAATCCATTGTTTAGCTAATAAATGACCTAATTCATATTTCCTTGATTCTTTTTCACATCATTCTAGCTGGTATCAAGACTAATACTCTTTAATTTTGTTTATTAATTTTTTTCTGCCTTACTTGACTTCTCAACATGTCTGCATTCTTTTTTTGGTTTGTTTTGCTTTTCTTATACTTTTTTTTTTCAGTTCATATTGCCTTATTTTAGTTTTCTTTGTGTATGTGTGTGCTTTATTGGGGGAGGGAACCTATTTGATAGTGATTTTTTTTTATTGGAGTATTTCTTGTCTTTCCTATAGCATTAAATCTTTAAAAGTAATGTCAACAAGTATTGTTTATCTTTTAAATAAGGGTTTTATTTTGTTATTGTGGTTATTTTTATTTAATTGTTTCATGCTTATATGAGATGCTAACATTGAATGAATAGATAGATATATTTAAAATTTTAATATATGTTCAATGGCTTTTATTAAATATTTTACTTACATTGATAAATTTTTACTATGAACAGTGAGTTAGATTAGAATTTTTTTATCCTAAATTATTTTAAATCATGACAAAGAAATAAGATAAATAGGAACAAAAAAAGTTGGTTAGAAATTGAAGGCAGTTATGAAAGCTATTGGGAGATTGACAATTTTAGATAGAAACTATGCAAGAATAACAGGATGATTGTTACAAAAATCAGGGATTTGATAAAATTCCAGTCTTTTTTTTTTTTTAATTTTAGATAGCTATATGAGAGAAACAATATTAGTAATGTACTTTTTGACATGTAAAAAGTCGCAACAGACTTTCAGTACTTATATTCTTTTAAAGAGAAATTTAAATAAGTCAAATGTGGGAATTTTAGAAAAATTAATTTAATCTCTCATTTAATTAAGAAGACACTTTAGATTGGCCTATATAATTGAATTTAGGTACAAAAGCTGTGAAGGCCATTCTTTTCTAAGTCTTTATCTTAGGCTTTGGTTTGAGAATATCCTCCATATTCAACAAAACATCATTGAGATATTAAAGCAACATCATAGCACATGTGCATAGGGTGTAAATCCCATCATTAAAGTTACGTATATGACTACTGCACTAGTAAATAAACAATATTAAGTTATTAAAAATGTGAGTAAATATATTTACAATATATTTGTAGTAAGAAGGACACAATTTGATTTTAGAAAAGCTAAAGAAACAATATGCAGTAGATGATGAATACACAGAAAGTCAAAAAGAAGTTAATATTTATTTTATTGATCTTGAGGAAAACTTTTAATAGTTGAACTGGGATATTTTTAATTAATTGATAGGAGAGATGACTATTAGAAAATATATCTTGGAACTAAATAAATCTTTGCAAACTCTTGTTTTGTTTAATATTTATATAAATGAAATGTTATTTATGAGTGTAATTTTTAAAATGTCTATATTAAAAAGAATAATGAAACATTGACAGATAACAGTTTTTTTCTTATCTTAAAAAAATTATCATTTTATTAATTTATTGGTTAGCTATTTGCTGAATCATGCCATTTGCTCAGTCATGTATATTTTTATTTGACAATAAATATGATTATCCATCTTTTATATATTGTAACCCAGTGCTTTTGGCACTTGGTTTCATTTAACATTATTTATGCATGAAATTGATGTTATTCTTTAGAAAAATAAAAAATAAAATAAAAGAAATAATATTTGGTAATAAAGTATGCTATCCCTTTTACCTAAACATGATTTGTGTGAATAAACAATATGTTCCCCAATGCAATATCATGTTTTTCAAATGACAGAATAATCTAAGTAAGATATTGGTATAAGAGCAAGTTAATGTAATTTAAAACAGATGTAATAAACTGTATTTAGTTCTAAAATGGTTATATAAACAAAAAACCATAAATGTCAATTAAGTAAATTTTAAGTTAGTATTGTTTTTAAAAAAAACTTTTGATGAATTTATTTTGAAGAAAATAATTTCATGTGTAATTATAATCACAGATAATTATTGTTGGTTTGAATGTATTTATTATTTTCATTTATTAAACTGTTTTGTAATACATTTTAAATAATATTGAAAACGACATGATTCTAATAAGTTATACAATCTTTTTTTTTTTGTTTATGTTGTAATCAAATGATTTTTTTTTGGTAGAGGTCGCTGGGGTTAAGAGAATGACCAATAAATACTCAATTCATTTATTTTTTATATAATCTGCTTCTATTTCATTAGAAAAAAATAATGCTATAACAAAATATTTCTTGTTTAAAGTCAACAGAATTTATATTGTATTAATTAGGTAATTTAGTAACAGTTATTCTTTAATAGTACGTTCACTTTATTTTAATTTAAGCTTGTATGCTATACATTGCTGTCGAATATTCCTTCATTAGAATTAAATTTATTATACTTTTCTGCATGTTATGTACAGTCGCACGGGGCTGAAACGTGTATTTTAATTCATTGGTTTCAGATATTGATTGAAGTATACATTTTAATATACGTTTATTATTGTTAGTATGTTTTGCTATCTTGCCTAAGTGTAGAGTTGGTATATGTTTGATATCAACATATTTTAATATTTATAATGTATTTTGTTTTGTGGGATGGAGATGATCTCCCCAAAATACTTTATTTTCCATGAGAGGATTAGTTTTGCTATAGTGTTATGGTATGTTTGGTAGTCAATGTGATCGAGTCTCATGAAGAGGACGATCCAGAGTATATATAATATTTAGTATACTTAATGTAATTTAATCCCAAGAGAGGATTATCTTTGGTGTGTGTTCTTTTCTTTAGGTGGTGAGATAGAGTCCACACCTATACATTTTTATGCCTAAGAAATAGGCTAGAAACCACCAAATGCTTGTGTCGTATTTTACTCTAAAGACATTAGTTGTTATTTTTGCATTCCTCATGTGAAATTAAATATATCTTTCCACCATAGAAAGTGTAGATTATTGTGCTCTGTTTAAAAGTTATGGCAAGGATAAATGTTGGATTTGAGGTGTTAGTTCCTAAAGGGGCACTTTATTATCAGTAGTGCCTTAGTAATTGGGATCAATATCTGTATTGTGCTACTGAGCCTTGCTGGTAATTCACAAGCAAACCAATGGAATAAAATTAATCTAAAATTGCGTATTAAAACGCTTATGTATTAAGGGAATAATCAAACACAATATTTTAGTGTTATTAATAGTGAAGAAATATTATTAGCTTGAATTAAGTCATTCATAATTAAAATATTTATCATAATTTATGTGGACATTAAGTTAAGTGTGAAATGGTGAGTGGCACTTCTGATAAATGACCCATACTTAGTCATAATTTGTCTAATTATAAACCGTAACTTGGTTAACTTTATTAGTAATAAATTTAATATTTTAAAAGAATTGTATTTGAACCCAGTTTATTAGGTTACACAAATAATATGCAATTACTTTTATGTATTTCATATCGTAATAGTAATAAAAAATAAAAAAAATTAGTTAGCCATATAATTAAAAGTTAGAGATTTATTTTATAGAAAGTTTATAAAAATTATAAATCAGTGTAGTGGTAAATCAGCTGCACATTTTAGCTAGTTACTCCAGTATACTAGCTGGATTCCAAACATATAGGAATTTATTATTTTAATTTATATCCTAGTAGAGGACAGCTTAATGTATTTGTAGTATCAATGTTATATTATTTAATAAATTTGTGTATTTTGTTTCATTCTGTGTTGATAATAAATTGTAGTCTTTTTCAATATTCGTTGTCAATTTATTTATTTTTTTATATGCCAAGTATAAGTGTGTTTACAAAATATTTGCAAAACATTTTTCTTGAGTCCTAAATTATTTCAAACTTTAGAAATATTAATATACCAGATAAATAAACTTATGCAGATCTGAACATTTTATTTTTATGATAATTATTTTATGGGAATTGCAAACTTCAGATTAAGCATTATTTAATAGGAAAATGAATTTATTTCTAAGTTATTAATCCTGACTGCACATTATTCCAGTTATATTTAGTTAAATTGTTGAATTAATTAGTTTAGTTAATTTATTGTGTTGTCATGGATGATGGAAGGATACAAAAGGTACCCTTGTCTTTCTATTATTTTGGCTGAGATTCTGGATAAAAAGGCTGTATTATTCAAAATTTTATGTAATTATTTATATCATTATTGATCATATTTATCACCCCTTTAAATGGTTATAGTAGTTGTTATGATATGGGAGGACACATTAGCTTTTAAGTGAAGTGAATATTTCCTATAGCCTACCAGAGTGCCAGTCATGTGTGACAGCACAGTACTGTAGAGTATTTTCCTAAAGTAAACAAAGAAACCCTGAGATTATTATTATCATTATTCCTTATTTAAGAAGTGATCGATTATTATTGATATTATAGTTATGTTGTGGCATAAAAGAGTTTAATTTTCAATTGTGCTATAAGAAAGATATTTTCAGATTATATTGTCAAATAATTTGCTTGTAAGATATATTTTTAAAAAAAACCTTAACAAAAACATGAGAAGTTATCATTATTATTTAAAGGTGCAAATACTTATAGCTCAGAGAATGTTATTTTTATTCTAAATTATTAATTAGGGAATGATTGCAGTTTCTCTCTCTTCTCAAGATATTTATTTACTGATGATAATTTATTTTACGATTTTAATTTCTTTCTTTATCTTAACTGCATATCTCTGCAGCTGAATTTTTATAACTAACCGACCACCGAGCATAGTCCACGTTTTCATTTATGTAGCGTTTTCATTTATAAATCTATATTCGTTTAATCAGAGTCTCAAAATAATAGTTATTTATTTATTAGGTAGAAATGAATTATTGCCACTAAGTTAAATTAATTTAAAATTAGGATGCATCAGTGAATTTATTTAGCTAGTTGGATAAAAATTTAAGGTTAGAATATGCATTTAGAATTTTTGCAGTTTTCATTCTTTTGATCAACATGAAAAAAGGTTGGTCTCTCATTGTATTTATATGAATACTTATATATATATGAAAACTGTTAAACATAGTGAACAAATACATTAGAAATGGAAAAATGACCTCCAAAGATATATTTCTGGTAGACTAGTTTCATTTGTTAACCCAGATCCCACTTCTTTCAAATCTTTTCATCATCTTTCATTATTTGGCCAACATATTTTAACACAAATTAATCTGCAAGCATACAATTGTAAATTAAATCATGTCATAAGAAATATATAAGTTCTGTTCACATTTTGGTATACATAAATATCCCAGTAGTCCTAATTTTATATTTTTAAAAGCTAACAAAGGCTGCTAAAGTTGGCCAATATAAAAATAAAAAAAAATCTGGAATGTGTAATTTATTAAATTTGTAAAAAAAATTAAAATATATATATAACTCTGTAGTGTTTTCCTGAAGGTTTGTAATGATGATATTTTAGTTGTATTTATATATTGAACTATTTCCATCATCTAGTATAAGTACTGAATGTCCTTAGAAAAATTTAACTTTTATTTAAATATTCTAAACTAACCTGTGGGCTATTACTAACAGTTGAATGCATTTGAAATATTTATATAAAAGTTTTTCTAAAGACATTCAATACTTATATTAGATGATGAAAATAATCCAATATAAATAAGTATGTAGTTTTCTAATAATAGATGCACCTACACTACACATGTGACTACTGTGATGATTTTTCTCAAGTAATCTTGCTGTCTTGGGCTCTTAATTTTAGAGATATGACCCATTTAAGTAGTTTGAAATAAAACACGCATCAAAATTAATTAAATTGTGAAATGAAGCAATATAAAGTTTTGATTTTTTTTTAAAAATGTAAAAAGAAATAATTTAGTATTTTGAAGATTTTAAATACAGGCATTCTTATACCTGGAACTTAATTGTAAATATAGTATGAGATAGTTTGAATAGTTGAAGGTTGCTTCAAAGTCTGAGTTCAAATCCTCTATAATTAATGAAAATAAGCAAATTAATTTAAAACTGTACATATTGAAATATTTAAAAAAAATAGTATATATTATTTTTAAAAAAATTGGAAGTATCTAGGTGAAATATCAATGAGAATAAATTTCAAATATATTACTTTTTATCAGATTATATTAATCCTGCTCTCAACTCTTAACATAATATCTCCCATTCCCCTTCCAATCTTTAAACTGAAATGTATTTCAAAGAATTTAAAAAAATAACTGAATTAAAATAATTTGATTTTTACACTTTTTGAAAATAACGTTTATTTGAGAATAAGAATACCAAACTCTCTATATAGTAGGACCATAAGTACAAACCTTTGTAATCAATGGATGCAAGAAGGTTTGTGCATAAAATCCCTATTTAGTGCCTACTCATCCAACATTCCCCAATTAGTTTCTGGCTCATGTCTTTCATCAGTGAGGAGCCTTGGATTTGAGTGCACTGCACCTAGATCTTAGGGTCCAATGCAACCCTCCAACAGCTACCTTTACCTATTTGGTTAACTATAATGCTAGGAGCCCAAGATAAAAACACCATAATGCTTCCAACCCAAGCTCATTCACTTATATAGTCATATTGATATGAACTCAGTTCAGCATCTATACATTTTTGATCTCTCTGGTTTTTTAAAACTCGCAGTCATCATTATCCTATGGGCAGGATAGGTATAAAACCATCAAACATCACTATTTCATAGATACACATGCTGTTAATAAGGGTACCAAAGTCTCCATACAGCAGTACCACAAGTGCAAGTCTGTAATCAGTGGAGATAGGAAGTTTTGTGAATAAAATTCCTATCTAGTGCCTACTCATCCAACATCTCCAGACTAGTTTTTGAAAAACCAAAGACACCCAAATGTATAGATGCTGAACTGAGTTCAGATCAATATGGCTATACAAGTGAATGAGCTTGGATTGGAAACATTATGGCATTTTCATCTCAGGCTCCTAGCTTTATAGTTAACCAAATAGGTAAAAGGTGGCTGGCTGTTAGAGGGTTGCATTGGATCATAAGATTTAGATGCAGTACTCTCAAATCAAAGGCTCCTCACTGATGAAAGCTACAAACTAGTCTGGGGATGTTGGATGAGTAGGCACTAGATAGGAATTTTATGCACAAACCTTCCTACATCTATTGATTACAAAGGTTTGCATTTGTGTCATTACTGTTTGGAGAGTTTGGTGCTCCTATTAACAACACATGTAAGCATATGAAATTCTGATCATGATGTTTTGATGGTTTTATATCTATCCTGTCCATTGGATAATGATGACTGTGGTTTTTGAAAAACCAAAGACACCACAAAATGTATAGATGTTGAATTGAGTTCAAATCTATATGATTATATAAGCGAATGAGCTTGGGTTGGAAACATGGTGTTTTTATCTTGGGATCCAAGCTTTATAGTTAACCAAATAAGTAAAAGTTGGCTGGGGAGGGTTGCATTGGGTCCTGAGATCTATGTGCAGTGCTCACAAATCAAAAGCTCCTCACTGATGAAAGCCACAAACTAGAAACTAGTCTGGGAATGTTGGATGAGCAAGCACTAGATAGGAATTTTATGCACAAACCTTCTTGCATCAATGATTACAAAGGCTTGCACTTGTGACACTACTATATGGAGAGTTTAGTACAGTTATTAACAGTATATGTAAGCATACGAAATGTTTATCGTGATGTTTTGATGGTTTTGTACCTATCCTGTCCATAGGATAATGGAGACTGTGGTTTTTGAAAAACTAAATATACCAAAATGTATCGATGCTGAACTGAGTTCAGATCTATATGATTATACAAGCGAATGAGCTTGGGTTTGAAACATGGTGTTTTCATCTTGTGGTCCAAGCTTTATAGTTAACCAAATGGGTAAAAGATGGCTGCTGGAGGGCTGCCTTGGATCCTAAGATCTAAGTGCAGTACTCTTAAATTCAAGGCTCCTGATTTGAGAGCCACAAGCTAGAAACTAGTCAGCAAGTGTTATATAAGTAGCCCTTAGGTAGGGATTTTAACCACAAACCTTCCTGCATTCCTTGATTAATTATGAAGGCTTGCTCTTGTGGCACTATGGTATGGAGAGTTGGATACTCTTATTAACAGCATATGTAAGCATATGAAATGATGATGTAACATTTATTTGTCATGTTTATTTTTAGCAGTGATATTTGTGGCTTTCTTAATGGCATATGGATAGCAAAAACCAAAACTTTGGTTGTCTCTGATAAAGACATGCTTGACTTCCAAATACAGAAATTTGTATTTATGAGTCTATAAATATAGATACAGTACTTATTAATTTAATTGAGAAGATTTATATACGAATCTTAAAAAAATGTATATAAAATTAACTACTTTTCTTGCAGAATATACAGAAACAGAGGGTTAGAAGATAGTGTGATAACTTTTCATTCGACAATTAGATGTCTTAGATTAAATAATATTACTAATAACAAATTCATGCGTAAGGATTAATGATCAAAATTTTAATAACTTGTAATCTCTAATTGGAATGTTGCTTTTTGTCTTTTTAATGTAGTCAAATACTTGAGTTATCTTCAATTATTGAACAAACTAATTTGACTTATTAATATGTAAAAATAGTATGCATTTTTTTTTGTCCATTTAATTCAAGAAATTTTCATTTTCACAAACCCATGGAAACTCAGCAGTAGAGTGGTTTATACAAGAAAGTAACTGAAGATTATGTGCAATGCAGATTATCTTAATTTTTTTTTTTACTTTTATTTTCAAAAATACTTTTTTAAAATAACACATTAAAAGTTTTTAATAAATTATTTAAGGAAAAAAATAAAAATTCTTATTATCACATTGTAGAGGTTGATAATACACCAAACTAGAAGATTAAGATATTCCAAATATAGATATTTCAGGTTTATTGAGGGTCCAACAATTTCTTCTTCTGATGAAGAAATAGAGGATTTTTATCACACCAAACATTTCAAAATTGTTATGGGAGATTTTAAATGCTAGAAATGGTAAATAATTAAAAGATGAAAGTGCTGTGGATAGATTTGATTATGATGATAGAAATGAGAGAGGATACTGATTTTGTGGGATTTGCAGAAAAAGAAATATTGCATATTCATAAAAATTTCTTTCTTTGAGAAAATTGTTAAACAAAAATGAACATAGAAGCATCCAAATGGAGATACAGCAGGTTGGATTGTATTTAAATTAATGTGATGTAAGTTTAATGCAAAACTAGAGAGACAATGATTTATATTTCTAAAACCTTCAGAAACACTCCAATGAATTTAAATGAGGACTTGCTAAACATTTTAAAATATTGACAGACTTTGAAGGTGGTTAAATTTGATTGAAATTTATAAGATAACTAATATTATAGTAAGAATTGCCACAAAGACAGCTAATACAAAAAAGCAGTAATTAATGAGTAAATTTTGAAATAAGATGAGAATTTATGAAGAAAATAAAGAATATCAAATTATTTTAAAATTTATTAAGATGAATATCTGAATGTTAAAAAAAAAGTTGATAATGATATAAGAGTATATAACTTTGAATTGGCAAGGAAAGCTATAGAAAAGAACACAAGTCTCAAAAATATAAAATATTTTTATATTGGAAGAAAGTTATTTCAATAATAAGAAGAAAATATGGAACTGCTAGTAATAAGAGGGATAAGATCATGAATTGGATGAAGGCTTTTCCAGACAATTATAATAAACAAAAAATAAAATAATCACTCAAGTTTCAACCTTTTCTGAATTGCCAAGCATTTTAAATAAAGAGTGACATGCAATTAAGCTCCAGTAAATGATAGAATTATAATTGATATCTTTAAAAAGCAGGTGAAGATATAGAAAAATTATTGGCAAAACTATTTGGCAAATATCTAACGATAAAGATTTCAGATAATTGAAAGAATGCAATAGTAATATTGATATTTAAGAAAGATGATAAAGAATATATTAGAAATTATAGATCTTCATTCTTTATCAATTTTATATAAGATCTTAACTAAGATAATTATAATTTGTCTTTCATGAAATTTAGATTCAAATTACACCGAAGAACAAGTTAAATATAAAATTATTTTTAGCATAGTGGACCCTATCCAGTTATTGAGAGAAGTTATAGAAAGTGTCAGTGAATATGAATTGTCATTATGCTTTAGATTTGTACATTATGAAAATGCATTTGCTTTTATAAGCATTTCTATAATGTAAATTTAAAACATTGAAACACCAAAATATAGGTCCATGATATTGTCATATTTTGAAAAATATTAAAATGCTGCAGCAATAATTAGATGACATAGTAACACTAAAAAGATTACTATTGATAAATGTTGATTTTATATCATCCAAAATTTTTTATCTTATAGAAAAAATATTTGTAGATTAAAATAGGAGGCTGAGGAAATAAAAATATATGATTACTTAAGTCATCTAAATTTTTCAAATGATGAATTCAAATACTTCTTCAGATCTTCAGGAAACATAAAAGCCAGTAAAAGTAAGAAATCAATACTAAAATCTTAACTAAGTAATGTCTAATGAAATTTCTCAGAATAAGATTGGTATTCAGATATCTCGGTGAAATTATCTTTACTGTGGAAACATAATGGATGAAGTTAATCATAAAATTAAACTTGGATGAGGCATTTTTGGTAGAAATAACTTAATATTAAAAGATGTGCAGGCATTTGAGAAAAAAAAGTTTTATATTAGATGTGTTACCAATTCTTATCACCAAAACACATAGCTTATCTAATAAGACAAAAGCAGCTCTCCAATTTATTGCCATTTAGTGTGATCTAAGATTTAACATTTATTAGAAAAGCAATTCAGAGACTTCAGATAATTCAACCAAGTTTAGAGAGATGATTATGGGAACAACAAAAGAGATCAAAAATTAAATACTTGGATGAAAAGAAACTGATTTTACTAACATTATTGAAATATTTAAGAGACTAACATTAGAATAGAGCTGAATATATTTCTAAGAGATAATAATTGATAATCAATTTGAAGTTTTGAACTGGACCTCAAAAGATTATAAAAACCCTAGAAAGAGGTTGTAAGATGAATGGAAGAAATAAGGAAGTTTGTGCAGAGAAGAGACACTGTGAATTGGAGAAACTGGATTAAACTATGAGATTTTCATGCTTCTGTGACTCAATAATAGTTGACAGTGATGTTGATGATTATCATATTCTGATTAATCATTGCGTTATTTAATAATAATGAACTATTTGTTGTCTTTTTATCTTTGGAATTTATGTTCCAAAAATACAGTTGTTGAAGTACTACATAGATTTTTTTTTCTCTTAGTCTGTGCAGTAATCATTCATCCTTGAATGTGTATATGTAAAGTACTTATGATCAAGCTTATTGAATTTCTAATTAAACTAAATTTCTGCAGAAATAGAGCTATCAATTTATAAATAATGTCTTTGTATATAGAAGAATTCTCTTTTTGAGTTTGTGTTTAGAAAGATATATATATATTCTTTAATTTCTTAAGTTACTCTAATTAAAACAGGTAAAACTCTCTATACGTATTGCCACTCAGTGCAAGCCAGAGTAATCAATGGATGCCAGAAGGCTTGTGCTTTTAAATCCCTATCTAGTGCCTACTCATCCAATATCCCCAGACTAGTTTCTGGCTTGTGGCTTTTGTCAGTGAGGAGCCTTGGATCTGTGAGGCACCTAGATCTTAGGATCTAATGCAACCCCCCATCAGCCATCTTTTATCTCTACTTAACTATAAAACTACGAGACTTAAATTGAAACACTATATTTTCAATCCAAGCTCATCAGCTTATATAGTCATATAGGTCTGAACTCAGTTCAAGTACCTATACATTTTGGTGTCTTTGGTTCTTTAATAATCATAACCACCACTATCCTATTAGGCAGGATTAGTTTTAAGCCAATAAACATCACATTATCACTATTTCTTATGCTTGCTCTTAACTGTTATTAAAACAGGCAAAACTCTCTACGTATAGCCAATTAGTGCAAGCCAGAGTAATCCCTAGATGCCGGAAGGCTTGTGCATAAAATCCCCATCTAGTGCCTACTCATCCAATATCCCCAAACTAGTTTCTGGCTTGTGACCATCAGTCAGATCCAAGGCTCCTCACTGACGAAGGCCACAAGCCAGGAACTAGTCTGGGGATATTGGATGAGTAGTCTATGGGGATTTTATGCACAAGCCTTCTGGCATCCATTGATTACTCTGGCTTGCACTGAGTGGCAATACGTATAGAGAGTTTTGCCTGTTTTAATAACAGTTTAGAGCAAGCATAAGAAATAGTGATCATGTGAAGTTACTCTAATAGTGAATCAATGATCTAGCAATTCGATGTATGACTTGGGTTCATAAACTTTAGGACATTGGAATTCTCAGGTCATTAATTTGATTAATGAAGGCCAATATTTAAAAACTAGTCCAGTATTTGATGTGTCTGATAATTTATGCTTACATAGATAATGTAGGTAGATTTATCAAGGTAGATAGATTGGTGTTTTTTTAAAACAGATGTTAAAACTAAGTTAGGAGAACTCTGAGATTTGATAAATTAATTCTAATGCATGTTTTGTTTAGATGTCAAAGTCTTTAGGAAGCCAACATTTGCTCAAAAAAACAAAATTTCTGTTTTATATATTATAGTATTTTTTTTTAGAAATAATGTAATATTTTGCTTGCATTTACATATTAACTGAAAATAAAGAGCCAAATGTGTACTGATTTATATATTTTCTTGTGCAATCAATTATTAGCTATATATATATATATACATACACATGGATAATTTTAAAATTCAGTAATTTATGATTTACAAGTATTGCAAATATTGTTTATCATGATTAACATTTTTGTCACCAGTTTTGATGTACTCCCAGTGTATAGCATGTTAAAGAACTACTTTATAATATTAAGTGTGAAATATTAATATGCTTGTCAGATTCTTTACTAATGATTCACTTCTATTATGTAAATGCTCAGATAGTCATACTGTGTCAGGTGATAACCAACTTAACAAGTATCTTTTTTTTTTTTAATATCATTGTATGTAAAGGTCTAAAGTCATATTATTTCCACTTTATTTCAAGAATTGTTTGTGATAACCTTTGAATTAATATTTATAATATAATTAAAGATTTTAAAAAACTTAATAAACCTACTTTATCAGTTGTAAATGTGTTGAAATTTCAAAATTTTTGTATTCTTGGTAGCTGTGAATATTTACGTCTATGATTGTAATAAAATTTATTAATAAATATGATTATGAAAAATAGCGGTGGTTTAAGAATTCTCAATCTTTTGTTATTAGTTGTGGAAGTGTGAGTTATTAGCATTATTAATTCTATTATCGTTGCAGTAATTAATTTTTGGAGTTGTAGTATTAGAATGTCCCATTAAGTTTTCTGGTAGCAGTTTGTTAACATCAAAATCTTTTGCAAAAAATATTTCTATCATTGCAATGGCAAAATATTATTGACTTCTTAACTCATTTGTATCATTTATATTCTAAGCATGGCTGAAAATTAATATAATTTTTCTATTGGAGTCCTGGTAAAATGCATAAGTTGGACATAAGAAATAATTGAATAATTGAAAATATACAATGCAAAAACAACATGTTGAATGAAATTCCAGCAGTGAAATCTGTATGGCTGTCACTCTCCAACTTGTAAAAAAAGATTCAATTACTGTAATTAATTGAATTATATTCAGACATTTATATAAAGTACATTTTGTATATAGCTTGCATTGTGATAGATTAAAATTAAAATACATGAATAAATAATAAATATAATATTTTTTTGATAAACACATGAAAATGAATTTGCTATATATATCATCATCATGATTTCCAACTATATCAATTCATTGCAGGATGAAAGTCTCGACAAGTTCAATCCATCTTTTCCAATCTCTAGTCCCTCTTCTTCACATTCCCTTAGCATACTTATTATTTCATCCATTCATCTCACATGTCCTCTTTCTAGATCTTTTACAATCTCTTGGAATTCATTTTAAGGTTTCAATTGTCCATTTGTTATCATCTATTCTAGAAATACATCCAGTCCAACTCCACTTCAGTCTTATATTCTTTCAATGAGGTCAGTAACACCTATTTGTTATCTCACTCATGTATTTCTTTTTGATTTCTTGTTATTACTAACATGCATCTCTCCATACTTTATTGAGTGGTCTGTAGTCTCTATATTGATATTCTGTTAAGTGTCCAAGTCTCAGATCCATATGTAAGAAAACTGATAAAACAAGTTTATTAAAAACCTTTTCAAACATAGATAATTTCCTTTTAATATTAAGTTATTTCTACCAAAAGCACTCCAACCAAGTTTAATTTTGATTTATTTCATCCATTATGTTTAGATCTGTAGTAATAATCAATCTTTATTTTTTTCTTTTAAGAAAATCCATCCAACATTACTTTAGTCTTTTTAACATTTCCCTTTAATTCTACATTTTTACTTTATCTGATAACCCTTGCAATATTTTATGAAGCTCTAAAGCATTATTTGTTAAAACAATTACATCATCTGCAAAATCTAGATGACTCAAATAATTTACTTTTATTTCCTTAGCTTCCTATTTTAATCCACAAAATACTTCTTGCAAAAGTATTGTGTCATATTCTGAAGAATATTTATAAAAATGCAACTCACATCATATCATTGAAAAAATGATCTTGATCCAATACTTTAATCATTGAAGAAATGCTTATAGAATCAAATCTCTCTTCATAATCTACAAATGCAAATCATAATAGCTACTCATATTTATTGGTCCTTTCTATAACTTTTCTTAATACTTTAATATAATTCACTGTATTAAAATAAATCTAGTTTATTCTTTTGGTTGGTTAAAATTCGCTGTAGAGACGAGTTGTAATTATCTTGATAAAAATTTCATATAGAACTGATAAAATACTGAGAGGTCTGCGATTTCTTACATCATTATCATCTTTTTTAAATGTTAATATTAATACTGCATTCTTCCAATCATCTGGTACATCTTTATCATTTAGACATTCGGTATATAATTTTGTTAAAAAAAAATTTCCATTTCTTCATCTACTTCTATTTAGATATCAACTATAATTTCATCATTACCTAGAGCATTTTTCTTCTTCATAGATTTGATTACATTTTTTTTTGTTCTTTATTACTATATAATTCTTGATAGAACTCTTCTACACATTATGATGGGATCCCTCTTTTTAGTGATAGTTCCATCTTTTTTTATTGCAGAAGTAAGTTTCTTACCAGTACCAAAATGTTTTATATTCTTGATACTTTTATTCTCTTTTATAGCTTTATTTACTAATTCATAATTATTCTTTCTTATATCATTATCAACTTTTTCATACCATTTTACAGCATTCTAGATTTTCAATCCTTCTTTATGCATCATTTTTATATACTTTCATATTTTTTTTCTTCAAAAATTGACTTGTCTCAGTAGAAATTTTATGTGTCAATTGTTGGTTTTTTGTAGCAGCTATCTTTGTTGCAGGTTTTCAAAGTTTATCAATTATCTTCCTATTGATTTCATTCAAATCTAAATCATGTTCAAAATTTGTTAATATTTGAAAATGATTTGCAAGTTCTAGAATGTTTCTGAAGATCAAAAATATCAGCTGTTTTTTTTAATAATTTTTATCTCTAGTTTTGCATTAATATATATCTTACATCTCACTAATCAATGATTATTGCCTGTGTTGAATTTATTAAGAACATTATAATCTTGAAATACATATTTTCTGTCAGTCATAATATTATCCAATTCTGCTGCTTTCATGTCCATTGCCATTAGTATTTTTCAAGAATTCATAATGTAAAGTTTTTCTGTAAACTCCACAAGTCTATATCCTCTCATTTCTATCACTGTAGAGAATTTACCTATAGCACTTTCATCTTTTAATTATTTATCAGTTCTAGCATTAAAGGTTTCCATAACAATTTTTAAATGTTGTTTTGTCTGATCAAAAGCCTTTTCTACATCCATATAAAAATCCTCTAAATCTTCATCACAAGGAGAACTTATTAGAGCATAAACCTGAATTATCTACTATTAAATTGAATAACTAATATTGCTACTCTGATACATAATCGATCTTCACAATGTTGTTCTTTCAGTTTTTATTTATAATGAGTCTTATTCCACTTGTACTTCCAATGTTTGACTTTGTAATACAATATATGTCCACTTTTTAAATCTATTGCCTTTTCACCTTTTCTTCTAACTTCATAAAGTCCAGTAATATCCCATTTGATATTAGATAGCTCTTATCAATTCTTGCAATAAATAAATATAATTACAGAATTGGTTGCAATCATCACTGGTATTATGTACATAGAAATTAATCTTGTGTATATACATGTATCTGTACATCCAAATTATTATTTTTAAAAATGAAATTATACTTATAAAGTCAATATTAACATATTTAAATAGTTTAAGTTATTTAATATTTGTAGGAACTGGAATGGTGTAATTCAATGAGATTAAGTAATTGTTCAATGTTTTATATAGCAGTATGCAATTCTACACTATTGAAGAATTACAAATGATTGGCAATTTATGACATAAATAAATTGAGAATTATTTTATTATTTTAAGAAGAGAATTATTAAAATCTGGAGAGGTAATTAAGAATGACACAAGCTAGATTGATTGAGAAGCGGTGATCAGATACGTCAGGCTAACATTAGATGATTAACATTGTCAAAGGCTTTAATGGAAGTCTGTTTGCATAATGACTAACAAATATTCATTATTTTGCTTGTTGTAATGTTTTTTTTATGTGCTAGTGTTATGTTTGGTCTGGATTACAGATCCAACCTACAGAAAATAATGTAAATAATACTAAGACCAGCATTACAATTAATACATTTATTATGTTTACAATATATAATACAATATACAGTATATATACAAGTGAATATTTACAATGTTGAATATTGTAGTTCAACGTAAACTCTGGGTTCTGCCTACTGCTTCTAGCTACACCTGATGGCTTGCCTCATGGGTAGGGGGTATGGCTCTTCCAGCTATACAAGACAGCTTGCCCCGAGCCTAGAGTGGTCTTAGTGTCCGGACTCTGTGGGACTTGCCTAGCTGCGTAGACTAAATAGCATAGTGCTATCAATGGGAATACTTGCTGCTGTTCAGATTAGCAGAGATTCCCTGGGAGAACGCAAAGTCTTTTAGGTTAGACAGACATTCTTCCCTGATTCTCACAAAAGACTGACTATTTATAGCCAGATCTCTGACCTTATTGAAAACCTTTGGATTCAGCAAGCATCATTGCTTATTGGCCTGTAATAATCATTGGCTATGTTTTTATCTATACATCAGCCTATCGGCCTGTGGCAAACAATGCTTAATCCGATCAGATAAGGAGGCATCTGGAATAGTCAACTTCTGAGAGAAGGGAGGACTGTAACATCCCTCCCCCTGGCTAAAATTTAGCCCTAGAGGACATAGTTATGCAGGTGTGTTGGATGGTGGCTAACGCACTTCGGTGCTGGTTCTGGTTTGTTGTCATCTTCAGTTTGTTGGTCCTACTTGCTTATACTGCATGTCTCTGGAGCGTCCTTCCTTGTCGCTGCATCAGTATAGTCCAGTCTCAGATGATCTTGATGGTGATGATGTTGACATCCATCTGCTGTTTCCACTAAAAGGGTGTGGAGTCCTTTTTGTTGGATTACGACTGCTGGGATCCATTTAACAGATCCGCTATACATTCTGCATAGAACATTAGTCCCTATTTATAATTTGGTAGACTTGTCCTTTTCTTGTTTTTCATCATTTGGCTCGGGTATCAGAGCTGACAAGTTGGTTCGCAAAGTTCTATTACACAGTAGTTCAGCTGGAGTTTTCCGGTTGCAGTACTCAGTGTAGAGTGCTGAGATAATAACATTCTGGCAATACGGGTGTTCCAGCTTCCTGTGTCGATTTTTGTGAACAAGTTTTTGGTTTCTTGCACCAATCTCTCAGCTTGGCCATTGCTTTCAGGGTGAAATGGTGGGCTGAAGACTAGCTCAATGCCATTATTGTCACATAAGTTTTTAAAGGCTACTGCAGTGAATGCTGTGCCATTATCTGAGACTATCATTCTAGGAAGGCCATGGGTAGCAAATAGCCTTCTAAGAGCTATTGTTGCAGTGGTCTGGAGTGATGGAATTTCCATTACGTCCAGCCACTTAGAATATGAATCAACTACTACTAATAGTAATTTGCCGTTCCATGGGCCAGCATGGTCCACATGGAGTCTCATCCAGGGACCTTCAGGTTAAGGCCAGTGAACTGTTTTATCTTTTGCTGGCATGTTTTGATTCACTTTGCAATGCCAGCAGTGGTGGTCTTTAGACTTAATCTCTGTGTCCAAAGTTGGCCACCATACATATGCCCTTGCAAGCATCTTCATCCAGACTATCCCTGGATGCCCATTATGCAACAGGTTGAGCACTTGGGATCGTCCAGCTAGGGGGATCACGACTCTGGATCCCCAGATAATACATCCCTTTTCGATTGTGAGCTCCAGCCTTTTGGTCCAGTAGGTTGTATGCAGATTAAGTCTTTTTTGAAACAATAGACACTGCAGACCCTGTGTCCAGTTCCATTTTCACTGGCATATCATTAATTATAATACTATGTATAAATCCAGACTGATTGTCGTTAATGTGATTTATACTGGCAACTTGTTTATTTTTCTTATAGTTGCCCTTGTTGTTTTTGGAATGGGTTTTTCCATTCTCATATTGGCTGTTTGTCTTTTTAAGTTTAGATATGCCGCTCTTATATGACCGACTCGCTTGCAAAATGAGAACACAGTATGGAGGTGTGGACATTCTGTTTGCGCGTGCATCGGTTCATCGCACCTATAACAACACTTAACACTCATTGTTGTTGAGCTAACTGAGTGCTTGTCAGACTTAGCCTTCTGTTCAACTTTTTGAACAGTATAATTTATTTTTTGTAATGGCTTTACTTGACACGCTATAGATTCTGCCAGCGTGGCTTGAGCTACAGCCTTTTCAAAATCTATATCTGGCGTTATTAATAGTTTGGGTCTTAAATTATGATCGTTCATCCCACAAATGTAACGATCGCGTAGTGCTTCATTTAAGAACTCTTTAAAATCGCACATAAGTGCTAATGCCCGGATTCGCTTTGTGAATTCTCTAGTTTTTTCTCCCTCCGTCTGGGTACAGAGATTGAAATAATATCTCTGCATTATTGTTAGCGGTTTGGGGGGAAAATATTCTGTGAGAATCGCCAACGCCTTTTCAAAATTCAAGTCGGCCAGTGTTTCTGACCCAATTTGCGATTTTAAAATATTATAAGTCTGCGACCCGATTATTGTTATCAGCGTCGCTAATTTTATTTCAGACTTTTTTATTTGATTAGCCTGCATATAAAATATCAGGTGCTCTTTGTAGCTTGACCAGTTCTCAGGGAACCCTGGGTCAAAAGCTTCCATCGAGCCAATTATATTAGCCATTTTTTTATTTTCCTCTGTTGTAATGTGAGAAAAATATTTATTTTGTATATTTGCAAGTAACTACTCGATACGATTATTTTTGACAGACTTTTTACTCCGCTAGGGCAAGCTTCTGTCTTTTTTTAAAAATGCCAATTTTGATTGGTTTATGAACCACCAATCGCATTTATGATCACTTTATATTTCCTCCCAGAAATAAGTGATTTTGACAATGGCTGTTTAGTAAATACAACGAATGTCTGCTTATTCACGTATTTTACTTTTTTATTTTGCCAGAAATAAGTGATTTTTAATAATCACTGTTTAGTAAATACGTATTTTACTTGGACAGTGTTTCAATGTGATTTAGTAATCACAGATTTGTAACTTATGAGTGTCTACTACAATGTTGAATATTGTAGTTCAACGTAAACTCTGGGTTCTTCCTACTGCTTCTAGCTACACCTGATGGCTTGCCTCATGGGTAGAGTGTATGGCTCTTCCAGCTGTACAAGACAGCTTGCCTCAAGCCTAGAGTGGTCTTAGCAGGGTCCGGTCTCTGTAGCACTTGCCTAGCTGTGTAGACTAAATAGCGTAGTGCTATCAATGGGAATACTTGCTGCTGTTCAGGTTAGCAGAGATTCCCTGGGAGAATGCAAAGAGTCTTTTCAGGTTAGACAGACGTTCTTCCCTGATTCTCACAAAAGGCTGACTATTTATAGCCAGATCCCTGACCTTATTGAAAACCTTCGGATTCAGCAAGCATCGTTGCTTATTGGCCTGTAATAATCATTGGCTATGTTTTTATCTATACATCAGCCTATTGGCCTGTGGCAAACAATGCTTAATCCGATCAGATAAGGAGGCATCTGGAATAATCCACTTCTGAGAGAAGGGAGGACTGTGTAACAGCTAGAAATTGCATTTACAGCCAGAAAATAATATAGGACAAATCATAAGTAAGATTTAGCAAATATTTTAATATACATATACACTCTTAGTGGAAATGTATTTCACATCTTCTTGCTTATTAAAAATTGAAATATAAAATTTGTATGAAAGTGGTTTATATAATCAAGTAAGATATGAAATTAGAATATAACTTTAAATAAGATTGTGTATAAAGTGAACTTAATGGCTGAGCTTAATTTTTAATTTGATGATTTCATTGAACATAAAGAGTGGAGTTGAAGATCATTGTGAATTGTTGAATCAGTTCCAGGTTGTATTAATTATTTTAAGAATGATTGTAACGAGTTGTGTTGTAATGTGATTATCTTGACAGCAGTTGAAATGCCAAGTTCTCCAATGTAGTAAGAAAATAATTTAGAAAAAATTGGAAGTAATCCTAGATAATCAGAGTACTAAATAATCTTGATATTTTTTGTATAGATATCATATTAAAGAATTGTTTGAGTTACATTTATCAGAAAATTAATTTATGAAATATTTAATATGTAATGAGAAGATGCTATTTACAATTATTATAACAAAATTGCATTAATATTGCACCATTCTTGGTTTGGTTGAAAATAATAACATTGTCATGGTTGCATAAATAATCAGCATTCTTGTAAGATTATTGATAAGAGAATTTTAGGTTGGAATTTTTATTTTGTCATAAAATGAATTGGCTTAATTGGAGGTAATCCTGAAGTGATGAAAGAATATTCAGGACTTATTTTTACTAGTGCAATCATTAATTGAGATATTGAGAAAAGGTTATGATCTATGAGCATGGCAGTCTCCTATATTACCACATGAATGTGCAATGAGAGAGCAATGCTAAAAAGGATGTATGTGTAAAATAACACAGAATTTAATTAAGAGGGAGTAATAGTTCTTCCATTGCTGTAGCTAATTTTGAATGACCATTTAGAAGATATCAAAGATTATCTAAGGTAATTGTACTCTGTTTTATTGGTAGGAAAAATCTTACTTTGTTAGAAATTTATTTGGTGAATGACACACAAGAACAGAGTAGCTTTTGGGACAAATGGATATTGAGGACTGTTTTATTATTTGAATGATAAGCTTTGTTTCAGAAATGTCAAGCACAAGAACTAAATGATTTTTTTTCATGAATGATTTGAAAAGGTTTATTGTTTAGCATTACAGTTTCTAACTATTCAGTGTCCATCATTCACATATTAAGTTGAAGAATGACTAGGATGTCTTTGTTATCTCTACAAAGTTTGAGTCACTAATTTCAAATGCAATATTATAAGTAATTTGAAATCCAAAAGGCTTATATCCTTAGAAATAACTCATTATTGAAGATGCTGTACTCAAGGAGAATTGCAGACCATAAAGTTGATTTGATTGGATATTGAAAGTAAGTAATATTTGTTAACTGATCAGTATTTTCATTACTTGTTATTTAATTAGTTTATTCAAAGTCAAGCTTATTGTGGTCAATATTGAATAGGTCCTTATCAAAATATATGGCTTTTTATGAGATTTTTTGATTAATTATTTTATGAACATTTGTAATTTAGCTTGTTAAATCTATTACACATTATGCATATCATTAATAAGATAGTTCTGATCAATTTCTCTGTTTTTTGTACACATTTACAATATTGTATTACATGATAGTAGCCCAAGATTATATCATAAATCTTTAATCTGTCAGCAAGGCAACCTCTATAAGTAAAAGATGGATTTCACTTTAATTTAAGATCTTAATGTTGACAAGAAAGTTGACACAACAGATTAAGATTTTTAAAAGTTTAAATAAACCCCCATTAAACAGGCTAATATAATCTCTTTTTGAAAGTAAATTAATAATATTTTTAACCGCTACTATTCATTTGGATAATAAACCTGATTTTGCACAAAGTTACATGGTTCACAAATGTAAATCGCATGATAGCAAGTCAAGCTTATTTACACCATAAATTTTCAATTTATTAACAAGGCAATCTTTATAAGTAAAAGGTGAATTAAAAAATTATTTTTATATCTGTAGTATTTTTAATGAATAAAATAAAATTAAAATTTAACAGTCAAAGTATGTAATATTTTTACCAATTTAACAGATTTAAAGTGTTAAACACAACAAAAAAAACAAAGTACTGGCCAAATCTCAAGTTTATTCATAGATATTCATTAGATATTAATCCAACATTAACATTTATATTTTAACTCTTAAGTTCTTTATTATAAAGTATATTAATGAACACTAATGTTTGTTCACACGTTAACTTTTCAGACTAAATATGTATTGTTCTATCTTCATCTGCACATGGTTCATTCATCATTTGTTAATGGAATATTCAGTTTATTGCTAATATTAATGTTTTTTACAATATACATTCACTTTTTTTATATATGTTTCAGTTAAAGTCCAGATTTTCTTTCCTATCTTCTTTGCCCATCTTATATCACACTTCAAGATTAAGACATAGTTATGGAGCACGCAATCAAGTACTAAAAAATCTTGTTGATTCTACTGGTGGAGTTCAAGAACCACATGTCAGGCCATCATATAAACTACTAGCTGTCAGTAGAATAAAATCTACAACTGGAAGACCTTGGTGGGAAAAAGACACTTTAGAAGAATTAAAATTAGCTGATACTAAGGTATATTTATAGATTTTAAACTTCTAAATATTTTTTTTTAAAAATTAAACATATTTTTTAAATACTTTTATTGAAGTTGAAAAATCAATTTGTTAAGTTTTGATTGTTTCAAGTTAGAATGAAATTTTAAAATTGAGATTTAATATCTTTGAAATCTGGTATATAACTAAGTAATACCAGATTAATCCATATAAGACATTCAACTTTTTACTAGATGACCTAGTTTCTTAGATATGGAACAGAAGATGGGAAAATATTAATAATATTCAATAATTTCATGGATAAGAGTTAAAAACTATTCTTAGAACTTGTTTTAAGTAAGACTCGCAAGAGGGCAGTATAAATATTTTTTTCTTTCAATTTAATAACATTTTAAAATTGAAAAAATGTCAACAATTTTAAATAGAAACGTTACTGCTTTCTTATATATTATGTGCACATACTAAACATAGAGAATACATATCTTACTGCAGAAATATCTAGTGATGTGTGAAATTGATTTAACTTTTTCCGCTTTGTTGCACCGCGTGCACTCTTCGTGCGCTCATTTGATGACGTGTCATTTTCTTTCTTTACTGACATAAAAAGTATAAGCATGACGTCAATCAAAATATGGCCATTTTATAGCTCTATGTCTTAGCTTTCAAACGAACTTCACCTCAAAAAAATCCGTTGAAATTTGGATTTTTTGCAATAGTTTTAATCAACCACAGTATTAAATTTTTTTCCGTTTTTGATATCTTTTGTAATTACCACAAAGCGATAAAAGAAAAAAAATGGTTTACCGAATGCAACTCAACATTTTCCACATGTTATTCACAATCAAGGCCTACAATAGAGCTTCAACGTAATTACTCGTAAAGTATAAAAAAAATTAAATTTTTTTTTTAATTTTTTGAAAAAATTATCTTTTTTATTGATTTTAGTTTGTAATTAGTCTGTGTTAGTTTGTAGTTATATATTTATTTATGCTCATATAGAATTCATATCTATCGAAAAATTAGTGTGTTAGTTTATAGTTATATATTTATTTATGCTCATATAGAATTCATATCTGTCATAATTTTCTAACGTTCTATCTATACTAATCCTCTTATTTTTATAAAAATAATGATTTTCAAAAAGTATAATAATTTATAATTATACGCAGGCATAAAATCAAATTCTGATTTTTATTTTATAAAAATAATGATTTTCAAAAAGTATAATAATTTATAATTATACGCAGGCATATAATCAAATTCTGATTCTTATTTTATAAAAATAATATGGTTTACAAGTAATGAGTTATAAAACTAATCAAATGTATACAAATATTGCATACACAAACATATAATCAAATTCTGATTCTTGTTTATGTTTTTGTTTATTCTTGTTCATGCTTTGGTTTTGCTATATGTTTCATAACATTATTTTCAAGTCTATAGCTAACAAATGGACTATATGCAAATAAATTATATCTATGTGGTTCAATAAATATAACAAGATAGCATCACTTCTTTGCATAAAGAATATAAACATCACTGGTGACCATAAAGAATATAAACATCACTGTTATATACAAAAAAATATAAAATGAAGAGATGAAACTCATTTTATCAGTGATATAGACAGTAGCCTACAATTTCTAGTTTTAGATAGACAAGAAGCCAATTGCAATGATGATTTCTTTTGTATCTTTTATTAGGATGAATCTTTTTGTTTTAGATGCCTTTGACATGTAGAACATTTGGGGTACAAGATAAAAATGAAAAAGTCATATCCGACTTCTTTTGGAGATTGTGAAGCTGTGGATTATCTCAGGTAAGACATGTTATACATGTTTAGAAAGATAATTTTGTGCGGAATAGAAAGAAATTATCACTGAAGATGTATTTTGAATTTTAATTAATGTTAATTTCCAAATTATGAACAAACAAAATAATAATTATTTCAGATGTGAAAATTTCTTTTTTACCTTATTTTTTATATAGTTGTCACTATTTATTTTATGTTTATTGTTTTCCTTAATTTTGCTAGTTTCTAGCAATGTAATTGTTTTTGCTCTAACATAATTAAAACTGAAGTTATTGTGAAAATTGTGTCTCAGGCCAGTATTTTAAAAAATTCAATATGGCGGCTTGATAGTTAAGGTAAAATTATATGTATTAAGTGAAGTTCATTTACAATATAATTTTGGTAAGCTATTTTCACTTAAAAGAATATTTCATATTTTTAATCACTTATATAAACATATTATGTACACATACTAAATATGACATATACATAAAGAATACACATTTTAACTTATAGAAATATCTAGGAATATATTGTACCAATATTGAAATTGGCACATAATAATTTTATCTAAAAAAATTATTAAACTAAAAGTCTGTCATAAAAGAAAACATAAAAGTTTATAAAAGGAGTAAAGAGTTTTTTTCTTATTAGTATTCGTTAAAATAAATAATTAAAAGTTTAAGATTTCTTGAAATAAAACTTACAATTGATTAATTAAAAGAGGGGAGAGGGAGTTTTCCTACAGAAAAAACTAAGAGTTCATAAAAGAAGTTAAAGAGTTGTTATTATTATAAATTAAAAGTTAAAATATAAATCTCTTTTCATTCGAGCTTATTATAATAAATTATACGTGTGCATAAATGTAAGCTTGTTAGTAAAATATATAATAAATGCGTGTTAAAATCATATTGGAAAACATGAAAATAAATATTAAAATGAAATATATTTAAAAACACAGCGGTGGCTACTAATCAAAATTATAAAACAACACGTTTGTGATGACTGCTAATTAAAATACCCAACAACAAGATTAAAAAGGATTAGCTACTAAAGGAATTTCGACAACACATATTGCCGGCAGTCATTAAAACAAAAACACTTCGCATAGATAAATAGCCAGATTTTTATCGGACGTTCAGTTTCAGTCTAGTTTTTAGTCTAGTCTAGTCTAGAGATAACAGTGCAGTTTATATTATATATCCAGAAACAGAAATGCAGTGCTGAGCAGCTTTTGGGAACATACGCTCTTACTTTAGCCCTAGTCCAATGAAACAGCGAAACCTGCCCATGAAATAATGTCTACTTAACAGCACAGAAATTCTCCGTCAATGTTCAACTGTCTCCAAGAATAATACCAGCGGATTAGCCTCAAATCTTCTCAAGGAACTTCAAATCTAATTGGTTAGATACACTTCATCAGAAGCAGCTAACAGCAAGCAATATCCACGTTCCAAAAATCCTAGGTAAAACATTTTCTTATTCTCATTAATATATAGTAGCCACCGCATTAATTCGTAAAGCCTCCAGAGACAATTAATTTGAACTCTATAAGCATGCATAAAATGAACTATTGATGTGCGTGTTTGTGAATGCTATATGATTTATAAACGTCAAATATTATTTATGCTTTCTCATAAGATGTATTATAGTGTGTTAAATTAAAATGTGTGTGTGTGATATTAGATTTTAAAAAAATGTTTAAAATTAGTATAATTAATGTTAATAAATTGTCTTTAAATTTAAACCTTATTTTGTCGGTCAATTCTATTTACCAATTTAAACCTTATTTTGTCGGTCAATTCTATCACCACTAATTAGACTATATTTTATTATTGATTAAAATTAGACTGGGCTAGTTTTGGGATTGTTTCGAGCGCTGGATTATGAGCCTACTGTCCGAATACGTTAGTCTTAAACTAGCTGGAGCCCGGGGTTTACTCCGAAACAAATAAAGTGTTTGGATAGTAGGGGTTTGAATTTAGCAGCCGAGATGGGCCACAATCTGATCATGGGTATTGTTGATAGTTAAAGCTATCAATAATCTTTCCCATTTTGCTCGAACATGCTAGTTCGTTCACGTAACATTTATAATTAAATAAGATTATAAATGTATTATAAAGAAGTTTGAAACCAGCCAAAACATTTACAGTGTAAGTAAAATCATTCTGCGGAGCATCCAGCACAATATATGCATCAACTATAAATGTCCAATCAGTTTAAAGTACAATATAGTTTTACATTTTGATTTCCTGTGCCAGTACTAAAAACTTAAAAAATAATAGAGGTTAAAAAAAAATTTATATTAAAGCTTTTATTGACCATGCACTAAAAAAATAATTGTTTCTTCAGCCACAATTGGCATTCTTAGATTTAACTTGAGATATTTTAGGGATTGATTTAATTAATTTCTGATACCCCCCATGCTTTTATTCCAAGTTAAATCTAAAAACTCCAATTGTGGTTGAAGAAACAATTGTTTCTTTTTTGTTTTTAGTGCACAGTCTATAAAAGTATCTAATATATATTAAAAAAAAAAATTTATTTCTAATAGTTTATAAAATAAATTTGCAAACTTTTTATTTTCTTAATTAATCTTTTTAATCATTACTCTACATAAAAAAGACAAGTAATGCATATTACAATTATTATATTATATATAGAGTAAGTAAAAAAACAAACTCTTAACAAGCTTCAAAAACCCTCAACCCCAGACCGCGGTTTCTGCATCTAGCGTCATCAGTGAGGTGTTAGGGATTAAAAACACTAGAACTAGTCTAGCATTTTATCAATGCCTAACTATTGAGAAGAAAATCTGAAACCTTCAGACATTTAAATGTCCAAAAATCCAGCTATCTAACTCAAATAGCTGTATGGGACTGAACCAAATTCAGATACACCATATATTAATAGCTCTAGCAATATAAAATCGCCAAAGCCTTAATAGCAAAAAACTAAAATTAAATTGATAAAAAATCAAGTCAGATGACCTAATTTTAATAAAGCTCGTTAAGAGTTAAGAGTTTGTTTTTTACTTACTCTATATATAACATTAGTAAATACGAGCTTTATTAAAATTAGGTCATCTGACTTGATTTTTTATCAATTTAATTTTAGTTTTTTGCTATTAAGGCTTTGGCGATTTTGGTTCAGTCCCATACAGCTATTTGAGTTAGATAGCTGGATTTTTGGACATTTAAATGTCTGAAGGTTTCAGATTTTCTTCTCAATAGTTAGGCATTGATAAAATGCTAGACTAGTTTTAGTGTTTTTAATCCCTAACACCTCACTGATGACGTTAGATGCAGAAACTGCGGTCTGGGGTTGAGGGTTTTTGAAGCTTGTTAAGAGTTTGTTTTTTATTTACTCTATATATAACATTAGTAAATACAAGCTTTATTAAAATTAGGTCATCTGACTTGATTTTTTATCAATACAATTATTATAATATATACCAAATAATATATACATGTTTTATAATTTTACAAAAATTACTTTTTTAAGAAAATGATATAGGTACACTGTCATTAATCCAAGTTGCTTGAATTTGCACCCTTTTTTATAATACTTAAGTCAGCTAACATAGCATTGCAACGATATATTCAGATTACAATTTCTGCAGGGCATACAGTAAAGAAAAGGTTGAATTATTTAAAAATCAGGCTAAAATATGAAAAGCTAAGTGAAAGGTGTAATACATATATAGTCTCAATTGCACATGAACATAAAATAATAAACTTTCAATTCTGTATTAAAAATTTATTCTCTTTAATTTAATTAAAAAATGAAAACAAAAAAAAAAAGCAATTGTAAAAAAAGGAAGACCATGTGATCGGTTTTCTATCCATGATACATTTTTAGAAAAAAAATAAACAAAATTTAAATTATTCAAATTTCTCAAATGCTTGCATAATCCAGAAACAATAAAATTAAAATTTTAAGCTGAAGTTTATTTTTAATAGGAAATGAAACTTAAATTTTTATAAAGCAGCGATGTTTAACTTAAGCTGTATGAAAATCAACAACTTTTTTATGCAGTATTTTTCAAAATCAAAAAGAAATGATTGATTTTCCCCTAAAAGTTTATTTTCTATAACAAATTAAGCAAGTGCATTTTACATAGTGGAATCTTTTTATATTGTACCGGTCAAAAAACGCATATCAATCCAACAAACCCCTGAACACAGGTAAAGTACCTCGAGTCCGACCATATACAAGATATATAAGTCAGGTACATCGTGGATTCTGCCCTATTTACCTATATCCCCAGGTAAAAGATCTAATAATCAATAGCCTTTCTCGACGATACGATCGAATTCCTTTACTTTCACTGTGCCAGCATGAGATTCATTTTTAATTATATATTTTAGTGAGAACTTGGGTGATTGATTGATTGATACATTTAAAATCAAAATATAATTTAAAATAAAATAAATAAAAATGATTCGAAGAACACTGGAAGTTTTAGTTATATATATATTTAAAAATCATTAAGCATTTTACATTACTATTTTAATTCAAGCTCTTTAAAAACAGAAAACAAAAAATACAATCTTTAAATTAACTTTTATAATTATATAAGTTTATGATGAGTTTATATTAGCGGTTATCTTTTACATTGTTTAGTTTATATACTTCTACGTTTGTTTACATTTATTTTCCTTTAAAATAAAACAAAAATGATTTGAACATTAAATGATCACGGATTTTAAAATTATCCTTGCACATTTAGTACAAGCTGATAATCCAGCAGCAGGTATAAACATTTGCCTGACTGAGATATATAGGGAATAAATATCTGTTTGCTTCTTTACAAAAAAAGATTTTAAATAAAAACATTTTATTTAAAAATGGATATCAAATAAACAATTCCAATAAGACTAATTTGACGTCTTATTCCACTAACATATATCAAAAAAATTGATTTTATTTCTCTTTATGAAAATAATAATCTAGATTTCAATATAACTAATGTTTTATGACATTAGTGGACCTTGCTGGAATAGCTTATAACCAACTTTACAGTGATTAAAACTGCAAGTGGTTATAACAAAAAAAAATAGATCAGTTAATTATCAAGCAAACAAGCCACTTTAGTTGGACTTACAACTAAAATCATACCTATAAGAACTATAACGTGAATTAGCCAAAATCAAATGATTTTAACTAATTACGAAAACAAACAAGATAGTTGATTACTCAGATCGAAGATCCTTAAGTAGAATCACTTCCCTATGGCTTACATATTAGATAGGCAAAAGAAAAACAAAACAATGTCGGGTTAATAAATATACGAATGCAAAGGAGAGAAGAAACGTAGGTAGGAACATACGGGCCGGATTATGGACACTTGTATGTCTATTCCAATGAAGAATAAAAAGGGAAATCGATATGTCCACATGTCGTGGCCATATACCGATAGGAGATAGGACTTATGGAGAGTAACCATGCCCGCCTATATGGGTACCACGCTAGCTAACCCACTATCTCAACCATGCTATCTGATTCACGGACGTATGCAAAACCGGAAGCTAACTCCAAAACACCAAATGAATGACCATTTTAGGTCTGTCCATAATACTCCAAGCATTCTTTATTAACCCGAGATATTATAATCATCAAATATGAACGACTTATAATTAAATAGCCTTAAATGATCTAATACTGCATAGAGACCAACCTGCGTAAACAACTACTTTATGTAAACATTTAACCTGCAAAATCATACATATAGAAATAAGGAAATTTAATTCTCGAATAAATCCCCCCTTCCCTCTTTCCTAACTTAAAAAAAAAAAGGCATGATAATTAACTGACGCTATCCAGCGGCGCTGTTACAATGTCAAAATCTATAGCATATTTTATTCTGTTTTAAATTACTGGAATATAAAATAATAGAATCCCATTCTGGGAAATCTATAATAAATTTATTTAAAAATTACGGTAAGTTTATCTTTGAAATATATATATTCGACATTACTTCACTTGCGATATAAAAATAGATTAACTTATTTTATTTTTAAAATTAAATCGTTCATTGTTAAAACTCCCTTCCCTTAGTAAACATAATTTGCTCTCTTAGCAAATTACTCTAACTTTAAGTCCCCGCGAGTGAAGTTTGTCGAAAAAAAAATAAAAAAAATTAAAGCATGAAATCTCATGCTAAAAATTAATATAAAAACAAATAAATAAATTCATAGCTATTAATCAAAAATATTAAAAATTATGGTGAGCTTGAGTTATGAAACATTACAATTTAAAAGAAAAGGGTTAAAGAATCAGTTAACAGAGTTACTAAACAATAACTTTTGACATTTTTTTTTAAAGATTTACGAAGTTACATTAACATTCTTACGATAATAGTTTCTTCTAACTTCTTGACGAAAGTACAAATTTTAAGCTCTTCGGCATTTTACCTTGAAGTTCCCTGGGATGATTTCTGCAGGCGAACGTTGGTGGCAGATGGCTTCTTTGAAGGCAGGCTGACAGCAGCATAACGGAAGATTTCAGGTCTCAGTAAGGAAAGGGCAGTGATTTACCCTTTTTACTACTCGATCGTCATTGCGTGGAGACTTCTAAAACTCTTTTTTTTTTTCTGTTTCTCTTTGTCTTCTTTTTTTCTGTCTAAGAAGAACCACTATTTATACCTTTCGATTTCTCTGCTGCCTGAGGTGATCTGCTTTTTGAAACAATAGAAATTATGCTTTTATTCTAATTTTAGAAAGTTTGTACCTCGATAAGGATCAATAGATTTCAATATAATTTTATGTTAGTTTTATTTTGAGATAATGATGTAGGATCTCTACTAGTTAATAAATAGAAATTCCAAAGTAAATGAATTTTTGGTAATTTCTGTTTTTAATTTAAACATTTATTTTAAACTTCTTATCGAGGTACAAATCTTTCAGAAAAGACCATCTTGAATTCTTAAACTGAAAAAATAAGATATTTTAAACATACATATATACAAAATATATAAAAAAATTCAAAATTTATTACTTGAATTTTTTTTCTTTTTAAGAATAAAAATAGAATAATTTAGTGTATTAGTACAATTATATATATATAATTAACACTATCCAAAATAAATTTTAGGATTTATTCAGGATAGTTAAAAAAAAATGTTAAAAAGGTTTTCCTTTTAGAATAATAAAAAGCAAACGTTAGTAAAATAAATAATTAGGTGGGTCAGACTGTGAAACGGCAAATCTGACTCAGATTTACCATCTCAATATCAAATTAAATATTAAAAAAATACCATAATCAGATTGATATCCATAACACATTTTTATCAAGAATTTAAAGTTATCCATAATCTGTGCAAAAATGTTCGGGTTTTTTTATACAGTAATTTTTTAGCTAAAAAAAACACTAATAATGTGTTTATAGTTTTTATGTTTGCCCAGTATTACATTAGCTACTTGATGTGTTTAACAATGTCTTTGGCATATTTTTATGATATGAATTTTAATTTACCTGTAGGAATATGTAATTACAATGAAGCCACAATATATGAATACACTACTTCTTTTATATGCCATTCATTTTATTTAAAAAAAATAAACCATACAGTATGGTATTTGCCTGAAGGTTTGTGATAATGATATATTATTAGATATGATATATTGGACTATTTCCATCATCTATGGGTGAATGCTGAATGTAAACTTTATTTAAACTTTCCAAATACAAACAATTAGTAATACTCTACTCTTCTTCAGGTGTTGCTGGCCTGATATGCATGGTGGCAGTATTTGCATAGAAGTTGAACTCGCAACCTTTAGATTCTTAAATATCGAATTTAAGGCAAAATGCTCTAATCAACTGAGCTATTCTGTCAAAGGCAACAGATAGTAGTCATTTGATATATTTATATATGAGGATTGATTCAAATCCTCCTGAGTCCTTCAATTTTTTTTTTTTTTTTTACAAGAGCAAGGATAATTAGTTTTTATATATATATTTATATAGGATATATGAGCACAGTCTTCCACACGACCCATCACTATCCACTCTATCTCAATCTCATAACACCGATACACTGGAACACATATATGTTGAAAAGATAAATAATCACCAATATACGTATTTCATGCTAAACCAGCAATCATCAGTTGGTCCAGATTATCATCTCTACACATATATGCAATAAGTGCTCAGACATATATTAAGATAGCCAATCTTCATATTTTAATGGACAGGCTTCAATCCATTCCAACTCTTCAACTGTCCATCCAATTGAAAATCTGATGGTGGAAATGTTCGAAGGCCGCCCTGAGGCCGAGATTCTCGTCACACCCATGTTGACCTAAAGTCAATCTGACCCCTCATGTACAGGACATAATCCATTCAATACATATACAGTGTTATGAGATAGAGTGGATAGTGGTGAGTCATGGAGTGGATTGAAGCCTGTCCATTAAAGTATGAAGATTGGCTATCGTAATATACATCTGAGCACTTATTGCATATATGTGTAGAGATGATAATCTGGATCAACTGATGATTTCTGGTTTAGCATGAAATATGTATATTGGTGATTATTTATCTTTTCAACATATATGTGTTCAAGTGTATCAGTGTTATGAGATAGAGTGGATAGTGGTGGATCGTGTGGAAGTCTGTGCTCATATACACTATATATTACATATATTGATATAGGTATATAATAAGACTGTATTTCAGTTATTATGTATATAATATTATTTTTTCCTAAGAGCAAGATTAATTAGAGGCTTCCATACATTGTGTATTGCCACACTGGGTTGACCTGATTATTTACCATTGTCATATGAGCAGCTTCCTTGAATTTTCTTCTATGCATTTTTCCCTCATTATCCAATATTTTTGTATTTTCCCAATTAAACAGATGGTTATTAGTACATACATGATCTGCTAGGGTAGACACATCTGTTTTTTCTCTTTTAATCATTAGTTTGTATTCTTTCAGTCGCAGTTCAATAGAGTGACAGGTCTCACAAATATATTTCCTTCCACATTCACATGGTATTTCATAGATGCACTTTTTGTTCTTCAGCAGTTCCAGTTTAGGCTTAGTAGAAATAAGAATTCCTCCAAGTGTGGTATGGCTTTGGAAAGCTGTTCTAATGTTATATTGACTGCACATTTTCTTTAATTTGTCTGTCATTCCTGGTATGTATGGATACACTACAGTACAAATAATTGTTCTCTCTTTTGGTGTCTCTTTGTGTTGTCTATTAAAGGTTTTCTTGATGGCTGCTGATGGATAACTATTCTTCATAAGCATTTGTTCTATGTGATTTTTTTTCTGAGCAAATCTCCTTCGCTCTGTTCCATACTGATAGTACAATCCCATGTTTAGTGCTTCTGGTATGATTAGATGTTTATGCCAAATACTTTCCATTGGGTGTTGGTTTCCTATACAGTGTTGTTTTTACTTTGCCCTGAGTCTTGTCACAAGAACATTCTAAGAATGCCAATTTTTGTTCTTGTTCTGATTCCATTGTGAATTTGTTAATATACATCCAGAATGACTGTAATTGAGCCTCACCATGCGGCCATACTACAAATGTATCATCAACATACCGAATCCACCCTTTAGGTGGACATGGAGTAGTATTTATGGCTGTAGTTTCAAGTTCTTCTATGTAAATGTTGCTCAGCAAGCTTGACAGTGGTGATCCCATTGCCATGCTTTGATTTTGTTAAAAGAATTTGAGTTATGTTGACAGAATGTTGGTGTTAAACAGAATATTAAAAATTTCATTATATTATCAATACATAGATTTGTTCTAGCTTGTAGACTATTATTATCATATAACCTT
This sequence comes from Epiperipatus broadwayi, assembly GCA_028023455.1. Lineage (NCBI taxonomy): Eukaryota > Metazoa > Onychophora > Udeonychophora > Euonychophora > Peripatidae > Epiperipatus > Epiperipatus broadwayi. Next base: position 1,920,749 of record JAQFVV010000008.1, on the reverse strand, counting down.
TTTGACATCACGTGGTACATTTGTAGACCGACTTTACATATCAAAGCTTACTAATATGTCAGTTCTCTACAAAGTGCTTAGAATCCCTGATGAAAGATTGTGTCTCATATGCCAATGGATTAAGAACTTTGAGAAGAAATTTTGATTTTGACATGGTTGAGTTTCTAGAACTAACAATAGGTCTTATTGGACCATTGGCGAAAAGTCTTTCTCAAATACAATGCTTACAGAGTAATGCTTGTAGTTTTACCTCTGTGTTTGGAAGAGGATTTTTTTGCTACTTTTTTGTTTTGGCCTGCTGTTATTCCATTACAACTGTAGTGTTACCTTTGTCAGCAGGAAGATTGATTATTGATGTATCCTGTTTGAGAGATTTAATAGCTTTCCTCTCATCACATGAAATGTTTGATTTCTGCTTGTGCACTTGTTGTCTTTCAAGTGTCCTTTTAACTTTCCAGCCTAACTCTGCTGCTTCTTTTAGAGGCAAATTTTGATTTATTTCCTCAGTGGCTTCCATTAATGGTGTAATGGCAAAGTTCAAACCTTTTTCAAGAACTAATAATTCAGCATCAGTAAGGTGTTTAGAATTAAGATTTTTCACTGATGAAGCTGATAGACTAGTTGCAGTATGACTTTTGACTTGCCTATGTGGATTTACATGCTTCTTCTGAAGTTCTTTTATCCTTTGATGTAACTTACAATGTGATTTGTTCACCGCTTGACACATTCTTGAGAAATCTTCATCTGCAAGTTTATTGTATAGAATACATTTCACATCTCTAATGGAACACAATGTTTGATACTTGAAAAACCACTGAATCTTTATACTTTTTCTCAATAAAGCTTCATTTGCTCTGAATAGTCTCAGGTCTCTTGAAGGAAATAGAAGGTAAATTAGGAATGATCCCTTCTGATTTATATAAGGTCAAATGATTTTCTACTGTAGCCAGTTTTAAACATAATTTTGCATAATATCTAAATTTCAACATAGCATCGGGTCCATATCGAGCACTTAGTATTTACCTGAAGGTTTGAGATGATGGTATCTTATTAGATGTGATATGTTGGAGCGAATGTTGAATGTATATAAAATTAAACTTTATTTAAACATTGCAAATGCAAACAACTTGTTAATAATAACACACAAATAAACAACCCAGGTTAGTAATTATACACATTCGAGTAGTATTATTCTCCACTCTTCTTCAGGTGTTGCTGGCCTGATGTGCACAGTGACAGTATTCACATAGAAGTTGAGCTCGCACTTTTAGATTCTTGAATATCGAATTTAAGGCAATCCCTCTAACCAAGTTATGCTATCAAAGGCAACAGAGTAGAAATTTGATATATTTATTTATCAAATACTCCTGAGTCCTTCAATTTTTTTTTTTTTCTAAGAACAAGGTTAATTAGTTTTTTTTATATACACTTAATTTTTCCTAAGAGCAAGATTAATTAGAGGCTTCCATACATATTAGCAGCCTCTGTGAATTTTCTTCTATGCATTTTTTCCTCTTTATCCAATAGTTTTGTATTTTCCCAATTCCAAATACAGAGTTAAAACTACAATCATTACTCTGGAAGCATCACAGCTATTTCAGTGATTCAGAAAAAAAATTAATTTCATATTTCAGCAAGATTTCTCAACTGAATAGACTACCTAAAGTCCATGAAGACAATGTTCCAATAAGTCTTATTGTTCTAGAAATATTTCTTCTTGAAGTTTTTAGTCCATTGGCATACAGGACAATATCCTTCATCAGCGATTCTAAGCACTTTGTAGAACTAATCAGAAACATGAAAATGGAAGGAATTGACATATAGGTAGGTTTTGATGTGGAAAGTCTGTTTACAAATATGCCATGTGATGAAGCATTGTCTATTGTAAGGAGAAGGCTATATGATGATAATAGTCTACAAACTAGAACAGCTCTACCTATTGATAGTATAATGGAATTATTAACATTCTGCAAAACAACAACATACTTTCAATGTAACTCAGAATTCTTCCAACAAAATCAAGGACGAGCCATGGGATCACCATTGTCACTCTTTCTGAACATTTACATGGAAGAACTTGAAACCATAGCTATAAATATTACTCCATGTCCACCTAAAGTGTGGCTTCAGTTTTTTTAAATATATTTGTGGTATGGCCGCATGGTGAGGTTCAATTATAGTTATTCTGGATGCATATTAACAAGATATCTCGTTCAATCAAATTCACAATGGAATCAGGACAAGAACAAAAATTGGCATACTTGGATGTTCTTGTGACAAGACTTCCTCAGGGCAAAGTAAAAACAACAGTGTATAGGAAACCAACACATACTGGCAAGCACTTGGCATATACATACAATCATACCAGAAACACTAAGCATGGCATTGTACTATCACTGGAACAGAACAAAGGAGATTTGTTCAGAAACCAGTGATTTGGAAAAAGAAAAGATTCACATAGAACAAATGCTTCTGAAGAATGGTTATCCATTAGCAGTCATCAAGAAAACGTTTAATAGACAACACAAAGAGACATCATAAGAGAAAGCAATAATTACTATTGTAGTGTACCCATACATACCAGAAATCGCAGACAAATTAAAGAAAATCTGCAGTCAACATAACATTAGGACAGCTTTCCAAAGCCATATTACACTTTGAGGAATTCTTATTTCTACTAAGCCTAAACTAGAAATGCTGAAGAACAAAAACTGCATCTATGAAATACCATGAAGGTGAAAGGAAATATATTGGTGAGACCTGTCTCCTTGTTCAACAGTGATTGAAAGACTAATGGTTAAAAGAGAAAAAACAAATGTGTCTATCGTAGCAGACTATGTATGTCCTATTAACCATATGTTTAATTAGGAAAATACAAAAATATTGGATAAAGAGGGAAAAATACATAGAAGAAAATTCAAGGAAGCTGCTCATATGATAATGGTAAATTATCATATCAATCTAGTGTGGGAATACACAATGAATGGAAGCCTCTAATTAATCTTGCTCTTAGGGAAAATTAATATTATATATAAAAAAAAACAACTAATTAACATTGCTTTTGGGAAAAAAAAATTGAGGGACTCAGGAGGATTTGAACCAACCTTCATATATAAATATATCAAATTTCTACTATTGGTTGCCTTTGTCAGAATAGCTCAGTTGGTAGAGCGTTTACCTTAAATTCGATATTCAAGAATCTAAAGATACGTATTCAACTTCTAAGTGGAATATTATCACTGTGCATATAGGCCAGCAACACCTGAAGAAGAGTGGAGAATAATACTACTCGAAACATTGTGTAATTACTAACCTGTATTGTCTATTTGTGTGTTATTACTAACAAGTTGTTTATATTTGGAAAGTTTAAATAAAGTTTAATTTTCTATACATTCAACATTCACTCATAGATGATGGAAATAGTCCAACATATCACATCTAATACAATATGGTTTTTTTTTTTTTTGAGTGAAATAAGATTTTTTTATTAATAACTATATTTTTTTTAAAATTGTCTTTGTACTATAGTATTAATTTATTTATGCATACTATATATATAAACATTTGTATTACATATATATATATATATGCATGTTGAAAAGTACTGCACACTTGCCATTAATAAATAATATGTATTGTATTATAATTGAGGCTTTTCAGTAAAATATCAACTATTATGCACAAATGTACAATGTATGCGAGTTGGATTTGTAACAGAATATAGTAGATACATTAGCTCCATTGTATTTACAATTTTAACAAACAAAATCAAAACATTTTCATTTATATATTAAAAGTGTATTTCAAAAAAAAAAAAAGTTTTCATCTTTGTACAAGATTACTTAACTAATTCGATATAGAAATATGGCTAATATTATATTTTTCCTTTACCAAAATTTATCATAATTCTGTATGAAATCTAAAAGTAAAATATTCAAAACTATGCTAAACATTTGTTTTTAAAATGTATGCAGAAAATTAATTTTCATGAAGAAATTGTTTCTACAATACAGCACTTCTGCAATATCTATTATATTTTGTGTCAAGCCATTTTTTATACATTGCATGTAATACTTTAAGTATTGTTAATAAATCTTGATTAAAATAGAATACATATTGTTTGTATTTTTCAACACAAACATATACATAACATAAATGCTTGTTTTATATGCATAGTATTGCATATAAATTAAAATTATAGTATAAACAAAATATTTAAAAAATAGTAATATAGTTATTAATAATGAATTAATATGACACATTTACATATATTTTATTGAGTATGTATTCATTTGTTCATTCACTGAAAAAATAAAAAAAATTTACTGTATTGTATTTTATGTTTTAAATAAAATAAATAGTGGAATGTCTGACTCATTGAAAATATATATTGCTCTAATTGTTTTGATGTTGTTAAGTCAGTAGCAACTTGAAATATGTTTTAAAATTTTGTAAAACTTTTAGCTTTATACTTAGAAAACATTTTATTAGCAAAAATATTGTAAATCAAAATTGGAAAAGATAAGAAGAAAATGTAATCTTTTCAACATAAACTGAAGAAATTTTGTTAATAAACATGATTGTGTATGGCACTCTGAGGCAGAAAAATGGCTGCTAGTGTATTGTAAAATTTATTTACAAGTTTTTTTTTTTTTAATGTGATCATATATGCTGTTCGCAGATGGAGAAGTGGCTGCCCGAGTATCGTAAAATGTATTAAATTTAAGAAATTTTATATTTGTTTGTTTGTTTATTTATTTACATTTTTTTTTTTTAGTTATCTTATAATTCAAATCATATATATTGATATAGTCTAGTTTGTGGTTCACTATTCACTAGTTATTGGAAAAAGCATACAAAGAAGTTTAAACTTTTATTATGATTAATAATACAAAATTTTAAGTAAACATAATAAATTTAGATGTATTTTTTTACTTAATTATTTTTATTTTTTTTTACTTAATTATTTTTTTTCAACCAGTACAGGTATTTACTGATAAAGATAAAATAACTTTTTAAATATTTTTTCATATCTTCATTTTATGATATATCAAATTAGCACAATTTTTATTAAAGCATAATATTTTAAGTTTCTACTATTTACCTATGCAAATTTTTTTCCTAATTAAATGTAAGTAATAATTTTTTTTTTTTTTTATTAAATTATTTTTTGAAAAGCATATTAGCTATTAAGTTACACTGATACATTATGTTTCATTTTAAACATTTTTAATTTTGTATTTTAGTAGTTCAGTATCTTTCTGAAAATTTTTTGAATCTAGACAAGTTTGAATACAAATTTTCAGATTATTGGTAGTATTTTATATAAATTATTTAGAAAATTTACATATTAAAACTATATAGAAATGTAGTATCATATATATTGTAATGGAACGTCCAATCATCCTAATGGTTGGGCGGTAAATGTAATGGAATGTGATATACGTATGAAAAAGAGATTAAATCACCCTATTTGTGGTGAGCTAATTGACATGAACAATTTACTTCCATTATAACATATCACCGGTTTTGATTTATTTTCTTAAAGTATATACATAACAAGTATAAGCTAACCCAAACAATGAATTTGAAATGCAATGAACTAGGTTGTGATGCTAAGTTTTTATTTGAACAACCTACCAATTTGAGTAGGCAATTGTTGATAGATTACGTCCATGCAATAGAAAATATATTATGTGTGAATGAATGAGGTTTAATTATTACCTAAAACATTTTCTCAGCTAGCTATATGTAAAATAAACCTGCATACTAAAGAACTATGATAAAGACATATTAAATGGTTTACTCTCAGGGTTAACTTGATTGCTGATTTGATTATTGACTAAAATACAAGTTGAAAGCAAAGGGAATTTTGTTGAATCCAATCTATATTTACTAACAAAGATTATATGACTTAATATTCCGATTAATGAAGGCTTAAATGAATGATTAACAAGACACAATATTGTCATTTAGTTGATTGTAAATCTACCAAATTAACTAATGACTTTTGCACTGAAAAGAGAAAATAAAGATATTAATAAATTTAAATAAAAACACCAAATCATTTCTTATAAAACAATCGATATATGCTTTATTTTAAATTGTGGTTAGATCTTTTCAAACAACAATAAATATATGTAAGAATATACCAAATCAGTTGACTTTTAAAATTCAATATGAGTTACATGAAACATATTTGCTAGCAATAAGCATGAATTAGAATTTATGTTTGCAAATGTGTTAGTACGTAACATATTCTTTCTGCTTAAGCAATTAATTCCTGGCATTTCCTTTATATTATCCAGGTTGACAAATTAACTGTAGAAGTAAATTGATTTGGTCAGTTAGTTTAGAATTATTAAAATAATCTTAAAAGTTAAAATAGCTATTTATTTCGAGGTTTGCTTATAGATACTTTCTTGGTGATTAATTAAGTGTTTCACTGGATTTTGATAGTGAAATAAGATAGGCAGAGGGCAAAATGCCCCAGAAAGTAATCTATTGTAACAGCCTGACATTCTGATGCTATATTTTGGTCCAATAGTTGTTATATTTATGCCAAAAGAAGAAATTGCAAATCAGACAAAGTAAAGTTCTTGCTTCTTTCTTTTTTTAATGGCGAAGATTATTTATTTGTTGCTATAATAATTTCTTTCCATTGTTTAAACCTCCACGCGCTAACTTAAAAATCTTCAACACAATAATTGTTGATTTTTTTTAAGTATTAAAAAAATAATAATAATAACAGTAATAAAAAATATTACATAGAAAATCAGTTTTGCAGTTTACAAAAATAAATAAATAACAAACAATAAAATTATATCATAAACAATTAGCAAAAATAAAAATACAAAATAAATATATAGTAGCAATTTTATATGCTATTATTTATATATAATATTTATATACACAGACAAATACAAATTTATATATTATCATTGCTATTTAAACTTCACAATCACCATTAAAGGCACATATCACAATAAAATAAAATGAATTAAATAACAACAACTAACAACCATAAACTATATACAAACCTCTATGTCTAAGCCAAATTAAAGAAAAAAAAAATTTTTTAAATAAAAATGGCACTTTGATGGAACGGGTGGATCTTTCCATCCTTTACAATATATACAAATAAAATTTAATAATAAAACAACATTATATATAAATTAGTCCAAAAATTTTTTTAATCAATTTACCAAACATTTATTAATTAATAGATCGATGAAATAAAATTAGTTTAAAATGTCAAGATATGTTCTTGAGTTTTTTTAAAATAAAATAATTTTTTAAGTAATTATATAAAAGATATCATTAAATAAAAAATGCTTTAATTATAAAAAAAAATAACACAAAAATAATAGATAAATAATGAAAAAATATGAAATATATATACAATTAAGAAAGCAATAATATAAATTCCAGATGCTTCTATATTGTGCAATTTATTATCAGATGCATCCTCATGTTATTGATGAAAGGAAAAACTAATCTATAATAACTAAAATGTATGCCATTATAGAATTTACAACAGAAATATATTAAATAAAAATATGAAAATATATATTTAGCAATGAAAATAATTTAACAAAGAAATAAATTGTCATAGTTTTTACTTGTTTTTATTTTAACATGGTTCTTGCTGTATAGTTTATTTAGCAAAGAGATAAAATGTGTATTTCCTATTACTATGGATTAGTTTTTGCTTAGTTTTATTTAATATAGTTATTATAAACAAATTGCTTTTTAGAATTTCATTTTTTATAGATTTGCATTTGGCTTTGTATCTGCAGTTCATTTCTTTTATATTACTTTCATTTAAAATATCTTTGTCATAGACTGTTTTTTGCTTATTTTTATTAAAATAGTTTGGCCATAAGCGGATTACTTTTTGAAATATTATTTCTTATGGAATTGCTTTTATTTCTTTACTAAATAAATTGTTTTCATTGCTAAATGTATTATTTCATGATTTTACTTTTTATTGATATATTTTTTTAGTAAATAAATTTATATTTTTTTAGTAAATAATTTTTTTTTATTGCTAATATATTATTTTCATTCATTTTATTTAATATATTTGTTAATATAAATAAATTCAATAATAAATAGGTGCATTTTATTTTTTGTTTTTCTTTAGTCATTAGTATGTACTATGTAGCTAAGTCTGGTAGGTAAATCACACAGTGTAAAAGGATCAAATATTGTGTATATAAATTAATATATTTCCTATAAGTGAAACAAAAACATTTAAAATAAAATATATTAATATATAATTGATAAATGTAATTTTAAAATGTGCATATATATATAAAAGACATATTTTGCGGGTTCATCCATGTTAAAATATTTTAAAATACTGACGTTTCGACTTGGTAACACATGTCATCCACTGAGTAATAAAAAGTGGATGACTTGTGTTACCAAGTCGAAACGTCAGTATTTTTAAATATTTTAACACGGATGAACCCACAAAATATGTCTTTTATATATGGAACCCGTGTAAATCTTCGTATCAACATATATATATACGTAGCTGAATTTCTGCCATAATGATCATATCAAAATAGTAGATATTACTATGATGATTTTTAACATTATGAACCATTACAACTTTGATATTATTTTTTAGAAAATAATTACAAAATAACTACAAAATTACAAAAACACATTGATGTTAAGGTTCAAGACTACAATGTAAGGCAGAATAAAGTAATTACAGCTTTTCTTGCTTTATAAAATATGTATCTCAATGAAATTCATGTGGGATTGCCAGGAAAGAGGAATGTTATAATTATAGTCATGATATTAAATTTTGAAAGGGTATTTAAATTTATTAAAATGGCTGATAAAAGTTTTTGCATGAAAGCATTGTTGCTAATTTGCACACAATTGTGAATATTTCAAAAGTCAGCTTGTAATTAAATAGAGTGAAATAATTTATAATTATGTTTAGTAAGTTATCTTATGTTTGAGCAAGAGGTAATACAGTCTAATATCAAATTATAAATTTACTATATAAATATGTTTAGGTAAAATTCTATACATATCTGATTAGAATTTGCAGTTCACAAGCAATCCCCATTTATCATTATTTTAGAATATTTCAAGTTATGAATGTTTGGTTTTATACCTTTCTGTAGAAAAAAAAAGATGTGTTAAAAATTGTAATAATTAATGATAAAGCTTTAAAAAGGAAAAAAAAAATTACAAGGAATTCAAATTAGAAATTATAGCCTATCTATATTATAAATTAATTAATATTAATGTTAAACTATCTGGAATTTCAGAAATTGAAAAGTAATTTTCTTTATTGTATGGATCCAAGTAACATTGTAAATTTGAAAACAACTTATCATTCCTTGCTCAAGCTTATATATTAAGAAAATAATAATAATTATAGATAAAATATAGAAACAATCAATAATTATTAAATTATGTTAAGTAGTAATTGAGCAAAAGCTAGATGTATGGACTTTGTAGTATAGTAAGCATATCTTTTGGTTGCATGTTAGGATAGCAACATATTGTAAAAGTAAATTAAAAAAATTTGAGATTTGGAGAAATATAAAATATAATAAAATTAGAATTGATGGAATTTCAACTCTGTCTTGCAAAAATGAAGGCAAGCAATAACTTCAATGGAACAAACCTCTGTTATGTACCCTTCATTATCCAGTAATGTAGCTGTAAAGTATTTCTCAGTACTACTCCTACTTCACTTAAGCATCCACTAGAAGTGAGATCAGGCATTATTCAAAAACAATGCCCATTATAGCTTACTAATATCTATGTCTTGTGTTTGAACCCTCCTTAAAAGCCAACTCACCTTAACAATGCAAAAGTTGTAAAATTTGAAATTGTTACCTGTTCTCCAAGCATAATTAATGGAAAGTAATTTGAATTACTCTAATACAGAATCGATTACTATCATGAATAATAATAACTGAAATTATTATTCAGTAGATATTGTAAAATGCTATGCAGGATAAAAAAATTTTTTTTAGAATACATACCTGAATAGATAATTTCATATTAACTTAAAACCCCATGGTAAGATTTTAATATATATATTTCAGTTTCGGCAAATTAAATGAATTGTTTTTTATTTTGTGACTATAAATTATTTGTCTTAGTTAAATATGTAAAAATGTAATCTGAATTTTGTAATAATTCAAGAATAGTAATTGTTGCTCATTTAAAGTTTTTGATTGAACACAATTTTCTGTTTTAAATAATATATATATAAAATACTTTATGATAATTACTTTTATTTACTGTACACAAGAAGCCAAAAAAAAAAATTGAAGTTTTTATATTTAACTTGAAATAAAAATATGGAGTGTCCAGAAATTAATTATTTCAGTTATTTGTAAAAATTAATTATTAATTCATTTCTGGATACCTGCCTCTTTTATTTCAAGTGAAATATAAAAACTCATATTGTGATTGAAGAAAACAAAATATTTAAAAATTCCCATTGTGATTTAAGAAAACAATTATTTTTGATTTTTCAGTGCAGATTAAAAAAATTTATCGGTTTAGCACTTTGATTCTGGCAGCAACTTGCCGAAAACTGGCTCAATGCTATGCTTATTTTTTCATTTTGACTTGAACAGTACAAGTTTTGTAGTTTTATATAATTTTGAAAAGTGTATAAATTTTTTGAGCTTTATATAAAATGTTTTATCTATATATAAATTACTTTTAATTTTTTAGCATCAGATATTTTTTTTGTAACTATTCCTAATTAAAATGATGAAAGAAAACAATATTGCAGTCTAAGTAACATTTTAAAAGAAATTAATGGTTCATTAAAATTTGATTCCAATATTATTTTGCTTATAAAAAAAAGATTTAATATAGGGTATATGAGCACAGACTTTCACACAACCCACCACTCTCCACTCTATCTAATAACACTGATACACCTAAACACATATATGTTGAAAAGATAAATAATCACCAATATACGTATTTCATGCTAAACCAGCAATCATCAGTTGGTCCAGATTATCATCTCCACACATATATACTATAAGTGCTCAGATATATATTAGGATAGACAATCCTCATACTTTAATGGACAGGCTTCAATCTACTCCACACTCCAACTCTTCAACCGTCCATCCAATCGAAAATCTGATGATGGAATGCTCAAAGGCCACCCTGAGGCCGAGATTCTTGTCACACCCATGTTGACCTAAGGTCAATCTGAACCTCACATGTACAGGACATAATCCATTAAATACATATGCAAGGATGAGCAGACATCTCTACAATGTAATATAGGGTATATGAGCACAGAAACTAAAATTACTATATAGCCTATATTACATATATATATACCCTATATTACATATATATAGACACAGGTATATAACAAGCCTGTGTTTCAGTTATTACATTGTAGAAATGTCTGCCCATCCCTTCATATGTATTTAATGGATTATGTCCTGTACATTTGGGGTTCAGATTGACCTTAGGTCAACATGGGTGTGATAAGAGTCACGGCCTCATGGTGGCCTTTGAGCATTCCATCATCAGATTTTCGATTGGATGGACGGTTGAAGAGTTGGAGTGTGGAGTAGATTGAAGCCTGTCCATTAAAGTATGAGGATTGTCTATCTTAATATATATCTGAGCACTTATAGTATATATGTGTGGAGATGATAATCTGCACCAACTGATGATTGCTAGTTTAGCATGAAGTACGTTTATTGGTGATTATTTATCTTTTCAACATATATGTGTTTAGGTATATCAGTGTTATTAGATAGAGTGGAGAGTGGTGGGTTGTGTGAAAGTCTGTGCTCATATACCCTATATCACATATATATAGACACAACCGAGCAGGGCAAATTCCTAATGTCCACTCCATACGTTCTTGTCGTTGCAGCTGTTATTACCATATGTTTATTCATATAGTATACGAACATGGATGGGCTGCTCACCAACACGCATTAGCCAGCGTGGTGAGTTTATTGGCTTTTTACCTCTGAGTTTAAGATCAAGAAACACCATGGTATTTTTTCTCAGTGCCTGATAAGGCAGAATGAATGTTTGTGTAAATGATAAAGATTTTTCCCAATTATACAATTATGACAGACAAAAATAAAGCATGGCCCTTAATCCCAGGAGGCTGTAAAGTCACCAACCAAGGCAGCGGTTGGTGGCCGAAGGCGGAGGGTGCTAAGAATATCCTGGAGGCGGACCCAGGCTGCCATTTGATGACGACTTTTTATTTAGGTACTTACAACTGCAGATCACTTTCAAGTGAAGGAAGATTGCAAGAATTAGAAGAAGAACTCTCTTATATTAAATGGGATATTATTGGACTTTGTGAAGTTAGAAGAAAAGGTGAAGAGACAATTGATTTAAAAAGTCCGATCTATGCTCTATTATAAAGGCACAAATATTGGAAATACAAGTGGAGTAGGATTCATTATAAATAAAAAGTGGAAGAACAATATTGTGGAGATTGATGGTGTATCAGACAGAGTGGCAAGATTAGTTATACAACTTAATAGCAGATATCAAATGCAGATAATTCAGGTTTATGCCCCAACAAGTTCTCACAGTGATGAAGTAGTAGAAGATTTTTATATGGATGTACAAAAGGCTTTTGATCAGAGTAAACAACATTTTAAAATTGTTATGGGAGATTTTAATGCTAGAATTGGTAAACAAATGAAAGATGAAAGTGTTGTAGGTAATTTTGGTTATGGTAATAGAAATGAGAGAGGACATAGACTTGTGGAGTTTGCAGAGAAGGAAAAACTTTATATTATGAATTCTTTTTTTGAGAAAAATGTTAGAAGGAAATGGACATGGAAGCATCCAAATGAAGGTACAGCAGAATTGGATTATATTTTGACTAACAGGAAATACATATTTCAAGATTGTAATGTTCTTAATAAATTTAACACAGGAAGTGATCATCGATTAGTAAGGGGTAAGATACATGTTAATGTAAAACTAGAGAGACAAAAATTATTAAGAAAAACTATATTTACAGTTGATATTCCTAATCTTCAGAAACATTCTAATGAATTTAAATTAGAACTTACAAATCGGTTTCAAGTATTAGTAGATTTTGAACATGATTCAGATTTGAATGAAATTAATATGAAAATAACTGATACACTTTTAAAAACTGCAACAAAGATAGCTGGTAGAAAAAAGCAGCAATTGACTAATAAAATTTCTACTGAGACTAGAGAACTTATGAAGAAAAGAAGGAATATGAAGATATGCAAGAATGATGCATTAAAAAGAATTGAATATCTCGAATTTTGTAAAATGGTGCGGAAAAGAGTTGAAAATGATATAAGAAAGTATAACTGTGAACTAGCAAGAAAAGCTGTAGAAGAAAATAAAAGTCTTAAGAATGTAAAACAACATTTTGGTATTGGTAGGAAATTTATATCTGCAATAAGGAAAAAAGATGGAATTATTACTAAAAAGAGGGATGACATTATGAAATTGGTAGAAGATTTTTATCAAGAATTATATAGTAATAAAGAACAAGTACCTCCTATATCTATTACATCTTCCGAATTGCCCAGAATTTTAAATGAAGAAGTGAGAAATGCAATTAAATGTATGAAAAAAGGAAAGGCTCCAGGTAATGATGGAATTATAATTGATATATTAAAAGAAGCAGGTGAAGAAACAGAAAAAATATTAGCAAAGTTATATACCAAATGTCTAAATGATAAAGATGTACCGGATGATTGGAAGAATGCAGTAATAATATTAATATTTAAAAAAGGTGATAAAGAAGATATTAGAAATTACAGACCTATCAGCCTTTTATCAGTTTTATATAAAATTTTTACCAAGATAATTACAACTCGTCTACAGAGAACCTTGGATTTTCACCAACCAAGAGAACAAGCTGGATTTAAAAGTGGTTTTAGTACAGTAGATCATATTCAAGTATTGAGAGAAGTTATAGAAAGGACAAATGAATATGAGTTGTCATTATGTTTTGGATTTGTAGATTATGAAAAGGCATTTGATTCTATAAACATTTCTTCAGTGATTAAAGCATTGGATCATCAAGGTATAGATCCAGGATATTGTCATATTTTAAAGAATATTTATAAAAATGCAACAGCAACAATTAGATTACATAATGATACTGGGAAAGTCAACATTGAGAAAGGTGTAAGACAAGGTGACTCCATATCTCCAAAACTTTTTACAGCAGTGCTGCAAGAAGTATTTGTGGATTAAAATGGGAAACTAAAGGAGTGAAAGTAAATGGAGATTATTTAAGTCATTTAGATTTCGCAGATGATGTAGTTGTTTTTGCAAATAATGCTTCCGAGCTGCAGGAAATGTTGCAGGAGTTATCAGATGAAAGTAGGAAAGTAGGACTAAAGATAAATGTTAAAAAGACTAAAGTAATGTTTAATCGATTTGCTCAAAATATGAAAATAAAGATTGATTATGATGAATTAGAAGAAGTTAAGAGTTACAAATACCTTGGTCAGATTATTAATACAGATGGAAACATAATAGAGGAAATTAATCATAGAATTAAACTTGGTTGGAGTGCTTTTGGTAGAAATAACTTGATATTAAAAGGAAATATGCCTATGTGTTTGAAAAGAAAGGTTTTTAACAAATGTGTTTTACCAGTTCTTACTTATGGATCTGAGACTTGGACACTTAATAGAAGATCAATACAGAGACTTCAGACCACTCAAAGAAGTATGGAGAGATGTATGTTGGGAGTAACAAGAAGAGATCGAAAACGCAATGTATGGGTAAGAGAACAAACAGGTGTTACTGACCTCATTGAAAAAATTAAAAGATTGAAGTGGAGTTGGGCTGGATATATTGCTAGAAGAGATGATAATAGATGGACAATTGAAATTTTAAACTGGATTCCAAGAGATTGTAAAAGACCCAGAAGGAGACCACATGTAAGATGGATGGATGAAATAAGAAAATGTGTAGGGGTGATGTGGAGAAGAGAAGCTAATGATCGGAGAAGATGGATTAAACTTGGAGAGACCTTCATCCTGCAGTGGATTGATAATGGTTGATAATGATGATGATGATGATATAACAAGCCTGTGTTTCAGTTATTACATTGTAGAGATGTCTGCCCATCCTTGCATATATATTTAATGGATTATGTCCTGTACATGTGGGGTTCAGATTGACCTTAGGTCAACATGGGTGTGACAAGAATCTCGGCCTCAGGGTGGCCTTTGAGCATTCCATCATCAGATTTTCGATTGGATGGACGGTTGAAGAGTTGGAGTGTGGAGTAGATTGAAGCCTGTCCATTAAAGTATGAGGATTGTCTATCTTAATATATATCTGAGCACTTATAGTATATATGTGTGGAGATGATAATCTGGACCAACTGGTGATTGCTGGTTTAGCATGAAATACGTATATTGGTGATTATTTATCTTTTCAACATATATGTGTTTAGGTGTATCAGTGTTATTAGATAGAGTGGAAAGTGGTGGGTTGTGTGAAAGTCTGTGCTCATATACCCTATATTACATATATATATATATAGACACAGGTATATAACAAGCCTGTGTTTCAGTTAAAAAAAAGATTTATAAAAAAATAAACTTTTAGAATCAAGAGAAAACAAAATTTCATCTATTTTAAAAGAAGCACCTTTTGCAATCAATTGAAATTAAATTTGTTTTTTATTTTTATTTGAAGTGATTGTTAACATTTTTCAATGTAGTTTTTTTTTAATTAAAAGATTTTAAAAAATATAGCTCCCTCTTGTGCACATCATGGAAAACTTACTGAACTGATATCAACATGTTTGAAATTCACTCTGTCAACACCCTTAGATTAATTATATTATCATATTGCATTGTCATCGATTTCTAGCATGTACAAAATTTGAATGAAATCCATTTGATAGAAGTATATTAAAATTCAATTACAAAATTTATCCTAAACAAACAAGCAAACAGAGTTTCTAAATGAAATAAGTGTTTAATTAAATGAGCTACCTTTAAATTATATTTATTTTAATTCATTAGTGTTATTTGAAATAAATTGTACACATTAGAGATATATAGTGAGTTCAAGTAGTAAATGGAGGTCAGAAATTTGAGCCTAGAACAATTTTCAAGTCAATTCTATGATTAAGAGTATTTGCTAATATATATCAGTCCCATTCAATATTATCGTTATGTGTGTAACCATGTACTGTCATTATAAAATCATTGCATTTAATAAAATTGTTAGAATTATTTAAAATTAACTTTTAATTTCCATTTACAGTCTTTGATTAATAATCTTTTTCTAATATCAAGAGTTAGATTATTATCAATGTGTCTATTATTCATGACTAAGCTACTGCTTGGGAAATTAGTACTGATCAATGAAGAATATAATAACTAAACATCATCTGAAACCTTCATTAAGCACCTTAAAGATATCATACTCATATTTTTTACAAATTATGCTACAAAGTTGCAATGATTCTTAGAGGACTACCATAAAACATTTTATAATTAATAATAATCAGTAAATGTAACCTGCGTCCTCAGTTTGGCAAAACTTTAATACTTATATGTTTTGCATAGATTATGCTACAATACATAAATAATGTATCAATTTTTGTCTAATAATTCCTGCCATATTACATAAATAGTGCTCAAATGTGTGGCCTTTTAATCTGCCACTGTAATATATATACAGATACATGCAGACTTAATAGAAATGTCTTGATAATATATCTAATATTTTTTTAATAATTTATAATGAATTAGTCACTCCTAATGGCAGTTTATTTATTATGCATATATTATGGAAGTCACGTAATTATGATTTGTATTAGTGCAGTCAGATGGTGACAACCGTTCAACAAAAGAGATTTAAGAAAATTATATAAATGGAAAAAAGTCTTGAATTTTATTTTATAAATTACTTATATAAATATTCCAATTTTTGATAGTGTAGTTATTCTCACACGAATAAAATACCTTGTAAGTAATGTACAAGAATAAATGGTATTGTCAAAGAAAAACAGGCTAAATGATTTATAGAGATAGATTTCCATATTTTTCCTGAAATTTTTAAATTTCTTGAAAAACTTATAGAATACTAATTTTAACCAATTTACATAATTTACTAATAATGATATTTTATGTAAACAAAAAAGGAAAAATAAGATAAGAATCTAATTACATCTTTTTTTTTTATAGATTATATTTTTTGCTTAAAATTTCAGAAGTTGAAAATTGTGCTTCTACTTTATTCCTAGCTAATATATTGAGCTTATACAAATAAATACATTATCACATAATTGACAAAAACATGCTGCCTAACCAAAAAATAATAATGTAATAGAAGAAAGTTCTTATTAAAATCTAACAAAAAACAAATGAAATTTTCTGAAGAAATTTTTGCTTTGAGTAAGCAGTATGTTGTTTTTATTATTGTTAAATTATAAGTTACATCTCTTAAATAGGCAAATAATAATATCTAAAAAAAGTTTATATGGTAAAATATTTCATAATTGGAGTGTATGATGGATTAAATAACTAAAATTCAGCAGCAGAAATGTGTATTGAAGTGAATAAGTAAGATAAATTAATTAAGTAAATTCACGAGCAATGGCTAGGATAGTGGATTTGGTAAAATGTTTCATACATGTATGTATTATATCACACACAATTGTTTGTTATGATAATATATGTAGCTGTAATTTGTACATATTTTTAAAGGGGAAATATTATTTCATATAAATTTTCTTCCACCATATAGATAATGAAGAGGGAAGGCGATCAAGAGATGAAATAATTCTATGGTACTGCTAATCATTGAAAACTTTTTTTTTTACAATTTATGATTTGATTCATTTTATCAAAAATAAATAGGAATTATTTGAATTTTTTTGCATGGATTTTGTTAAGGGAGGGATATATATATATATATATTATAACTATCTAGAAGATTGAGTTTAAATAATGTTTATTACCATCTAAGAACCATCAATCTACATCATAAAACAGTGAGTGGAACATGTGTTTATAACTTTAAAGGTGATCTATCTACCTTAGCACCATCTACCTCATCAGATAAATGTTTGCACAACATATATTTTATATTTTAGTCCAGCATTGTTTTTTTTCTCTTAATATTCCTTCAAAATTAATTTAAAATATCAGAGAGAGAGGAGAAAAAAAAAGAGAACTACCTATTTAATTGTAAATTCAGTTTTCTTGACTTTTTTCTACTAATTATTTATGTATAAGTAATAATAATAAAAAATAATAATTACATAAAATATAAAACTGTATACATAGATAGATATATTTGCATACATAAAAGAAATATTCGTATAAAATATTATAAAAACTAATGGTAATCTGCATGATTGACTTTAGATATATATATATATAGAGAAAGCAATTTAATTTTTTTTTCTGTTAGAGAAATTTTATATATATATATTTTCCTAATGTGTCATAGCATCAGCCGGGAAGCGAACCCGCAACCCGGGACTACTACTTGTAAAGCAGCTGTCGCTGACCTCTCGACCACCAATGCTTGACAGAAATTTTATATTTAAAAATAACTATAAATACTTTTACATTTTCTGGCCCACACAAATTTGATTTGCTAGCAAAATTTTCTCTATGATAGTTTTTTTTTCTTTTCCATTTCAGTAATGGTGAAACTTCAGATTACATACCATTAAATCCGGTTGATTTTCAAATTTTTCTGAAGTCAAAGAATTTTAAATTAGTCATTTTCTGGAAATCGTATTTATATATATATATAGCATTCATATAGTGGAAATTTGACTTTATATTTTATGATTTATAGGTTGCTGCCATTTAAAATTTATATCATGATTCTCCTCAGAAAATTTTGAGGAAATCAAACTTTCCTCTATTCATGTAGACCAGGTTGCTATTAGAATAAACTTTTACATTAATAATTTTGAAAGTAAATAAATTGATATCCTTCCTTCATAAACTAGAATTTCATTGATTCTTTTTGCTTATTTAAAACCTTTTTTTTTTTAATCTATAGGCATTGACTTGTATTTTTACTAATTATCATGACATGATCACCATTTCATATGCTTATACAGGCTGTTTACACAGAGGCTAAACTCTCCAAATAGTAGTGCCACTCAGTGCAAGCCAGAGTAATCAATGGATGCAGGAAGGTTTGTACATAAAATCCCTATCTATTGCCTACTCATCTAATATTCCCAGACGTGTTTTTAGCTTGTGGCTTTCATCAATGATGAGCCTTGGATCTTAGAGCACTGCACCTAGATCTTAGGATCTAATGTAACTCTCTAGCAGCCACCTTTTTATTAGCTAACTATAAAGCTTTGAGTCCAAAATGAAAACACAATAATGTTTTCAATTCAAGCTCATTAGCTTGTATAGTCATATAGATCTGAACTCAGTTCAGCATCCATATTTTTTGGTGTTTTTGGTTCTTTAATAACCACAGTCACCATAATCCTATTGGCAGGATTGGTATTAAACTACTAAATATCACATGATCATCATTCTTTATGCTTACACAAACTGTTTACACAGAGACTAAACTTCATACAGTAGTGCCACTCAGTGTAAGCCAGAGTAATCAATGGATGCAGGAAATTTTGTGCATAAAATCTATCTAGTGCCTGCCTACTCATCCAATATCCCCAGACTAGTTTCTAACTTGTTGCTTTCATGAGTGAGGATCTGAGTGGTAATACTGTATGGAGAGTTTAGTCTGGGTAAACAGCTTGTGTAAGCATAAAGAATGGTGATCATGTGATGTTTAGTGGTTTAATACCAATCCTATCCAATAGGATTATGGTGACTGTGGTTATTAAAGAACCAAAGACACCAAAAAGTATGGATGCTGAACTGAGTTCAGATATATATGACTATACAAGCTAATGAGCTTGAATTGACAACATTATTGTGTTTTCATTTTGGACTCGAATCTATTATAGTTAGTTAATAAGGTAAAAAGTGGCTGTGTTGCTTTAGATCCTAAAATCTAGGTGCAGTAGTGCTATCAGATCCAAGACTCCTCACTGATGAAAGCCACAAGCTAGTCTGGGAATATTGGATAATGCACTAGATAGGAATTTTATGCATAAACCTTTCTATATGGATTGATTACTCTGGCTTGCACTGAGTTCACTACTTTATGGAAATTTAGCCTCTGTGTAAATTTTTATTAATTAGAGTAAATAATAAGTATAAAATATTAAAAGAAGTCTTCTTAATTAAAACATTTTTTCTTTAGTGCAAAAATAGTTATCCAAAATTTTGATCTAAACAACTTAGTTTTTTAGTTTACTCTCTTTTAGCAATAGTAAGGAATTCTTTTATTTTTTTTCTTGCTTAATTTTTTTAATTAACATTTTAATCAATTTAAGCAATCTTAATCTCTAAGAAATAAAAAAAAAATATTTTAGTTTTCTTTCATATAAATATTTAATAATAAAAAATGATGTGTATTTTATTTCTTTTTTTAATATTGAATGAAATAATTTTGAATATTTTTATCTTTTTATTCATTTGTTTTAAAATTACGTTCTAACAAATATTTTTCGTGCGCACACACATATCTATACATATAAATGTATATTAAACCTATTTCTTAATGTTTTATCCTAATTTAACAACTCTACTTTTGTGTGTGCTTAAATTATATTCTAAGAAAAGGGAACTATTTCAAATCACTATTGCTATTCATGGCTATTCTGTGTACCTTAGCAATGAAACATTGTTTTATTATATATCCTCCCTCCTCCATAGGAGAGAGAAAAAGGGAAAAAAAATTTAAAGATGTATATTTTTAAAAGCAGTATGTCATTTGCTTATACTGAATGTTTCCTATATATGCAAATAGAAAGACTTGAACTCAGAATTTTTCAGTCTATTTATCCTCCACTCTATCTCAAGCAACTGATACACATAATCATACACATGTGAAAAAGATAAATGATCATCAATTATAAGTATTTCGTGCAAAACCAGCACTCATTGGTTGGGCCAGATCATAATCTCCCAAACATATGTACAATCAGTGCTCGATTTATGTCAAAATAGCAATTCCTCAAACTTTAATGGACAAGCTTCAATCTTCTTACTCTTCCAATTATGCAACCATCCATTTCATTGAAAAACCAAGGGTGGAGCGCTCAAAGCCTTTGCTGGATTTGGTATTATTCAACTGTCTATTTCATTGAAACACCAAGAATGCAATGTTCAAAGCCCTTGTTGAATTTGATATTATAGTCATACCCATGTAAACTATAATATCAAATCCAGCAAGGGGTCTAAGCATTCCACTGTCAGGTTTTCAATGAAATGGATGGATGAATAATTGAAAGGGTGAGAAGATAGAAGCCTGTCCATTAAGTTTGAGGAATTGCTATCATAATATAAACAGAGAACTGATTGCATATATTGGTGGGAGATTATGATCTGGTCCAACTTATGAGTGCTGGTTCTGCAGAAAATATATGTATTGGGATTATGTATCTTTTTTACATGAGGGTGATTATGTGTATCAGTTGTTTGAGATAAAGTGGAGGATAAATAGAATGAAAAATCCTGAGTTCAAATCCCTGTATTTACAGATATATATTTTGTTATTTCTTACTTCTATTTCTTTTAAGAAAATTAATGATTTCTAAGATTCAGACTAACAAATATTAAAACCCTCAAGTTAGAATGACTAAAACTTAGGACATGATAAAATAATGTCAAAAAAACAACATACATTTATTAGTTTAATGTGTTTAACAATATAAGCAATATATTTGTTTACACTTCCTATTATTTAAATGTGTATCAGATAACTTAAATAATTCTAATTTTCTGCACCCAACCCTTTCTAATTAGATATAAGCTAATATTATTTTGAGGCTTATTGGAATTATAAAAGAAATTCAGTGTGACCTGTTCAACTTCCTAATCAGCTTGTCAACCTGCTGGGTTATTTCCTGGTAGAAGATATTTCTTTATTTCTTCTGCTGTTATAATTGTCTTCTGCTCTGCAATTCTCTTAAGTTCTCAATATGAATAAGAAAATTGTTTGTTGTTTTGCATCAGTTATATATTTATTCAGTTTTTTTTTTTTTTTCTGGAATACTTTATCTAATGCGACTAATGTATAAACATCTTAAGCTTATTAACAGATTTAGCTTAAATCTAACTTAATATAAATTCAGTTAGTTAAATAAAATTTGCTGGATTTCACAATTAAATTTCCTTAGATTATCTGAAATATTTTGATCTCTATATTATTGATTTCTTGATTTAGTAAAACTTCTTTTTACAATGCTTTAAAGCTTATTTTTTACTTGCTTTTGTTTTTTAATTATATTATAATTACTTGAAGTATTGTTTTTAATGTTTGGCTTATATTTACCATATAAAACTTAATTTTTAAATTTGTTTCTAAATAATTTATCTAACACAAATATTTCATACTTAAAAAATATAAATTAATAAGTTTAATAAATGATATTTTTTTATCTTAATTTGAGAAAGAATTGAATGATCTGTGATAATATAATGTGTTTATCATTGATAAAATTTTGAAAACATACACATCCTGTTTCTTAAGTAGCCCTTTAAATTCTGTTTATGTGAAAAGATGCAATGGAAAAATAATAAACTGTTTGATGAATCATTATATTAAATATTTAAATAATAAAAATTTAACAAATAATTGGAAGATTGTAATAATGATATATTTTATTTAAGAAAGGTAAAAAAGTAGATATTAGAAATTATAAAGTTATCAGTCTTTTGTCACAGGGAACTTTAGACTCACACCAATCAAAGAATAGATTAGAAAAGAGTTTACACAATAGATCATATTCAAATATTAAGAGAAGTTATAGAATAAATTATTGGGTATAATTTGATATTATGTTTTAAATTTGTAGATTATGAAAAGGCACTTGATTTTTTAAACATTCCCACAATGATTAAAATTTTAAAACATCAATATAAACACACAATAATGATGCCAAATTTTGAAGCAATTTATCAAAAAGCAACAGCCGTGATAAGATTACATAATGGTGCTTAGAAGATTAACATTGATAAAGATGTATGATCGGATGATTCCACATCTTCAGAAATTTCTAATGCAGTTTTACAAGAAGTATTTTGTGGATGAAAAATGGAAAAGAATAAAAATAAATGAGTGATTGTTTTGATATAATGCTTCAGAGCTTTAGAAAATGTTACAGTAGATGAAAGTAAAAATAAATCTAAAAATATATTCTAAAAAGATAAACTACAAATATCATGGCTGGATTATTACTGCCAGTGAAATCATAATCAATTAATCATAAAATTAAATTTAGATAAAATTCTTTTTGTAGAAATAATGTAGTATTCAAAGGAAATCTCTTCAAAAAGAAAATTTTTAACAGATGTATTTTATCAATTCTTACATATAGAAATGAGGCATAAATGTTCTACAGAAGAGCCATGCAAAAACTTCAGACTGAACAACAAAGTATGGAGGAATCTATGATTGGCATTACAAGGTGGTATGTAAAATGAACTATTGCACATTATTGTAAAAGCAGTCAGGTGTCACTGACATCATTGAGTGAATTAGAGGCTGAAGTAGAACTGGACTGCAAATATTACTAGAAGAGTTGATAATAAATAGATATTTGAAATCTAAAATAGGATCTGTTAGATATTTCAAAAGACAGCTCTTTCTTTTCCTCTTTCTCCCTCCCTTTCTTTTCTGGCTCTTACTCCCCCCCCCCCCTTTTTTTTTTCTCTTTATATATGTGTGCATGCTATACTGGAACTCGTATTATTTTGAAATGCAGTATTTTTATTTGTTTTAATCCTAGTGTTTATTGATAAATTCATAAAAAATGGTATCTAAATTAATGAATATTTCAATGCATACCTATATGTATAAAATATCATAACAATTGTTTAAATTTCCAGTTGCTTTATCTGGTTTATAAGGTTCTAAATCAAGTCATTGAAAAATGAAAACTAGATAAAAAAAAATTTATTAAATTTTCATTTTTTCTTTTTTTTTTTGATTTGGAACTTTATAATCGGGTACCACTTGTAGAAATTTCAATGTTAGGTTGTTGTAATATTTTTTATTTAATTACAGCAAGCTATTCATACAGTGATATCTATATATATGCAGTATGTTATCTTTCTTTTAATTTTTTTGATGTATATCAACTAAGATATGTATTTTTTAATCTATATTGTATGGGAACACAGAATTGCATAAGAAATTAGGTTAAATACTAATCTATAGTTTGAAATAATATTTTATTAACATGAAAATTTATTAGTTACTGCAACAAAAGCATTTAGATTATACAACTAATAGATTCAGGCTATTGTACTAATTATAGAATTATTTTAGTTATCAACCAAAAAGTAAGATGCTATTAACTATAATTATCTACAACAGTATCATACAACTGAATTTTGTAGTATCTTGAGTAATCGCGGAAAAGCCATTAAGCATAAACAGCAAAACATCTATTGTATTAATTGTAGAACTATTTTAGTTATCAACCGAAAAGTAAAATGCTATTATAATTATCTGAAATAATATTATACGCTAAATGTTATAGTGCCATGAGTAATCATGGAAAAGCCATTAAGATATAAATAACAAAAAATTGTCAAACTTTCACCTTTAAAAGAAAATGTATAGATACCTGCACCACAAACATTTAATAAAGCTTGCAGAGATGCTACACCCTGGAATAATTGTTTATTTCAGCAAAATTGAGTTTCTGAAGTTCTGGATTATAAGTTTAGTCAAAAAATGTTTTAATAGGTTGAAAGATTTAGCACCCAACTAATGGAAACAGACATATGTATATGAAACTTCAATTATTAAGAAAATAGTTTATTTATAGCTTTGATTTTATAATATGGAGAAAGAACGAACAAGGTGCACATAGAATAGTAAAATTAATGTTTATGTATATTAAAATATGTTCATAAATAGATATTTCTTTTTTTTTCTTTCATTTTTAATATGTTTTATTTTATTGACGAATCCTAATACATGAGTAAATGTTAAAATTATATTCATTATTACAAATTATCAGGAATAAATAAACAAATAATAGCATGAGTTTATAAAGAATTTTTTAAAAATATAAAATAAAAAATGTGAACAAAAAAAAAAGCTATATGCAATAGTAATTTTGTACATTTACATATTTATGGGAGTAAAAAAAAAAGCTTCATTTTAGATTCAAGATAAGGGAAGTATCATATTACAAATTTTTATAATGTTTGTGTTATATAAAGATGAAAAGTTGATGGTTGAGCTTAAAAATGTATAAATAACTAGGCCAATGAATAAGTCCATCCTATTATTTATGTTGTATGCTAAATTCTCTGCCTGAAGGTAGACTGGATAAATAGGCAAGAGTATAATGATCAAACTTGCCATTCTCTTAACACATATTTCATTATTCAGAGTTGCATTATAAACTTTAATAAACCTTTTACAATTTTAATGTATACTTTAAAAAATAATAATAATAAAACCATCTTAATATTTTTTATGAGAAATTATCCCAAACACAAACTAATTACATAAGTGGCAAATTGGAAATATTGATTTATAATCACCATGCTTATAAAACAATATCTAGAATATTTTATCAATTTGATAGGATTTTTTTTAAAAATAATAATAATAATTTTGTGCTCCATATTATCAAAGGATTTAATTTATTTAGAATAAGTGAGTATGATAGAGTTAATTAAAAGTTTGTGATGAACCTATAAATATAAGATTATGTGTTTTACTAATGATGATGTTGCTTCACTTTCTTTACTGGTCTTTTTCTAGTAGATAATACACTTTTTTTAAGAAAAAATATTCTATTTTTTATTGAAGAAAGATATTATATAAATATTTTTTAACTTACAGAATTTAGGATGGATTTCATTAATATTTTAATCAATAAATTCAATTGTTGGATTATAAAAGAATATGTAGAAGACAATGCCTTTTTTAAAAATTAATATCCAGAAATATTTCTGAAGTAATTGAGATGGAAAATATTAATAATTTTGTAATGTACGATATAGTGTATGACTTTTACTTTCCTTTTATTCTTATAATTATTTTTTCATACTCACCTGTTTATTTTCATTGATTATTTTTATTCCTGAAAACATTTTTTATGCTGTTGAGGATTGTTGGTAATTGTAGTTCAGGTTTTGAAAACTACTGTTTTATTTTTGATGGTTCATCTTTATAAAAGAATTAATGTTTCTGGGAATATGTAATGGAGTATTTTCTTTTTTGCTTTCTATATCACAAGTAAAAGACTATTAAAGGTGTTTTGTCAGTGCTATGATATTGAATCTTTGCTACTGACATTTAAATAGCATGACTTCATTAATTCTAAAAATTATTGCTCAATAATATGACTTTAATAGTTAAGCTATTATTGTCACAGTTTATCACATGACTATTATTGTAGCATTATAGTTCTATTTCAACAGGTAAAACTATCTATACGTATTGCTACTCATTGCAAGCCAGAGTAATCAAGGGATGCCAGAAGGTTTGTGCATAAATCCCCATCTAGTGCCTACTTATTCAATATTACCAGACTAGTTTCTGGTTTGTGGTCTTCGACAATGAGGAGCCTTGGATCTGAGAGCACTGCACCGTTCCTCACTGACAAAGGCCTTAAGCCAAAAACTAGTCTGGGGATATTAGATGAGTAGGCACTAGATGGGGATTTTATGCACGTCTTTTAGTAACCATTGATTACTCTGGCTTGCACTGATACATATAAAGAGTTTTGCCTGTTTTAATAATAATCATAAGCAAGCATAAGAAATGGTGATCATGTGATGTCTAATAGTTCTATTTCAATTGTCCACGTAATTTTTTTTGTTTGTTTGTTTTTATTTTCAGGAATTTTGCTCATTACTACTGAATTGACTATTCCTCCATTCAATTCAATTATCTGTTTGTTGTTTTTATTTCTTTCAATATTCATGAATGTTATAATATTTATAAATAATTTAAGCAGTAAATTATGCTAATGTAACTGTCATATCTTACCTTGCCTTCAAATAATGATCTAGCCCAGATTCCATCTTAAGTAGATTGGATTGAGCATTCATCACCATGAGCCAATGTGTATACAGGTAATGTATATCCAATGGCAAAAATGGGCTAATAGACGATGATGCTCACTGAATCTGAATATTTTCATTGGGGATGGGAATCTGGTAATAAAGTCATTCCATTTGGAGAAATGTGGTAGAGAACTATTGTCACATAGCTGAATGGCAGTCTACACATTCTGAAGAGAATTACTATTATAAAACTGAATGGCAGTATACATGTTCTTCAGAGAACTACTATTATAGAGCTGAAAGACAAAATGTATGTTCTCCTAACAATAGTTGTTAACTCCATGTTCAGGATTGGAAATTGCTAGAATCAAACGCTGACATGAGGCAAACTGTCAAGTACAGCTGGGGGTATCACCAGACCTACTCATGAGATAGGCTGTCACATTGTAGTTTGGAGTGATAGGAAACCTATAAGGACATGTTCAGTCCCTTCTTCTGTAGTTCACTCTAGAACTAGGAGCTATATACATCACAAATGGTAGCAAGCACTTAGTGCATAACAATTGTAAATATTGTAAATACCCAAATGATTTGTTTTCATGTATTATTATTAATAAATATATTCTAAAACATATTTACATGTGTCTGTGTTTATATTAATACACTATAATCACAGCAGCACAAAGTAACACCACCACCCCACCCCCATTCCCCCACAGCTGGAAAAAAAAATTTTAAGCAACAAGTCTTGTTCCTGTGGGTTGTTAGATGTTGTCATTAATCAAAAATTGACTACTAACATTATTAGGAAGTTAATAAAAATTTTAAATCAAATGCAAGTGGTTACTCATAAACAATAAAAGCAGAAACCTCTCCTAGTGGGTTTTTACATTTTGTCTTTAATCAACAAAATTGACAGCTATTCTATCAGTAGCTCATCAAATAAAGATTACAAATCAATCTGAATGATTACTTGTACATCATTAAAACTGGAAATTTTTCTTCTCTCACAGCAAAGAGGAGAAAATAAAATAAGTAAAATAGTCTCAATTGAAGAATTCAGTGCAGCCTATCCAGAAAATTGGTTAAGCTATAATGATTGAGCATTCTTCTATATGCAGGCTAATTACCTCAAAAAGCCTGATTTAAAATTGCCATCAGTAAAGCCTCATCAGACAACAAAGAATAGTCACAGTCCGACATTGATGAGTCACCAGCCAGCCTTGATGAGACTATAATTTCATGATGATGACACTGGACCTACTGATGAAGTCATCAAGCCTGAGGAAATCTGGAAGTGATGAAGATGTCCACCAATACATCTACATGACCATATTTTCCAGCACAAATTTTAGCCAGGGAGATAATGCACAAAATCCAGATTGCATCTTATCTAGATTGGATTGAGTATCATCGCCACAGAACAGTGTGTACACAGATAGGAAACATTTATCCAATGGCAAGAATGAGCTAATAGACAATGATACTCACTGAATCTGAATGTTTTAATTAGGGATTTGGTAATAAATGGTCCATTTGGAGAAAAGGGGCGGAGCAACCACTCATATAGTTAAAATGGCAGTAAACACTCTGGAGAGAACTATTGTCACAAAACTGAAAGACAATCTACATTCTCCAGTCAGTAGTTGTTAAGCAAAACAATTGATGCAGTGAGGCAAGTCCATGTTCAGGATTGGAAGCTGCTAGAACCAAATGCTGATTGAGACAAGTTGTCATGTACAGCCAGAAGTGTCACCAGATTTATTCAGAAGGCAGGATGACACAGGACAGCTGGAAGTGATAGGAAATCTATAAGTACACGTGCAGTCCCTTCCGCAATCCACTCTAGAACTAGTAGCTATACATCACAAATGGTAGCAGGTGGTACAATCGTAAATTTGAAAATCTATATTTGTTTTCATTTTTTAATAAATATATTATAAAACATATTTACACATTTGTGTTTTATATAGATTCACAGTAAATAATGATAAAAATGATTTTTGTGTTATATTTAAACTAGTTTTCTACTATTCAATAACTTCTGTTTGTTATTTGCATTGAGGCAGGCGCCATTCATTCAAATTAAAACTGCCTTCCATATAGTTTGGTAGCCTTCAGTTCTTAAATACATATGACTACAATTATCTTAAACTATACTCTTTACTCTTTTTTTTTATTACAATCACTCACCTATTTGATCTTAAAATATAGCCAATGTAATTGCTCTTTTTTTTTTTTTGTAAAATGATGTCTTTTCCTGACATATTCTTTACAATATCTAATTTGCTTATTCTTTCTATTTTTTGTTTTTTTACCAAAAGTTAAATGATTCCAAACATTTTAATTTTATTTTAGAGCCATATAGCACCATGCATCAGATATACTGTGTAATCAGTTTTTATCCCTCTTTAATCTCATTGATTCTTAGTAAAATTTATTTTATTGCTATTCTAGCTTTAATCTTTTTTATCATTTATCATTCAACTAAATAAACATTTTATTTCATTTTCAATTTACTTTTTCAGTCTCATTTTTTATCTTCATAGCCATTCTTTTTAATGTATTTATTTTTATCCTTTATCTATTATTAGACATATTACTAATTCCATTTAGTTTTTTTGGCCTTTGTCCTCAAATTTTCATTGTAATTTTAAATCTGATGTTGAGATATTGAATTTTTTTCCAAACTATCCATACTTCCAGAAATTCATTATATTTATTGTTATTTAATTCTAAGCCTTCCCAGGATATCCAAAATTGTGGATAATATCAAAACTTGTGTAGTAATATGCACACATCTAATGTTACAATTTATTTTTTAAATTTGCACATTTAGGCATTTATTTGTATTATCTTCTATTTTATTCTCTCAAAGTGTTTAGATCTTCAATGAAATAGTCATTTCTATATTTTGAATGCATTTACTTTAAAAATATTATGATACAGCTTTTTATACATCTAACTAAAAAAATGAAAACAACCTTGAAACATAGGTTATTTCTATTAAGTATTTGCTATTCTTTTTGTGTGTATATTATGTTGTCTGCTTTAAAAAAAGTTTAGATAATGTTGTGAACATGGGGGTAATCATAATATTGCCAGCTGTGTCAGCTACAAAATAAAATAACACGAACATTTTTTACATTTCTGCAAGTTTATTTACCCGTGCTAGATAAATATTAATAATAATTATAATTGCAAATAATAAATAAAATAATAATATTTGTTCCTTAACTTTGGACAGGCAATTACTAACATGTTAATATGTGTGAATATTGCATTCTCACACACTGCAAATATATATTACAATTCATTAACTTCCTTAACTCTTATATATGAAAATTTAAGTATCTTTGATATTGTAGTTGTTTTCCATTAAAGACAACAGATGCTGTTTTAATTCCATTGTGTTTCATTCTGCTCTTCACTTTTAAGTATTTACAAATGAAAATATGGTTTTAACTTAGCCCTGCATTTTTTTCTTTTTCAAAAAACTTTATAACTCCTAACTTGACAGCTTTGCAATCTCTGTGTTTGCATGCACTAATTCAATTCATCCTTTAATATTTGTTCTAATTACCATAATTTACTATTCATTTTCTATTGTCAGGCAAAGAGTTCTCCACTTTGCAGATAAAATAATAATACATTGTCTGCACTTATATTAAAAATTTTAATAGTAAACTTTATTTCATAATATACATATATAGACATACAGACAGTCTACATTTTCCTTCACTCTAGAAAATAGTCTTTAAACCTATCAAGTCATTGATAATTTCTCTGATGCCTAAGAGCAGGTACAGGTCTTCTCTCATCACTCTGTGTATTTAGCTCTGCTTCATTTGTTGATCTTCATGCTAGATTATCATCACTTAAATCTGCAATATCCTCATTGATCTGTCATTAGCTTCAACATCTTTATCAATGGACAGTTCTTCATTTTGCATGTTTGAGGAGATATCCTCGTATTCTTCTCTTATACTAGGTTCCGAAATAGCATTGGCTAATGTTAGTTTATTGTCACTTTCATTTAATTTATCATAAAAATTCTCATATAGATGATTTAAATGTCTGCATAAGTAATCCATTTTTCTAGTTTGGTTATCCGAATTACATTTGATACAATCTCAGCAATAACTCCAGGAAACTAATTTTTTTTTTTAAACATCTTTAACCCATACAGCTTCACCAACTTGAAATTTCTCAAAGTTTACATTAAAGTTCTCTTCATCTAAAATACTTTTTTCTGTTCCTTTCTGAATTGGTAACAGTTTAGTTAAATGCATACAACACTTTCAACATAGAAATAATTCTACTAGCATTTTATTGTTAGATGCACTTCTACCAATGCATCCTTAATATCCGTAATTGTCATTTTCTTAAGACAAATTTTCAATATCCTGGTTGATTGGGCAGTTAAGATGTATCTTATCCCTTTATCTGCTAAATATTTTTCAAAAATGGCAGAAATAAGTCCTGTTTCATTGTTAGCTACAATGATTCAGGATAGCCATGAAGTAGCAAAAATGTTTTGGAAGGCTTTGATGATATAATCTGTATTAGGAGTTTTTACAATCTTGTACTTAGACCAACAAAATTATGAATCTACTATAACTAAAAATAGATAACCATTCATAGAATCTACAAAATCTATATGAATGAATTGCCATGGGTTTTTAGCCTCCATCCATGATTTATAAGTTTTCTTTGGTAAATCAGCCGTAGATTGACATTTGTTACAAATTTTTACTTTTTGGATTTTAAAATTTCTTTTTCCCTGCATTATTTATATGCTTAGTGGCTCAGACTCCTGATTTGCAAAGCTCTTATAAATTGTCTCTTTTTTTTTCTTTTTCTCATATGAATTCTTAAAGCCCTGAACCAGTTTTCCCCAACAATAGACTTATATTTTTTTTCACAATGAATAGCAGTAATATTTTAGTCTAGTGTTGACTTTTACCAGAACCAACACATTTCTGCATATGTGAATTTTGTTGCCATTTATGTCTGTAATCAGTACATTTGTCTTTTCCAACTTTCCTTTATTCTTGCTTTTAGCATTAATTTTAGTCCGTTCTCTAAGGGATAATGTAGATAGTCCTGTGCCATTGTCAACTTCCATTTTAACTTTATTATTACAAATGGTCATGTCAAGCATAATCCGGCTGTTGTCTGTATCCTTTGCCATTTTTATGTTCTTCCAAGTTTCACCTCCCCCTTATTTAAACTCCAGGTGTGGTCTGGCTTCTACATTATTGTCTTCCTTTCTACAAACATGTATGAGATACTTTTTGATGTCATATATGTGGAATTTTTCTATTTTAAACTAGCATAACTTTTTTGTGTGCCTTTTTGCTCCATAGCTATAACACATCAAATCATTCTTTGGATATTTTGTAGATGCCTTAACCATTTGTGTTGTATTTACCCTTGTTGGGGTTTTTAGTTCATTTGTCATAGCTTGAAATTCTGATAGATTTTTTGTTGCTATTTCATGTGTTATGCATTTTATAATTGCCATCTTATAAGTCAAATCCATTTCACTTAGCAAATTTTTTCTAAGGTTTGGTCTGACATTCTGTAAAGCAATTAATCTAAAAGCTTATCCAAGTCAGCCATAAATCTGCATTGTTTGACCAATGTTCTCAATGCCAAGTTATATTTTTGGTAGTGTTCACGAGGTAATTGTTTCCTCATTCTAAGGTGTGAGCGAGTCACTCATTTTCATTGCTGGTTGAAAATATAGACTGAGAATTTCCACAAACTTTTTGTATGGTATATCCTCTGGGGTCTTCAGGTCACTCACTTGTTTCACTATCTGCAAAACATCGCTTCTGGCAAAAACTTAATGTATGTATTTTATATTGTTGGGTTGTTACATCAAACTCCCTAAAACTATGAGTCAGTGCTGCCATCTTTATATCTGCCCCATTTCATGTTTTACTTATGTTAACATGCAAATTAACTGTGCCACTCTATTACCACTATTCCAGCAAAAACAGATTCAATTGTCAACTGCACTACTGCTATGTACTCAGGGTAATCATAATATTACCAGCTGTGTCAATGACAAAATAAAATAACACAAACAACTTTTATATCTTAGCAAGTTTATTTACCTATGCTGAACGAATAATAATAATTATAATTGTAAATAATAAATAAAATAATAACAATTGCTTAACTTTAGAATAGCAGTTGCTAACGTTAGTGTGTGGGAAGACTTCATTCTCACGCACTAGAAATATATATGACAGTCCATTTATTAGTTTCGTTAACTCTTACACTTGAAAATTTAAATACTCTTGATTCATTATTTTCCGTTAAAGACAATTAACAGATGTTGTCTTAATTTGCTTCCATATGTCATTCTGCTCTTCACTTTCAAGTATTTACAAATGAAAATATGGCTTTAGCCCTACCTTTTTCATGTCTTAATTCTTAACTTGACAGTTCTTTGTAATTCCTGCACTTGTGCAAATGTCTCGATTCATTTTTTTAATAGGCATGCTAATTACCATTATTTACTATTCATTTTCTATTGATAGGAGTCTGCACAAATACCATGTTTTCCCAAAAATAAGACTGAGTCTTATCTAAGGGCTTATTTTCAGGGAATATCTTATTTTTTCATGTACAAAAGTCTACATTTATTCACATATCAAAATATACTTTATTCAAAATCTCTAATTAAATTCCCAAATGTGTTTTTTCAGCAATGCCCACTGTGAATATTTGAATTTTCAGCTATTGATATGCATTGGGATATTTACATTTATTTAAGTACAAAACTTTTCTGGA
This sequence comes from Epiperipatus broadwayi, assembly GCA_028023455.1. Lineage (NCBI taxonomy): Eukaryota > Metazoa > Onychophora > Udeonychophora > Euonychophora > Peripatidae > Epiperipatus > Epiperipatus broadwayi. Next base: position 1,886,826 of record JAQFVV010000008.1, on the reverse strand, counting down.
ATCAAAATATTATTCTGTTTAAATCTACCATTAAATCAAGTGTCAGTTGAAGACTTATGAAATAATAGTGATAACAAAAATTATTACAGTTAAGAATGATTTTCCATGGAGAAGTGATGAAAAAATGCAAGCACAAAAATTCAAAAAACATTTCTATATTTCACTGTTACAACACAAAGCATATTGAGTTACGAAGATTCTATAAGACAAAAAATTAAAAAATAATAACAAACAGTCTTTTATTTTAAAAATAGCCCATTAATTTCAATATATATTTGTATAAAAATCCATACACAAACTTCTTTATAAATCTTGATTTATTATAATATGAATTATTATTATGTCTTATAATACACAACGACATATATCCATTATAAAGTGTTCACATTGAAAATACTTTCCAAATCACCTATAATAGTTCTGCTTAGGTATTCTTTTTTAAAACTTTTCTTTAGGAGAAAGATGAATTTAACTTAAATTAAACTTTAATTATTAAAATTATTTCGGTTATTTAAACTTTTTTAGGAGAAAAAAAAAACATTTAAAAAACAAAGCTGATTTTTCTTTTATCTTGAATATTTAAAAGCTACAGTGATCAAACTATAAAACTAAGTCTATCATTCTAAATCTAAGTATAAATAAAATAAGTACCTAAAATTACATAAATGAAATTATAAATTATCTGATATATTGGTTTGTGATAGATAAAATTTTAAAAGTTTGTTAAATAATTTGTAAATTCAATAAATTGGTTATCCTAAGTCCAAGATTCAGTTGAGAATAAATTGTTTCTCTATGCACTAGAATTATGTTTGTTGAAAATGTTCAACAGGAAAATACATAAATACTATTAATTTATATTATCACATATTTAAAGCATTAATGTCACTAATATTAATTTATACATTTATTACTTTATAATTCAGTATATACATCGTGCTTCAACAAATGAAAAGAAATCCTTTCATCTGACTGACAATCTTAACTAGACTTATATTTGGGGTAGGGCTTATATTACAAACATCCTGAAAAATCATGCTAAAGCTTATTTTCTGGTTAGATTTTATTTTGGGGGAAATACTGTATTACAAATTTTAATAAATTATATTCATAACATACATATATACATAAAATAATAATCAGAAAATAATAAATTCTTTACAATAGCTATATAATGTAACCGGATGTATTACTGATCTATATTATCGGTTGTAACTATTTCCTGATGAGCATATTGCAGGATGGAAACAAAGATTGGCATTACCCAATGTTTATCTTACCACCCTACAACAATATTTCCTGATCATCAGAAGATGTAGCATTCAATAGACTGGAAACATCTAGAAAATTTGTTTGTTTGGTTTCCCAAACTGCGTCACTAGAGTTCCAGCTTACCACAACCTTACTTATTTATTCAGATCTGGTTATGCCGAACATAGCTCAGGAGGCATGAGATTATTGTGAACAAATGCAATAAATGATGAGTGATGTGAAATGAAACTGACTAGATAGATTAGTTTTAGATAATGATTTATTTATTTGACAACAAAAGTTATTGACAGTTCATCTTTGGATTGTCAGCTCATATGCGCATATTGTCCTAGGTCAGTTTGATTTACATTCAATCATTCTTTTCATAATCATCGATGATTGGTGCAATAAGTCCAACTATAAGTTCTGTACAAAATATTCATCCTCAATTGTGGTATCTGGATGTAAATCTCGGCCATTCATCTGGGATCCAGGTATGTGGATATAAATTCAAGTCATTCATCTTTGATCCAGGTATGTGGATATAAATTCAAGTCATTCATCTTTGATCCAGGTATGTGGATATAAATTCAAGTCATTCATCTTTGATCCAGGTATGCGAATATAAATTTAAGTCATTCATCTTTGATCCAGGTATGTAGATATAAATTCAAGTCATTCATCTTTGATCCAGGTGTCTGGGTTTAAATTCAAATCATTCACTTATATTAAAATATTAATTCTCTAATTCAGATTTGTAGATTTAAATTATTTATTTACTTAATTCATCTTTAATCCAGGCGTATGGATGTAGGTTCAAGTCATTCATTTATATTAAAAGATTAATTCTCGAATTCATGTTTGTAGATTTGAGTTAATCATTTGTTTAATTCATCTTTGATACAGGTGTCTGGGTTTAAATTCAAGTCATTCCTTATATTAAAATATTAATTCTCTAATTCAGATTTGTAGATTTAAATCATTTATTTACTTAATTCATCTTTAATCCAAGTGTATGGATGTAGGTTCATGTCATTCATTTATATTAAAAGATTAATTCTCTAATTCAGATTTGTAGATTTGAGTTATTCATTTGTTTAATTCATCTTTGATACAGGTGTATATTTGAAGTAGAAACACATTCATTCAATTTAATTTTTACATAGAAGCATTTTTAATCTGTGTATTATAAAGGCATATCTAATCCCTGTTCATATTTAAAGTAGAAGCATATTCAATTTAATTTTTCTATCCAAGCATTACAAATCCTGTATTCACGTATATATAGGTACATCTTTGGTTTAACTCACATATTATTATACTTTTCATTTATTTTTAAATCAATATTCTTAAGTTCTTAAAATCAGTATAATTATTATTCTTTAAAAACATTTATTTTTTAAAAAAAATATTCTTTAAAAGTATTATTTTCTTAGGTTTTATTTGATAAATCAATCATTTGAATAATTGTATTTTATTTTATACGTTAATTATTTCAACAAATACATTTTCAAAATATATTTAAATATTATAAATGTATCTAAATTTTCCTTACTTTGATATTTAAATCTTCACATCAAGAAGTGGTTGACTTGGGCCAAATGGTACACTGAATTACTGCTGCTGTTAATTGGTCATGTTTTCTGATTTTCCTGGGCTTTTCACATGTTTGGAGAAAGAAGAACTGATTTCTACTCACTCATACTGGAGTTTTCAAAATTAATAATGCACTTTTCCATTATCCAGTAACTAAGAGAGTTTTCTTCTGTTGATAACTGTGTTTTCCAACTTGGTTATTTTACAATTCCAAAAAGTAACAAATTGCATAACAGTGACTACAATTTTAACAGGTCTCCCTACTAATAACTGATTTACTGTAACTCTAACTTATCTAATTAAGCTGCTCCTTTTATTTTTTCTGCTTCCCTTTTTTTTTTTTATCTACCAACATGTTTTTAAAAAAACAACTGATTAAAAGCTCCAGGCAAGAAGATGGCGCTATCTTTAAGGGTTTTTACATTTAAATCTGAAAACATATAGCTCTAAAATAAATCGTATCAGCTATATTTTAAATTAAAGATTTATCAATTAGTGATAAAGATTTATTAATTAAATGCTTCTTTTATATTTTCTTTATTTTACCTTTTTATTATTATTATTTGTTTTTATAATGCAGTTGGAAAAGTGACTTTAATTCACTGTCCCTTGCTTCTTTATTTAAATTTTTATTTACTGAACCACATCAGTTTTATTTTTAATTTAAACTGCTTTAGCTGGGGAGGGAAAGAAATCTTGAAAATTTACACCTGGGTCTCTTTTTACGCGGATTTATTTAACGCGATTTTGAAGTTACGCAATTCACGTTTCTCCGGAAGTCGAACTTCGATAATATGCTATTACTTTAAATAATAAATTTCGTGCACTTACGTCATATTGAAAGTAATAGCACATTATTGGAATTTGACTTTCATCTTAGTAATTTCAATATTTTCAGTGCTTTATAATAGTAAGATTTTATGCATTAATGAAATTAAAATCATGATTTCCACATTTTATGTATACACACATTATCTTTTACAAGATTATAATGTAAATTTGTTCAAACATTGTGCGTGTTAATTTTGCATTTTAAATCACATTCTGTTTTTGCTTTTTAAAAAAGAACGTAATCAATTATTAATCATTTAGTGTCCGCAAGTTTATTTTTAAAATGTGAGTAATAGCAGTGGACACAATTAAAATTGAAAATTAAAGACAAAAATAAGAATTTAATTTTTAGTTGTTAGATTAATTACTAATTACGTTGTAACCAGAAAACCATTAACACAACATGAGAGTGATGTTGGTGCTAGTTGTATTTCCTTTTGTGAAGATCTGATTTTTTACCAGTTTGCAAACGAACCTGTTTATCAGCAAATAACGATAATAATTAAAACGTGTATAAAAAAATGTAAATTACTGTAAATTATGCATAAAAATATATTGTTTTGAATAAAATTAAATATTATAGTTAACTTATTAAATATTATAGTTAACTGTTAGTATATAATATAGTAATTTAAAAGTTTGTCTTGTATCAATTTTTTTCAAATTTGAAATTTTTTATTAGTCATATTTTATTTCCTTATATTTTTTGCGTGAATTTTTAAGTAATTTTACGTTGGTGCTTTGCTTTTACGCGATTTTTGAAAAATCACAGTCTGTATCCCCCCTTTTTCAAGGTAAGTTACGTCTATTTTTGCACGATTTCATTTGCGCATGTTTTCTGAGGAACCTATCGCATAAAACGAGACCCAGGTGTATATGTGAAACAACGTGTCTGTTTCAATAAATATCAAATTTTTTTTGTATATTAAAAATCTTTTTCAGCACTTGATTTGGTGCCCTTTTCAAATGTTAATAATCTTTTACATTAACGAACTATTTCAGACATAAAACCATCTAGTGTTCAATAATGAAATTAAAATAAACTATAAATCATTAAAAAAACTAAACCCACATATATAAATCCAGTAATGTATATAAAAATTTTGATATTTATATAGCTGTTGTAAAGAATTTATTATTTTCTGATTATTATTTTATGGAAGAATAGCATAAAGATATTTATTCTTTTTCAATTTTGACATATATAGTACAAACAATTCAATTAGGCAATAGATTTTATGCATATGCAAGGATACTTGATCATTGTTGATAATAATTTGCTATTACTTATTATCTTTTAATACTATTTTGTCTGAAATCTCAAAATTTTAAATTGTAATATGTTTTAATGATCCTTTACAATTTTTACACTGAATTCATATCAAATGGAGCAGCATATGAATAAGATTTTTATTCATTAGATCTGCCATCCAACTTTTAAGTAATCTAAGGGTCATATTTTAAAAAAATATTTATCTGAGGGCCATCCAAAATAATATAGCACATGAATGATCGGAGCATGTGCTTGGATTAAAACAGTGGAAGCCACTTGTCTGATACATCTTATATTTAAGTCAATAAACATCACATGATCACTATTTCTTAACTGTTATTAAAACCAATCCTGCCTAATAGGATAGTGGTGGCTATGGTTATTAAAGAACCAAAGACACCAAAATCTGTAGATACTGAACTGCGTTCAATTTAAGTCTCATAGTTTTGTAGTTAAGTAGAGATAAAAGGTGGCTGCTGGAGGGTTGCATTAGATCCTAAGAGCTAGGTGCAATGCTCTCAGATCCAAGGCTCCTCACTGATGAAGGCCAGAAACTAGTCTGGGGATATTGGATGAGTAGGCACTAGATGGGGATTTTATGCACAAGACTTCTGGCATCCATTGATTACTCTGGCTTGCACTGAGTGGCAATACATATAGAGTTTTGCCTGGTTTTTTTAACATCTTATATTTGAAAAATATATGCGTTCATAATGATGTAAACACTAGATACCTTTGAAGATTATCTATTAATGATAGGATTATTTTTTCACTTAAAAAAATCAAGACCTCTGGGTGGAGCTTGCAACTCAATAAACTGCATACAGCTTAGCTAGTAGGCCATACTGAGCATTAGGTCATTAATGGCTTGAGCTACAATTTTCAAATTCTTAAATAGTACACAAAGTTTGTTGCCACTGGCTTAAATATGCCATAATACAAATAATGACTGACATTAAAAGTAAATAGTCTTAAGAAATTTGATATTAATAATATGGAATATAGCATTTAAAATTAGTTTGTTATTTTGTTTTTTTTATGTATAATTTTATCTAAATGGATTACTTCTGTATGCTGTTATGAACAAACTAATTATGGAAAATCTAGAATAGTGCAGAAAAAAAAAAAAAAATTTGAATTCTTAATAAATTTACTAAAGCTTTTTTTAAAAACATGGGAATACAAAATAATATAAACCTGTAGTAGAATAGGACATCTTTGATGTTGGACAGTTCATTAATTTTATCAAATTTGCATATTTTATTATGGATTACTTGTATATGTGTTAATTTCTTCCACTGAAGACAGATTTATAGTTATCTTGAAATATCTATTTATGGTAGGATAAAAGAAAACAGGTTATCATAAGATTCAAAACAAAAGTATCAGATTACACATTTTTGCAAGTCTTGTTTTTTTTTGCCACCTAGAAAATTAAAAGTTCAAAGGTGTGTTTATTAAATTAGTATTCTTTTTTTATTATTATTATTGACAGCTTATATACACACACTTAGTGTATACTAATCTAAGCCAGTGGGTTTATTTTATATTGATTGCTTAAATATATTGTCAAATAATTTTTGCCATTTTTTAATTAAATATATTCTTTTAAAGTAGACTCTTTAATTAAACTAAATCAGTATTGCCTTTTTATTTTGTGATTTCAACCATTTTGAGTTTTTATAAACATTGTCAAATAGTGCAATGACCTATATAAATAATTAATAAGAAGTAGCCAACTAAGAGTATTTCCTGCTGCCTTATAGGATAAGATGTTGGATTTTATTTCCAACTCTGTCTTTATTAATCTTTTTTTTTTTTTCTGTTTCTCTCATCTCTCTTTTTTTATTTCTAAACCTCATCTGTCACTTCAAGATTTCTAAGAATCATGCCATCTCTGTATCAACTTTTTCTTTTTGCATAGTGGAGTATTTAACTAGTACAATATACTGATGATTGTGCTATTTTTAACAATCCATAGGATGAGCTGCATAATTTATAAATATATTTTGAGTGCAACCTATAAAGATTTGAATAAGTAATATCACCAGTTGATGCTTTATTAATTAGTGCTAAAAGAAAAGTCTTCAATTAATTTGGGTGGCTGATGGCTTGAGATTATAAGTCAATTTAAATACTGGTAGTTTTTATAAAGAAATAAAATAGATTTGATTGTCATGGTGCAACTGATTCTAGAAGCACTGTTGCATTTAATAAATTAAAAAATAATATATTTAATTAGGGTAATATAACTACTACAGCTATATTAGTTTTGTAAACCAATTTCAAACATAAAATATTTGTTGTTGGAAGTGAGACTTAAATCCCTTACTGATAGGATATAAAAGTGGTGGGAAAATTTTAGTTAAGGGTAGGTATTCCACAAGATATTAAAAATGTAATGGTAAAATCATAGACCAATTGATATGTTCTTCAGATTGTTTGGTTATGGTGATATTGAATTTACTATTGTAGTAGCATATCTTAAATTGGATTAGACATGCGAAATGAATTAGCACTAATAAAAGTTTACTGTGAAAAAATATTTTACGATGAACTTGACCATGATTTTCATAGAAGAGACAGATCTTATTTAATGTTACGAGAGTTATTTCAAAAATGCACTAACGATTTAATATTGACTGCTTTCATTAAGAAATTATGGCTTATGAAATTTACACATAAGTAAGGTAAGCCTTTAAGCTAGAAAAGTTGGCAAAAATGGTTATAAAACAATATCATAGAATGTTAAATAAAATAGACTAAAGGATCAGTTTGTGATATATGTGGGCTTATTTGTGTTTCACAGACTGGGTTCTATGAATAGCATATTTCATCTTATTCTTTGTCTTTTCATCTTTGTTGTTTTTTCTTATGATGTTGGAAACATTCATAATTATGAAACTTTAAATAATTAATGTAACACTTATTTAATTTAGTTTTTAGAAGCTAAAGCTCTCAAGTTTAAAATACATTTTTAGGGCGAATTCACATTTAAATCTTAAAGTTGTTTTTAGTTTTAGACTTAATGAATGATTGTTATCTTTAATACCAAGTAAATGTTGATTTTACAATGGTTTTTAGAGTACGTGAATATTTTTGGCACATTACTTTCTACTAATATGATATTTATCAAATGTAATAATCTGGATAAATTGGAATCTGTTTAAATACTATTTTCATGAAAGAGTTAGTCTATTTCAGTCCTTAAAGAAATGCAGTAATTTATTTAAATAGACAAAGAGTTGGTATTGAAACTCAGACTGCTGACATAGTTCACAATGCCTTAGCAAGTGTATCTCTAGTGTCTAGTAAGATATATTAGTTCATCAATGACTAGATTTTATTTCCAATTTAAAATGTGTGCCATTTTATAAGTTGATGTTTGTTCATCATAAGCTAAGCATTGTTTTTTCTATATGTTTATTTTTTTCCTGATTTTTACTTACTTAGGCTGTTTATCATGAGTAATAAAATCAGTCATCTCTGCATTAATTACAATGATATGATCATGTGATTGTATTATCACATTTAATTTTATTTATGCTAAATCTAATTTGTCTTTATTTATTTGACTATACACAAGTATGCATGAATGTGTCATATTTTCTTTGATAAAACAATAAAAAATTTAACATATTGAGTCTTTAATTGTAGTTTTATTCAAGGCAGTACAATTTGTAACATTTCATTTTAAACTGGATTTGGGACAGAAATTGGCAAAATATTGTGTGCTTGAGCAACCTATTCAAATATTTCTGGCTGCTCAAACTCAGTAGTTATGAATGGACTTGGAAATGGTCTAAAATGGCCTTCTCACAAAATATAATGAAGCTGCAATATCTAATATATTTTGTTGTAAGCCCTCCATGTGTACATTATATATAATAGCTCACAATTTGTTGATAATCTTTGATTACAACAGAATATGTACTGTTTATTGAATTGCAAGTGTGCAGTATTTTTCAACATATTGTAACGTTTTTCGTGTTTTGATAGATTCTGATAGGCCTTTTTTTTACACACTGTGAAGTGAAAGTTAATCAAGCTATGGTGTAGAAAAATATCTTGTTCCTATTTCCAAAAACATAGCTATATTTCCTGATTAACTTGCCTACTAATTATTACAACAGGAATTGCCAACGAAGTTAGTTTTAATTTATAAGAGGGTGCCATAGTCAGTAGACTCCTAACTTCCTCATATCCCATAATTTTGACACAAGTAACTAAAAGGCCGGGGTTATGATTTGCCACAACTTTATTTTTTTAGAGAGTATTATTCCCTGGGCTTAATCATCAAATATTGGCAAAGGTAAATTATACACTCAAATCCTAATAAACTAACATTGATAAATTTAATAACTATCATTAATAACACACAATGAATAGTTGATATTAGAAATAAATATTTTTATTCTAACAAATTAAAATATTAAAAACACAAATTACTAATAAGTTGGAAAGAATACACGCACGCTAATCCAGACATGAATCAATTAATTAAAACAGTTCACATTATGCTTAGATTTCTTAGGCCATAAACAAAAATCTTTTAAATAATAAAATTTAATGTCTCTATCAGGATTATATTATAAGCTTATTGGAGAATGGCTTGCAAATGCTTAAGTTAGTCACAATCGGGAATAGTTAATCTTAACTTACCGGTAAGTTTAGCAAATTTCCATAGACAGTTGATTAACATGCATGGTTTTTCATGAGGTAGAATGAGCTCGTGGCCATTGGTTTTAAGTTGTTCTTGGTCCATCCTAAAGGCTAGTCATGGAAGCTGTTCTGGTGGATGTCTTCATGAACAATGTCAACAAAAGCCTCTGTCCACTCCAGCATGAAGAATTATCCAAATGAAAAAACAGACAAGACCCTGATCCAACTGATTTCTTCCTTTTATACTCCTGGTCCAGTTTTCAGACTTCTGCACATACGTTTGTCTTTATGACCCTTCGGTTTATAATCTTATACATTTATTTTGTATTTTTCTGTTACAAAGTTCTCCTTTTTATAAAGTCTTTCTGCCATCTTTAATTAGCTTCCAAAAAGGTTTTACTGATTGTAATCTGCATGTGGGAATTCTCTTTCCTTTAGTTTATCTGGATTAGTAATATGTGTGTTTTTTATTCTTTTCAATTTTAAATTTTATTTTTAATTACAATAAAAAAAATATGAACGAAAAATGTAACTTTCATTGTACGTTTTTTTTTTAAAAAAAAAAAATTACACTAACAAAAAAAAAATTTTTAATTGTGTCTTTTAATAAGATCGCTAAATCTACTTTTTCTTTTAGCTTTTACCAAATGCCAATATATTTGTACTATATATAAATAAATGGTACAATATTCATATATATAACAAACACTTTTATATATATAACATGTTTATATAAATTAAAATTATAGTATAAACAAAATTATAAAAAAATAAATATTATTAAGAGTAAATTAAGGAAGCACTTTTTTATATATTTTTTCTGAGATGTTCACTCATTTGATTCCTTCAACAAATAAAACATTTATTATAACTATTTTTTTTTTAAATAAAATAAATAGTGAAATAGCAAAATTACATCACAATTAAACAAGTTACTGAACAATATCCTCTTTCTTCAACTTTTTTTTTTCCTAAGAAAATGTTAATAAGTCTTATTATCAGTAGACAATAGTTTTTTTAGGTTGTTTTGTTTTCTGACACTATAATAAGAATATTTTGCAATTTGGATCAATAACTTACAATATTGCTTAAGAATAATACTTTATGAATTTTATTAAATTTCTTTAAAACTTTTAGGTTTAGAAATATATTTTATTACATATCCCATCTAAGCAATGAATAGAATAGATATGCTTTTAACTTAACCCAAAGAAACATTACTAATAAATATGATTGTGTAATGCTGTCTGAGATGGAAGAGTAATTGCTATCATATCAAAAAATTTATGAACTTTAATGTTTTTTATGTTTTGTTTATTTACGGGTTTTTAGGGGGGGGGGGATAATTGTAGTGTATATTGATACGGTATATATTGTAACTTAACTGAACAGCCAGTAATAATTAGTCTGAGTAACATAATGTTGCAAGGAAAGAAATAATTATGGTATTAAAAGTAAATGTATATATTTCACTTGTTTTCTTTATGAATTTTGCTTTAAGTCTAGCATATCATTTGTAACAAAGAAATTGTTGTGGTTTAAAATTGATGTAGCTATTCTTAATGAAGCTTATCTTGCAAATTAAAAAACTTGAACAAATAAGTAGCTATGTTTGTTACTTTATTTTGGAAGGATAGATCATCACATTCATTGTGAACTCTGACTTAGTATTTTCTATTTTCGGAATTCATAAATATGTCAGTGATAGGCAAAATAGTATTTAACGTTGCTGTGAGTAATGATATTTGTGCGATTCTATCAATATTTATATTCCAGGTTTAACTTTGTAATATTTAAGCAATTATTTTTTTTATGGGTGGATTTATACTATGTGGAATTATACTATAAAGAGAGACTTTTTTTTTAGTGTGTGTGTTGATAGAAACATTAAATTATGATTCTGAAATTACTTGAGGTAATAGTATTAAATCTCAAATGTTTTATTGATATTGAATTTTGAAATATTCTGATTGATTAGTATGAATTCTTCACAAGATAGAAAGATTTTTATAAAAAAACATGGATGCAGTTTATAGAATAAGTTATAGTTAGGAGTCAGAATGTAAAAATACTTAATATTTTTTGAGAATTTATGAGCTCATATTTCTAGTTAAGTCATAGATGACTGTTAAGTTATAGTTGACTATATTCAAAATTAAATAATAATGGCATTTAAACTATAAGTTCTATCCCAAATATTTTAGTAAGAAATTTGATGTTTATTTTTTTAGAAGCTGCAGTTATTTCTGTTAAGTTTCAACAGATGTACAAGTTAGTTATAATACTGAACCATGAAATTCTTTTGAGAAATATGTTCTTGATTTGTGTAACAATGGTTATTATTATTAGTGATTTGATCAAAATGAAATTTGGCATTTTCTGGTTGGCTAAATAATAAAATGATCGGAGGACTTCATCTGTAATATAAAGATTCAATAACTGACAGGAAGGCTTAAAAATGTTTGGTAGATTAAAACTTCAACGGGGATAGTCATCTGATGATCATAATCAATTTAGCTCTTCTTTTTTTTTCTTGCCATTTTGAAAATAACTCTGGAATGTTTCATTAAAGGTTGGTCTTCTCTAATAAGCCATTATCAAGCATCTTTGGTCATTTTTGCAAGTATTGAAAACGTACATTTTTTTTTTTTTTTTTTTGCAAATTTAACACTTGTCACTGTTATCTACAATTATTTATGTTAAGTCAATTGATTATGCAAATCCAAAATTACTGTTGTCTATAAAATCATCCCCTTACAATGCTCTGTATACATTTTTCCAATACAAGTTAGGAAAATTTTCTATGCATTTTTATATTTTAAATCAATTTCTTTCTCTAAAAGGTATATAAACCTGTTGCAAATTAATATAATATTTCAATTTCTTATTCAAAACGTGTATTTATTATCTGAGTTAATGCATATAAATTATATTTTAAAACAAAGGTTAACTATTTATAGTGCTTATCAAGGCTATAATACCATCAATCTAAAAAAACAAATACCTATATAAATTGCAATAGTAGAATATATTTTTTACATATTACTACAGTTTATATATATATATATATTTAATAATAGAAAGTTTACATGAACTTTAAGATGTAGATATTAAAAATTTAACAAGATTCTTTGCCTGTATACCATTTCATTTGGTATATACATAACCATTGTGGTTATCTCCACACACACTCCATTGAAAATCTCTGTTTGTTTTAAGTGTTTATATTTTCATATGGTACTATGCCCAGTAAATTTTGTGATTGCTGTGTCAACTGCAAAATTTCTGTATATTTGATAATCAGTCCTAAAATTTACATAGTACTGCTCTATAATACCTTAATTATATATATATTGTAACCAGTTGGATTACACAGCACACACTAATATAGTGTGTGTGCATAAATATATATATATATAAAGTTGAAAGGAAAACTAGAAATAAACACAGACAAAAATTATAGTAGATACTTTCTACATTCATTGAAATAAATAAATAATAACTCCGATTTAAAATATTGTTTTATAAATTAAACTTTTAAAAGGTCTGAATAAATATATATATTGTATTATTATTATTATTATTATTATTATTATTCTGATTGTGAAATGTAAAAACACAATACTTGTTTTTGAAAAAAAAATTTAATTAATTAAAACATGTATGTTTTCAAAGGGATTAGACAGATAAAAATAAAACTGTTTTCAGTCAAGGTGTTGTTATCACCTCAGAAGATTTTATAAAAAGACTGATAAAAAAATAGTCAGTCTGGATAATAATTTTTGTAAGAACGGTCAGCTGAAAAGTTGGTTACAATATTTTGTTGCAACTTGATAAAGTGCAGCAGTTGATTTTAGCTGACCATAGAATTTGCAGAATGGCTACCATAAATTGATGTAGCTGAAGGCAAGATAGTAGACTGTTTTCCTTAACAGGAGTTTGAATTTACATGGAGAAAAATGACCCACTTTGTGCTGAAATTCATAGCCTTAAACATGGAGAGGATGGTTGCTTGCCTGAATTCTATCAAACCAAGACAGCTGCTTGCCTGGAATAAGCCTAGATAGAGACACCAACTACAGATCAAGATTTTACATGGATTGCATACTTTTACCTGATTATGACAACAAACCTGGATTATATTTTTCTAATATACCAAAAGAACCAGTTTGCTGAATAAATAATTACATATATGCTGACATAGGGAATCACAGATAAACACGTCGTGTATATACAGTGACTTATTTTATTTTAATATTCCCTAAAATGACTTTTAAAATTATAAATTAACAACTAAAGGCAAAACAAGTAAATAATTTCCTTGAGTCAAATGTCTAAAAGAGACGATTTGCTATATATATTTTGCAAAGAAATAAATTTCATATTCATTAAAAGAATATATAATTTAAATGTAAGCATAATATTGTTTGAATTAAAATCGAAAAGGCAAATCTTTTAAATTGGTCAAAAAAACGCTGTTAATTAATCAACAAGTACTTGTCAAAAATTGACTATATTTTTTTTTAAGTAAAAAAAAAAAAAAACTTATAAACTGGTACTAATTTTAAATTATATCCACATTTTGTTAATACACATGTATAGGTATGAAATTTATGCATATTTCCAAAGAAATTAATTATGAAAATATAATATTATTGCTGTTAAGTTAAAATAAGATGTAAATGACAGTGTGCGCACATATGCACACATATATGTAAATTTTAATCATTTTTTGTTATTATTGAATATCAATTGAAATAGATTAAGTGTATAATAGAAATTGCATGTTTGGGTGCCCATATATGTAAATCATTGTAACAATTTGAATTTTGAATGGTAAATATTGTAAAACAATGTAATAACTTTAGTTGTGTTTATAATTTTGTATACTTTTCAAAATCAGAGCCTTATCCTATAAGATCTTAAATATTTATTTTTTTGTTATTAATAAACTTATATTTAATTGTTAAAATTGTTTCCATCATCTTCTGGTCACACACAGTAATAGAGTTTAGGTTCTCTGAGCTAGATTCGAGCACGGGGTGAATAGTGCTTTGGGGCATCCAGAGATGATCATTATCCTGGTTGATGCAAAAGAGGATACTCTTTAAAGCGCATGCACTATATTTTATTTTAATTTAGTCTTATTAGAAGTTAAGTTTAGTCGGTCAGTACAAGTGGCCAGAACATTGATGATGATCAGCATGTTTTAATGTTCTGGTGTTATTGTTTGATTTTTATGTATTCTAATGGATGGGCATTAAGCTGGTGCATCCAAGTTATGTTTAAATAATTGCCCAAGCTGGCAAAGGCTCAATAGTTAGCCTGGTCTAAAGAGGACCCATTTCCAATCCAGTCACAATGTTGACTGTTGATTTATATTTTTTATTGTTCAAATCCAGCCATAAGATGGACTGTTGATTTATTGTACAGATTTTATTATATTTTATTGTGGATCATTGATGATGATGGATGGTTATTTCTCTTGAGTATTACTTATAATTACTTTTATTTATAATGCTGGTGTATAATTATGCTTTTAGTAACTGGCTGATCTCTCAATGATCACAGAGATCTTTTGATCTCATGCTCCCCTTAAATATTTTATACTTAAATATACGTATGTTAATTATTGATTTTATATTGTTGACTTGGGAGTGATGATATTTTTCCATCAACCCAGATTCCTTGATCCCATTACAAATGGCTCCCAACATGGGGCTGATGATGATCACATACTGGTGATCATCATTTCAAAATTATCAACTTGATCTCAAACCACACCTGAAAAAGAAAAAAATATACATTTTATGCAGAATTAATTTTAAAAATTACTGTTAAATATGTGACAAGAGTATTGATGATTATAAATTATAAAATAGTAATTTTCATGTATGTTTGGGGAGGTTCATGTTTGAAGTTAAATAGAAAATCAATGATTTTGGAGATTGTATTTGGTGTTTGATTGTTGAAGTTTGTTTAGCTGTATTTTTAGTTTTGATAATGGATGGAGATTTTTGTCATTGGCTTGAGGATGCAATGTTTTTATGCAACTCTGAGGGTGTTCTGTCTCCACTATTTGCTCCAACCTATTTTTTGTATTTCATATTGTTTGTCATAGAGCAGTTAACATAGTCCTGTCATGATTCCAGCCTCTAAGTCTCCAAAGAAAAGGAGCAAGGCATAGCTGGTATTTCCCAGCCCATAAGACTCAAAAGAAGCAGGGCATAGTTTTGTATTTTCCAGTCCCTCCATGGAAGAGGGCTTTGCAATAATTTTGCATTATCTTTATCATTGGTTGTAGTAGCTTATAGTCTCTGATGCAGCATGCTTGGTGTTCGTGGTGCATTGTGTACTTACAGTCCAATGGTTGAATTCTTTATCTCAAAATTGCAGATCACTATTCATTCTGTTAACTGTCAAATGTCTGTCAGATCTTTAAAGATATTGATGAGTACATAGTTTTAGATATGAACTTTGTTTTCATTATATATGTAAATTATATAAATATTGTTAAAAAGGTGTTTCATTTCTATTTTCCTTTTCCCTCAGACCGGGATGTAACCAGTTGGATTACATAGCACACATTAATAGTGTGTGTGCATAAATATATATATATAAAGTTGAAAGGAAAACTAGAAATAAACAGACAAAAATTATAGTAGATATTTTCTACATTCATTGAAATAAATAAATAATAACTCTGATTTAAAATATTGTTTTATAAATTAAACTTTTAAAAGGTCTGAATATATATATATATTGTATTATTATTATTATTATTATTCTGATTGTGAAATGTAAAAACACAATACTTGTTTTTGAAATTTTTTTTAATTAATTAAAACGTATGTTTTCAAAGGGATTAGAGAGATAAAAATAAAACTGTTTTCAATCAAGGTGTTGTTATCACCTCGGATGATTTTATAAAAAGACTGATAAAAAATATCAGTCAGTCTGGATAATAATTTTTGTAAGAACGGTCAGCTGAAAAGTTGGTTACAATATTTTGTTGCAACTTGATAAAGTGCAGCAGTTGGTTTTAGCTGACCATAGAATTTGCAGAATGGCTACCATAAACTGATGTAGCTGAAAGCAAGATAGTAGCTGTTTTCCTTAGCAGGAGTTTGAATTTACATGGAGAAAAATGACCCACTTCTTTATGCTGAAATTCATAGTCTTAAACGTGGAGAGGATGGTTGCTTGCCTGAAATCTATCAAACCAAGACAGTTGCTTGCCTGGAATAATCCTAGATAGAAAGAGATCAACTACAGATCAAGATTTTACATGGATTGCATACCTTTACCTGATTATGACAACAAACCTGGATTATATTTTTCTAATGGACCAAAAGAACCAGCTTGCTGAATAAATAATTACATATATGCTGACGTATCTAAACGCAGGGAACCACAGATAAACATGTCACGTGGTTATACAGTGAGTTATTTTATTTTAATATTCCCTAAATGACTTTTAAAATTATAAATTAACAACTAAAGGCAAAACAAGTAAATAATTTGCTTGAGTCAAATTTCTAAAAGAGAGATGATTTGCTATATATATTTTGCAAAGAAATAATTTTCATATTCATTAAAAGAAAAATATAATTTAAATGCAAGCATAATATTGTTTGAATTAAAATTGAAAAAGCAAATCTTTTAAATTGGTCTGTTAATTAATCAACAAGTACTTGTCAAAAATTGTCTATATTTTTTTTAAGTAAAAAAAAAAAAAAGAACTTATAAACTAGTACTAATTTTAAATTATATCTATATTTTGTTGATACACATATATAGGTATGAAATTTATGCATATTTCCAAAGAAATTAATTATGAAAATATAATATTATTGCTGTTAAGTTAAAATATGATGTAAATGTCAGCGTGCGGACATATGCACACACATATATGTAAATTTTAATCATTTTTTTGTTATTATTGAATATCAATTGAAATAGGTTGTGTAATAGAAATCGCACGTCTATGCGCACATATATGTAAATCATTGTAACAATTTGAATGGTAAATATTGTAAAACAATGTAATAACTTTAGTTGTGTTTATAATTTTGTATACTTTTCAAAATCAGAGCCTTATCCTATAAGACCTTAAATATCATTTATTTTTTTGGTTATTAATAAACTTATATTTAATTGTTAAAATTGTTTCCATCATTTCTTGGTCACATACAGTAATAGAGATTATGTTCTCTGAGCTAGATTCAAACACAGAATGAATATATAAATGATGTGTATTTAGTGCTTTGGGGCATCCAGAGATGATCAATTATCATTCTGGTTGGCGCAAAAGAGGATACTCCTTAAAGCCCATGCACTATATTTTATTTTAATCTTATTAGAAGTTAAGTTTATAGTCGGTCAGTACAAGTGGCCAGAACATTGATGATGACAGCATGTTTTAATGTCCTGGCATTATTGTTTGATTTTTATGTATTCTAATGGATGGGCACTAAGCTGGTGCATCCAAGTTATGTTTAAATAATTGCCCAAGCTGGCAAAGGCTCAATAGTTAGCCTGGTCTAAAGATGACCCATTTCCAATCCAGTCTCAAGGTTGACTGTTGATTTATATTTTTTATTGTTCAAATCCAGCCACAAGATGGACTGCTGATTTATTGTAGATTTTATTATATTTTACTGTGGATCATTGATGATGATGGATGGTTATTTCTCTTGAGTATGACTTATAATTACTTTTATTTATAATGCTGGTGGATAATTATGCTTTTAGTAGCTGGCTGATCTTTCAATGATCACCGAGATCTTTTGATCTCATGCTCCCCTTAAATATTTTATACTTATATATACGTATGTTAATTATTGATTTTATATTGTTGACTTGGGAGTGATGATGTTTTTTCATCACCCCAGATTCCCCCATCCTTTGTCAACTGCAAAATTTCTGTATATTTGATAATCAGTCCTAAAATTTACATTGTACTGCTCTATAATACCTTATATATATATATGTACATTACTTGTTATATAAACACAAACCTGCAATTGCAAACATAAAGACAGTAATAAATATAGTAAAATAAACATAGTATAAATTATTAAACCTTTTGAGAATCATTAAGTCTAGAAAATACGATTGCCTGAACATAGACCGGAGGCCCAAAATTACATAAACTACTTTTGTTGTATTTGAATACAAATATTTAAATTTATATACATATAATGAGCATAAATTATATATAATTTATATACTACACAGACACCAATACAAATGCAAACATACCACTTATCAAATAATTTTTAAAAATTTACTATTCCAATTAAAAAATAAAAATTTTTAATATTTACAACCCAATATTCAGATTACATTTTGAAGTCCTTGAAATGTGAATTATCACCATATTTTTAAACCATTATAGTACAGTTTTTGGCTGTTTAAAAATTTCTGCCTTTATCTTTTCCATGAAAATTAGTAAATTGAGAAAAAATTAAATGAACGTATCCATAAAAATATTCATAAAAAATCCAATTTTTTTCGGATTTTAACAAAATGGATACAATTAAAAAGAAAATTGAAAAATGTAACAAATGCTGGGATTTCTGTTGACATGCTTATAGTTTCCTGTAATTTTAAAAACACAAAATTTTAATGAAGCGCCACCACGGTGCTGTGTTGCCACTGTAACTACTCAAGATGTTATGAGTCAAATTCTAATATGGTTTTACTATAAGTATTCTTAAGATTTTTTTGAATGATTTTATATAGCAATTTGAAGTCGCTTTCTTAACACCCATTGATAACTTAAATTTTCTCTAAATACATTTCATTTTATTTTAAACTATCTTTGCTATTGCATAGCTTTTTATTGTCTTCATTGTGACTTATTTATTATATTTTGTCAAAGAATCATAATTTATATTATTCATATTTGATCTCTTTGCTTAATATTTAACACATGCTGAAGTGAGCATTGATTTTGTCTTCTGCTTTTATTTCTCTGCTATTACTATGGTCCACTGCTAACATTGATTGAGAATTCACTTTGTGTATTATTATTGCACATATACAATTGTTTAAAAGAAAGTACTGTGTATTCTTAATATGTATGGTTTGTTTTAAATAATTTTATATGTGTCATATCAAAAATATTCAATATTTCCAATTATCAGTATTGATCTGAATTTTATTGGAACCAAAATATTACTTTAGCTACTTAAATGACTAGTGACAATATCACTGTGCTTGCAAATTGATAACAGATATCTAAATTTTTTCATGTATATATAAAAGGATGTTATCATGTTTGATAGCATTATTTATCTGTATTTCCAATTAATATATAAGCTAAATCATTTATTTATTACGTCATTCATTATATTACTTATACAAAATAATGGGAACACCTATTATATCTTTGTTATAGAGTTGATATTTGCTTTAAGAATTGCTTGTATTCTGTATGAGATAGAATTAACATAACATTAGACTAACTAATCCTTATAATTGAAGGCATTGAGTTCTCTAAGAGTTGTCAATGAAGAATGTTATTTTTCCATATATTCCAAAATGTTCCATAGAATCTCAGTAACATTTAAATCAGCTAATTGAAAAAGCCATTTTGTATAACATAATTCTCATGACAAATTAGAGTTGGAGCATTTTTATTTTAGATGATGTTTGAAAATTTATACCATAACATGAGTCGCTTCTCACAAATTTTTCAAATAGTTTATATCTGTAATTAATCCATGCAAAGTAATGATTGGATCAAGAGAATTATGATAGTATGAATGCACAAATCATAATAATTAAGTTGATAGAAGGGAGTTTGATTGATGATTTTCTTTTGGTGACTGTCATGTATAGGTCCAATAATTATGAAAAATAAGTGATAATTTATGTAATCATGTCATTTTCTTCTGTGGTCCATCTCATGATTATGATACCATCATTTCTATATCACAGCATCAACGTTAGAAAACATGATTTGGGCTGACTTTTACAATAGTTTTTTTTTTTTAGCGACTATCTTTTAAAATGACCATTCTTTCTTTTTTTGAGTTAATGTGTTTGTCACTTATTTTGAAACACAATAAAGGTCCAACTAATCAGTATTTTTTAAATTTATATATTATCATTTTATTTTATTAACTTCTACATTAAGGAAGGCTACTATATTAGATTTAATGAATGGTCTGATACAATTTGTACAATATCTTTAGTTTGAACACAAAGTGAAAAGCATTATATGTTGACAGAAAGTGTAAATACTAAGAAGTAATAAATCTGAAAAAATATAGTCCTTACCTTTAAAAAAAATTACAAAAACAAAAATTTTGAGAGTTAAATTTTAAAATCACATTTTAAGATGCAGATTCGTTAGACTTCTGTTAAAATTCTAAAAAAAATTATATATAACATGATTTATCTGAGATACTTCTTTACTCTAAAATATTTTCTTATTGTGCTAGCACATTTCAGTTTAACCAGCAGTCTTATCAGTCTTCAGTGCTTGCAAGCCTCTACTAGAAAGGTTTCTTCCTAATTAATAATAATATTTAAAAATTATTGTAAATCAGAACATTGTGCAAAGAAAATCTGTAATAAATAATAATTTATCAAAAAATACAATTTATTTTAAAATAAGAGCAAGAAATAAAATAATACATAATATAAAAGAGCAAAGAGAATAATCGATATGATGAAAGACTAAAAACTTTTTTCTTGGTGTATGTATGTCATATTTCTATTCTTAAGTGACAACAATAAAAAATTTTCTTCAGTTTAATGCAATATAAATATTAATGAGAATAGTCAATAATACTGATGCTTTTTATTATCTGCTCTGTCTTTCCTTTTGTGGAAATGTCTACAATTTACTAGATAGATGGCTTTAGGATTAGTTGTTATAATAAAATAAATGTGGTTATAAGTATAACTTACAAAAAAATATAGTATCTACATAAAAAAGTAGAAAAAATAATAACTATAGATTGTAAAAAAATAGATAATTGCTTATTTAGACAACAGCACTATATATAATACAAATAGATCCAAAACAGACAGGTATGAGTTTATATATAAAAATAGAAAAAATAACCGTAGATTACCATAAAAGAAATATAATTGTTTATGTTAAGATGTGATAGTGATATATAAGATAGACATACACATGAAACAGACAGGTATGAGATACTGTTTCCAGCATCAGTTGTGACAATGAAATAAATTTGATTTTTCTTTATAAGCATTACTTGCAAAAACAATATTAGATTTTTATAAAAAGGTAGAAAATAACTGTAGATTGAAAAAAATGTAGATATAAAATTACATATAGATTAAAACAGGTTGTTCTATAGCATTATAAACTATTTATATAATTTTATATAAAAAAAATGAAAAAGATTATATATTTAACAGGTTGATATGGACTGTACTTGAAGAATGTTCAAGCCTATCAAGTAACATATATACTAACACACTGGATTTATAATTTTTATTTTCAGTTAAAAGTGAATAAAAGTCTTTTTTTTTTTTCATGAAATGTAAAAAAAAACTAAGAAAAAAAATTAAAAAATCTCTTTATACAAAAACTTTGATGAAAAACACAAATAGAAAATATATATATACCATTAGAAAAGTAATCAAAAACATTATAGCTAGCACATTTGTAAATCTTATTAATTGCATGCTAACATGATTTAAAGTCTATGATTGATTAAAAAAGAATCTTCTTGAGTACATCCACAGTCAGTCACAGATATATGCAATAAAAAAAAAAGATGTTTTAATATTAAATCTTTCTATTTGTGTGTTACATAATGTGCTAGTATATATTATAATGGTCGGACGTAGACTTTTACCTATCTGCCACACCAGGGCGCCACTAGGCTATTAGAACCTAGAAAATTTATGCAGCAGACAGATACGTATTGGTAAAATCCAACTTTTATTGACCGTTAGCCCTTGTCACTAGCTCATGGAGTAGTTGAGTTTTATAATATGACGTATTTTTACTTATATTGAACTATATATTTTAAAAGATAAAATAATAAGTCACTGCCAGCACTAATAAGATGAACATTTAATTACACACATACATATAAAACAGATTTGAGAATTACATTAATACTATTAGATAGATTTAAATCATAATTATTTTAATATGCACAGATGGAAATTTTTATATAATTTAATATTTTAAGCATAAATAGACTGCATAGAATACGCACTTAAAGACTTTAAAATCATTTAACCTCAGGCTGAAAAGTTCACAGTTATACCAATGCTAGCTTCCTGATATACAGACGTAACCAATGCAACATGATGTTAGCATAAAACCATGCAGCCAGGAATGCGCATCTGTAGCATGATATTATTTAAGAAGTGATCCTCATCCAGTACAGGAATGTGTCTGTATGATGAGGGAATCAATATATAAACGTATTGAAAAAATGCTCTGTATGGAGGGATAGGGTCTTTGCCGACTTAGTCTCTAACCATAGAGCGAACGAAATCAAATGATGTAGGGAATACCTCTATCACCAATAACAACACAATGGCTACCTTTTTGAGCCATGCATTCATTTGGGTACTAAGCCCTGTATGCTAACGTGTTTCAGATTACATTGACATAACACGCTGTACATCCTTCCTCCAACATAGATTCAACTATGAAACAAATAGACCATAATTAACCCCACATCTAATCTAAACTTAATCAATCTATGCAGCCATCTACACTTAACTTTAAATTTAATAATTTAATTAACAGAAATGGAAATGATCGAGAGCAAACGTTATACATAAGAGAAATATTAATAATTAATTTAGTTCATTTGCTCGTCAGATAAGAGCTTATTTAGAAGGTACGTTTAAGTTATGAATTGAAAATTTGTTTAAGATATCTATTTAAAAGTTCATATTGTATATAAAGTTTATACTTCCCAATAAGTCTTGTTGAATCCTCCGGATTGTGGCATGTTATGGAAGGCCATCCTAGTTGCACATCCTAGTTATCACACTTTGAATATTATTCTCCTTGGAGATGAAATTGATGTTTACCATTGCAGGAATCATCATTTGGGAGGCCGCCTCGGTCGGTGCAAATAAGAGAAACAAAATCTATTTTGAGACCCCTACATCATGGAGTCTGCAATACAATTGCGAAATATTTCAGACCGGTCACCACGACTCAATCAATAGTCCCAATAATCAATTATTTTTCTTTTTATAATATTATGCCTCCCTTATCATTAAATTTTTGGATCGATCACTCCTGATGTTCCGATCTTATTGGCCATGATAGTTTTCCTTTCTGGCCCATGTGCTTATTGGTAACTGCATTGGCTGGTCTCCTCCAGAGCGGGAAACACCATAATCTTTTAATTTTTATCTCTTATCTGACTTTCATTGTTTAAGTGCGCTAAGGGCTCATTTGCTTTATATTTATTACATTTTAATAGAACAATCATTTCCATTCTACTAAGATTTAAACATAATTTTTGAATAGAAACTAACACTTTTACATTACTTTAAAATATAATAATCTTTTATCTTTCGATTTTTCTTTTTTACTTTAACTTGCTTTTAAGTAATTATTTAATAGTTTCCATCTGTGCAATTTATATATTGATTTAAACAATTTTATTAATTTTCTTTTTTCAAATTTGTATTTGATTTATTTATCGATATTTTATTTATTATTTGACAATGATGTAACGGCATAAATGTATACCACTACAATGTATATAATGAGAATGTCTAATTTGAAGAAGAGTTTTTAACATTAGAATGGAGAAAATAATAATAAGGATGTCTTCATATTGTAACTTACTTAATGATTTATTTTATATAAATATATATAATTGTGGATACTTATGAAATAAGTAAGATATATATATGTAAGGGGTATACATATTAACTTATTGCAGAAATATCTCATGATATATATAAAAACTATTAGTGTCAAATTTAAAATATAATATGGTTTGACATTTTTATTTACTGTGCCAATACTAAAAACTTAAAATTAAAGAGAGGTAAAAAAATATTTTATTAAAAATATTTATTATAATAAAAAGTTGGGGATCCAGAAATTAATTAAGTCAATCCCTATTTTCATAAAAAGGGGTTGAGTTAATTAATTTCTGGATTTCCCACACTTTTTTTCAAGTTCAAGCTAAAAACCCCAATTGTGGTTGAAAACAAACTTTTTTTTGCTTTTTAATGCATGGTAAATAAAAGTGTTCATTATAAAACAGTTTTTCTCTCTATTAATTAAATTTACAATTATTGTAGTATAAGCTCAATTTCTGCAAACAGTTAATCTTTTAATATTACATATTAATTATACTTAGTCTGAGAAAATAATCTCAGAAAATGCAAATTCTTCATTTGCAATCACTAAGAATCATATAATAGAATTAATAAATCTATATGGGAAGTCACATTAAAATAGATCACATTTCTTATTTTTAAAAACTGATTGTTTCATGATATAGCACTTAATTTTCTTTTTCTCACTTAACAACCAATGGATTCTGCCAATGCCCATTTCAATACCTCCTCCACAGCCATGGCAATAAACTTATTATTTACCATTTGATAATTAACAGATAGCCCAGATTACATTCTATTACACATTATTTGAGTGATCCAACATGGAACTTTTTCCTGATCATCTATCTTTACAACATATGTTTAAATATATATGTGTATATAATAAAACAGAAGTTTTATTGCCAAGGCACATAGAATAGGTAATAGCAGTAGAGATTTAAAACTATCTACATAGTTAGATAAAAAAAAAGCAAAACTTTCCATATAGTAGTGCCACTTAGTTATGTGCTAGCATAAGGAATAGTGATCATGTGATGATAGTTAGATAAAGTATATAAGGATAGAGTTGATAAATTAGTAATTCAGAACATTAAGAAAATAGATTCAATATATGTTTATATGTGTATGTACATGAAATACATTTTGAACAGACCTTAATTATTAAAAGAAATAAAAATAAAGAACATTACAGTGGACCCTATGCTATATTTTGTTTCAAACTTCCTTGTTTTTAATATATATAGCATATAGAAGTTCACCTTTTGTTGAAAAACATTGATTAGAATAAGTATTGTTTATTGATCTGCAAGTGCACCCTGCTTTTCAGCATGCACATATATAACACAAAAATGTTTTTTTTTGTATATATGCATAAACAAAAATTTAAATAATATAAATTATTAATTAAAAAATTGGCATATTTACATAATTTTATTAAATGTGTGTTCACTCATGAATTCACTGAAGCAAGAAGAATAAGAAACAATTAACTATCTATTTTTATTTTTAAAATACAGCCAACTGGACAGTTTTTTTTTTCCAAAACTTTTTTTTCTTATTACTACACATGAAATTTGGGAAGGATAAAAAAACATAAAACTACATCTGGGTCTCGTTTTACGCGATAGATAGGTTCCTCAGAAAACACGCGCAAAAATAGACGTAACTTACATTGAAAAGGGGGGGGGTGCGGTCTGTGATTTTTCAAAATTCACATAAAAGCAAAGCACCAACGTAAAATTACTTTAAAATTCGCGCAAAAAAAAATAATAATAAGGAAATAAAATATGACGAACAAAAAATTTCAAATTTGAAAAAAATTAATACAAGACAAACTTTTTTTAACTATAATATTTAATTTTATTCAAAATATATTTTTATGTATAATTTACAGTACAGTAATTTACATTTTTTTTATACACGTTTTAATTATTATAGCTATTTGCCGAAAAACACATTCATTTGCAAATTGGTCAATGGTTTTCTGGTGACAACGTAATTAGTAATTAATCTTTGAGATGATGATTTTATTAATTGTTTATGAAACTAACAACTAAAAATTAAATTCTTATTTTTGTCTTTAATTTTCAATTCCGTTTAAAAATCAAATTTCACATCACATTAATTTCAAGTCGCCGTAAGTAATTTTTAAATTGTTAATTACAATTAAAAATCAGATTTTAATTTTTAATTGTCAAATTTAATTGTGCCCACTGCTATTGCTCACCTTTTAAAAATAAACTTGCGGACACTAAATGATTACGTTCTTTTTTAAAAAGCAAAAACAGAATGTGATTTAAAATGCAAAATTAACACGCACAATATTTGAACAAATTTACATTATAATCTTGTAAAATTTAATGTGTATACATAAAATGTGGAAATCATGATTTTAATTTCATTATTGCATAAAATCTTACTATTATAAAGCACTGAAAATATTGAAATTACTAAGATGAAAGTCGAATTCCAATAATGTGCTATTAGTTTCAATATAACGTAAGTCCGTGAAATTTATTATTTAAAGTAATAGCGCATTATCGGAGTTCTACTTCTGGTGAAAATTGAATCACGTAACTTCAAAATCGTGTTAAATAAGTCCGCGTAAAAAGAGACCCAGGTGTATATGTTTTCAACATAAACTGAAGTAAAAGTTATATATATAAAATTATGTACAGCAATCAGGGGGGAAAAAAGGACTGCTCAAATATAAAATGTGTGAATTTTAATAATTTTGTTGTTTTTTATTTACATTTTTTTGAATAGCATATAATTAAAGTTGTATAGTTAAATATATAAGCATATTTCACAGACTCACTGTATATACAGTCAATATAATATTTGCCTGAAAGTTTGTGATGATTATATATTATTAGATGTGATATGTTGGATTATTTTCTTAGAAAAAATTAATATTAAAAAAATAAATAAATTGAAGAGCTTAGGGAAAAAAATTTAAGGACTCAGGAGATTTGAACCAATCCTCATATCAAATTTTCTACTATCTGTTGTCTTTGACAGAATAGCTCAGTTTAGAGTGTTTGCCTTGAATTCGGTAGTCAAGAATCAAAAGGTGCGAGTTCAACTTCTATGTGAATACTAGCACTGTGCTTATCAAGCCAGCAATACCTGAAGAAGAGTGGAGAATAATAGTACTTGAAACGTTGTGTAATTACTAACCTGTTACCTGTTGTGTGTTATTACTAATAAGTTGTTTGTATTTGAAAAGTTTAAATAAAGTTTACAATTTTCTGCACATTCAACATTCACTCATAGATGATTGAAATAGTCCAACATATCACATCAGTCAATATAATTTTTTACTTCTTATCGAAGATTTTTTTTAGTCTAATTGGATTATTTTGGATTATGTATTAATTATATTAATAAAACATACAATTTTCCTCTAACATGCCTTATATTACAAATATTTCAGTTCCTACTCTGCAATAAATAATAAAATATTACTGAAGTGTATTTAGATTTTGAGATTAAAGATTAATTATATTTGACACTTTTAAATAATATAAAGTCCTATTATTATACTTTTGTACAAGTAGTTATTATTATACTTATTATGTATGAAATATTAATTTATTTCCTTAATATACATCTTAACTGGAAATTTGCTTTTTGGGGGGAAAGACCACATATATTTACTATTAAAGAATAAAAATAAAATTTATCTATTTATTTTGTTTTAAAAATAATAATGAGAGCAATTTCTAGAGGAAAAGTGGAGTTCATATTATAAAAAAAAATCTAATTCAGTAACAAAAAATATTTAAATTTATTTATATGGTTTTACTTTTTAAAATTCATTTCTGTTATGCCTTACCAATATAGCATATATGAACGATTAATAATATAGCATATATGAACGATTAATAAACATAAAATATTCCAATATTTATAACATTCATGAAGTTTATAAAATTGACGAGTTATTTTCATATTATTGAAGATTTGCAAAGGTGATCTCACAGTATTTTAATATCATTCATAAAGTAAGTAATGATTCAGTTTTTTTTTTTTTGGAACTCTGATCAGAGAATTAACAGTCAGTCTATATCTCTAGAAAGTTAATTTTTTGCTTTGAATGTGTAAGTAGTTTCCATCAATTGTTCATATAACAATTGCAATCACTAAGGATATATTAAATTAACATACATATATGCAATATTAAGTTGTAATCAGGACTAAACATTTTTTTCATTTCATGGGCAGAATACATGAAAATTTGCATCTGCAATGTCATTCTAAATGAGGATGTTGGCTCTCAGGCCTGGAGAAACTCTAGAAAACTAATCAGATATATTAAAGACTAACTTCAGAGAAGGATTTTAGATTTAATGAGCACGTTTTCATTTTGCCACCACAATTCAAGCACACAGAAACTAAAATCAAATTTTCTCTCATCTCTGTATACATGATTTACAAAAGAACAATTAAAATTCTTTCATAAAATATTTGTTACATTGGTTATTATTCTTATCTTTTATATTAGATAAGTTAATTATAAATACATTTTGCAGACATTTTATATTATAAAAGTTAAATAAATAAATAATAGTCTTTCCATTGACATAATAATTTTAGCTTTTTCTGTTTTATATAAATCAATTATTCTTGATTCCATAATTAATGTAAACGTTGCTGCATACATGCTATTTTTGAAGAAAATTTAACTAGTTTATTTTTTTTTTGCCTATATTTTTTTAAATTCTACATAAATAAAAAAAATGAAGTAAATAACTAAAAATTTACTTAAAAAATTTAGAATTTTTTTTTTTTAATGATTTATGCAAATGTACATATACACATTATATAGCATATATATATATTTATTAATGTTACCAAAATTTGATCTAACAATATAATCTATTTTTTATTGTTAATAACTGATTCTCTTGTGGTTTACATAATTAGATCTGGAGAAAACAACTGTAGCTATATATTAATTATACTTTCTATGACCTTTTTTCTCTGATTTCATGAAATGTCTATTTTTTTATGTTTGCATATTTAACTTGTATGGCTTTGATCATTGTGATAATACCATAGTTAATATTTTTCCTGATTCCAAAGTAATATAATTTTTATGCAGATCTGTTTGCTTTTTTCTTTTTTTTAGCTCCATGAGATGGTAATTTTTAAAAATATTCCTTCAGTATGTGCCAAATTATATCAAGTCAAACATTTAATTCAAGTAAAGCCTATTACATTTCCTTATGGCCCTCCAAAGAATGGTGATATTACTAGTACAGTTTTAAAACCTTCAGGAGAATTTATTGTTTCTCATCGACTGAAACGAGATCCACAGTATTTATATGAAGATCCTAAGAGTGAAGCTAAAAAAATCGAAATAGTAACAGTAAAAAAAATGCTTTATAATTGGTTGTTCCAGTAAATTCATTCAAGAAATTATTTTGTAGTTTTGTCTTGTTTTTTTTTTTTTTTTTACAAATCATTTATGTCAATAAATTATTTTAAAAGTAAAAATATTGTGTATTAATTTTATTATAAGCTTTAAAACATGAATTAAAGAAATTTTTAAAAAATAGTCAAAAATAACTTTATAATGCAAAAAAATATTTTGTTTGCAAAAATCAAATCAGCATTAATAAATCATAAATATCAGTCTGTAAAGTATATAACATCTACAATATATTACGAATATACAAACTTATTTATGTATTCCATCTTTAGAGCTTTTTATTGTCCTCAAAAAATATAATTTGATTGTTTTGCACAACCATTATTGATTAATTGTAGATCATAATTTTAATTATCAGAAGCTTATAAAATTTAAATTGATTCACAATGGGAAAGCAAATAAAAAAAAATTGCACAAATCGTAATTATTTTAAGCAAATTGTAGATTCTATAGTTTATATAAGCTTAGATTATTATTACGTGATTTACATTTAAAACCCTTAGCTTTGTGCATAATAAGATTTATTGTTTAAATAATAATGAATAGTCATAGGGTTTGTAAGTTTTAAAAAATAATTATTTATTAATCTACTTTCAAAATGTTATATTTGTCTATTTAATGGGATTTATTTCAACTTTTAGAAAGATAAATCCAGATCCAGACAACATCTTTCTTTATATTAAGATCTTGGACCAAAATAAAAGGTAGAATTCACATTTTATTTACAGAAATTGCCCTAAGAACAGCTTGTACTTTCTATGATTTATGTAAGCTTTAGCTGTTATCATGTATTTTATATATATAGATATTGTAGTGCTTTTTTTTTTGTTTATATTATCAGTATTTTCTTAACTTAAAAAAGTGCAGTATAAAATGTGAAATTAGAAGTTATTAAATATGAAATTTAGACACCTGCCATTTGAAAATACAGGTTATTTTCTAATGATATAATTCTGATATAAGTAAATCCATACTTAAAACAGGCAAAACTCTATATGTATTGACAGTTAAGAGCAAGCATAAGAAATGGTGATCATGAGATGTTTATTGGCTTAAATCCATACTTATATAAAATGGGTTTTAATAAATAATGAACAGCATGGATCATGGAATTAAATTTTAATTAATTACTAGAAATTATTGTTAAAAAGATAATGTGCTTACTTATTTGAAAGATTTTTAATTAATATGATCTATCATTATTCAAGAGTCAAAGACTTGTAAATCTAAAAAAAGAACATTAGGTTTTTAAACCCAGGTAATGTACTAGCACAGATTGAAAGCAAAACAATGAATGAATGAATAAACAGGTATTTGATATTAATGAAAGAATCAAGAAGCTAAAATGCAATTGAGTTGATCTTATATGATACTGAGTGGATAACTGAAATTCCAAATGGAATTAGATAAAATTTAAGAGATTTAGAAAAATACTATATAATTTGCTTGAATAATGTGAAGTTAAGTTACAGTTAGTAAATGCTGAATTGAACATGGAGAATTTTCATTCTGCATTTACTTGGTAATGCATGAAAGAAATGATTAATCATACCATTCTTTCTCCTATTTTTTTATGTTACAATACTATAAAAAGTACTTTCATGACTTTTTTTTTAATAAGTCTTCCTGCACTCACAACAGACATTAAATCACTTGAGATAAACAGCATTAAAGATTATTATTAATCATTTATTAAAACAAGTTTATATTTAGCCCAGATATAACTTTAATTCTCAGTTAAAGATTAATATATTTGGTTTTATATTAACATTACGGATAAGTAATCTCTTTTGTAATTTTTTAAGACATTTAAAACCTTAACTCCATCTCACATTTTTGAAATATATGGATAAAGATATCTGCAAAAGTTAAATATCCTCTGTAGCAATATTTTTGTACTACATTTTGCTACTATTCTAAAACTGTGGCATATTTTTCCATCAGCCCGTCACATTAAATAGGCAATAATCCCAAACTTTTGTAGAACTTATAACAATATAAACATTTATAATTATCATAGAAAACTTTTGTATATACCTATTATCAATCAATCTAATTTTTAAATATATAAACGAATGATTGTTTTATATATTTTTTGTGATACACCAGAAAAGTAATAAAAAAACATATTACGTTTATAAACATATTTATATAACAGTCGCCTTTGATTTTTTTTTTAGCTCAATATCTATATTAAGTGTGCTTTTTATTTTCTATATAACCATATCCTTAAGGTATAAACTATTTTCCCCTCATTGTCATCATAAATCTCTAGTCTAAACTTGTAAACCATCGTGCTTTTAGAAAAAAAAAATCTTGTTAGAGTTTTTTTAAAATAATAAATTCTGTAATATAATTATGATTAATGTATCGATCAGTTGCAGTAATTATATTTTATTTTAACACACACACACAAAAAAAAACCCGTATTGCATATGTATTATTCAGCCAAAATCGCATAAACTCTTTTTTTTTTTCTTTTGACGTCAGAACGACGCACACCATATCCAATAAATCTGAACTAAATTTGCTGCACATTAATGTTGCATCAATATAATATTTAGCATTGCCTATTTTTATTATATATAT
Source organism: Epiperipatus broadwayi (assembly GCA_028023455.1). Classification (NCBI taxonomy): domain Eukaryota; kingdom Metazoa; phylum Onychophora; class Udeonychophora; order Euonychophora; family Peripatidae; genus Epiperipatus; species Epiperipatus broadwayi. The sequence goes on along the minus strand of JAQFVV010000008.1, from coordinate 1,854,364 downwards.
GCATTATGTTAATATTAAGTAAAATTAACGCCATGTTTTTTTTTAAAAAAACATAATTGCTCTTGATACGTGAAATGTTTTTGTTAGTAATTCTCTCCTTTAAATAAAATTAAATACCTATTTAAAATCATCGTTTAATTTTATTCCTCATAGTAAACTCTAGACTAACTTATACATATATGTTCAATTCACTTTTTGTTTTCCTAATAACATCGATTGTTCTTTCATTTTTTTAATAATCTTAAGTCTCTCCAATATCTTTTCTTTACAACTTTAATACTTATTCACATTATTGTATTTTTTTTTTTCTAACACTCCTTTTTTTCTTAATAAAAGTTACATTATAAATAAAAAGACTAACCTTTTCTAAGTATTCAAAACTGTGATTGTAAGAAATTACAGACTTTTTATCATTTTTTTTTACAAAATCTTTATTGAAATCATAGTAACTCATCTATAGATAACTTTACACTCAAACAAATTAAAACCACAAGCTGTATTTAAAACTTGTTACATCATAAAAAAATCACATACAAGCATTAAAAAAAGGTATAAAAAAATCAATGAATATGAATTGCCATTATGCTTTTGATTTGTAGATTATGAAATTGTATTTAATTTTATAAGCATTTATGCACTGTTTACAATTTTGGAACATTAAAACATACACCTAAAGTAATATTTATCAAAATGAAATAGCAGTGATATGATAGAATTCAAAATATTAATGATGATAAGGTATAACATATCAATTTTGAATTGAAATCTTTTAAATATAGTTATTTAGTTTTAAAATTGTTAATAAGCAAGTTGATATATGTATTTTGTAATATTTCAATTTTTATATCTCTGTTTTACAATGTATTTTTATGCAAAAGATTTTTGTATGAACATGGAGCGTGCTTGAATAAATTAGGCATTCATGAAAATAATAAAGAAAAGTAAACAATGTTATTAATATTAAATCAATATTTTAAAAAAAATAGTGTACAATATGTTGATATTACATTAAAAATATATTTTGTTAAAAAAAAAAGATCAAATTTATGTTTGCTATTAACAAAAATATTTATTATGTAAAATAAAATTATTCTTTAATTTAAAATCAAAAAACAAAGAAATTGATTGGTAAATATCAATGGAATTGAATCTCTAGATACATTCTCCTATAAAATTTTATGACCATTTAATTATCAATAAATCTAATTTACTTAATTATTCAACTTTGCTGTTTACATTTTTAGTATTAATAAAACATCACGATTCTTAACTGATTCTTAACTTACTCGTATCCTTCATCCTATTTCAAAGCCATCTATTGTAAGTATAAATAATTAGTAGACATTGTCAGTACTTCCTAGCCAAAATCTCATTTTTATATTTATCTATGAGAAATTAAGTTTCAAACTGCTTTAACTCTTTTATATCACTTAACTAATGGCCTAAAATTAAAAACATTTTGATTAGAAGCCAATTCTGGAATAAGATAAAAATAGAATATTTCAGCTAAGCATAAGAATAAGCTCGATAAGTCTTTATGTTTTGTTGGTATTAATCTTTTTAAGCAAAGAATAGAAAAATTTATGATTAGCATAAAACTTAAATCATTATAATATATAATTATTACCTGGTATCAAATCTATATAACATATATGGAAGCAAACTAACTTGGGTTCAAAACCTTAGGTTTTTTTTTTTAATTTCAGACTGGTAGCTTAAATACTATAAAGAAATTAAAGATGTTTGATAGATGCCTAAAAGCATTAGTATCAACTTCAAATCCTAAATCCTTATTGATAAAAATAAATACTAGAAACCATTATAGAATTGTGAATGTTATATAGCACTAGTATTTAATGTCCACTACTCATGCTTATAATAAATGGCACTAGAGTAAATGAAAAAAAAACTGAATTAGAAGCATGAATAAATTGAAAAAGTCACAGTGTTATTGGTATTAATCATCCTAGTCAAAGGATAGAATCTACAACTAAACATAAAATTAAAATAAATAGTTACTGACTTGGTATAATATCTACATAACTATGTGATTTATAAAATTAAGAAACTTCTTGGACAACTAAATTATAAATATAGATGCTGACACACTCATAAGAAAAGCTATAATTGCATGAAAATTATTATTGAAACTAAGCACTTTTAAGGACATTAAGAGGACATTTAACACCATCTAAAGTGCTTAGCTTCTATAATAATTTCCATGCAATTATAGCTTTTCTTATGAGAGCGTGTCAGTACATATATTTATAATAAGTATATGAGTTGGGTTTAGGTTTTAAAAGCTTATGATTTTTTTTTTAATTTGAGAGACTTAAAAGTCTAAATGAGTTCAAGATAGTTGCTAGATGTACATATTCATTAGATCCAGCTTTATATTTTGTGCTATCATTGATGTACTACTCAATGAACCAGAGAAGTATAGCTAGTAAAACATATTAGGAATATATTTCCCATTAATAGTAAATTATTTTGATTAAAAACACTCCAACTAAGTTTATTTCTGTAATTTTACCCAATATGCTTCTTTCTATATCAATTATTTTTAGTAACAAAATTAACTTCCAATTTATTGCAATTATTCATTGTTTTCTTCTTTTTTGAAAACCCATATAAAAGTTTTAATTCTTCTGGCATTTACATTTAATCTTAGTTTTTTGTTTCACCTTATAGCTCTTATTTGAAAAATAAATAATGGAGAAATAATATTTGCTGTTAATTTCTATAACATATCATAATGCTTGATTCTTTTAATCCACCTTGGCATTTGATTGGCTTGAGATCAAAATTCTCTATATAAAAACTTAATATTTCTCTTATTATTTCTTATGTTTGATAAATAATCTATAATTTTAAATTTTCTTTTTGCATGTCTACATTTGAACCCCCAATATAAATTATTTTCTGATCATTTCATTTATCTTTTTTTTTTCCTTATAATCTGCTCATTATCCAGAATCATTAGATTCATTAAAAACTTATCCTTTACAAAAATGCTATTTGTAAAAATTCTCTCTTGTTTCTTGTTTTAAGACAATATATAATACTTTTTTTTTTAATCACCTGAATTTTCTTCACAATCTGCCTTGTTTGACAGAGATCTACAACACCAAATCCTTCCCCTATTAATATACATAAGAATATTATATCTTTTCTTACTTGTTTATAGTTATAATATTTCATCTACTAATTTGTATGACTTTAAATTTAAAGTATTACCTAGATTGATGCCCTCAAGTCTGAGGACAAAACTGATGAGAAAATATTATTTTCCTTGACCCTTTCAATTATTCCTATCCTCAAACATCTTTTTACATATTAATTTATTGTTGTTTTGCATTACTTAAAACCAGAAATAAATAAATCGACTTAGCATTTACAAACTTAATTAGCATACAGTTATCCTAATACAATTAATTTGTTTAATTACACATATATGAAGTAATTTAATAAATATATTTAATAGTAAAATAAATTTTAAAACTTCATACAATTTTTATGAAGAAATATATATAAATTATTAATAAAAATAAAAAAGAAATCAACTTTAAGCTCATTCTATAATGGCTTTTTTAAAAAAACAAAATATCTCTTAAAATTAATTTTCAAGTAATTACAAAACAAATGTTGAGAAGAAGCAAATGGACAACAGGCTTACTTTCATGTAGCATGTTTTTATATGTAAAACCAATGTCTCTACTTAAAAACCAGACTTTGTCTTATACAGAGGTGGGAAATCTTTTGTTTATAGGGCAAGTTCACCCTTAAAAGCTTTCAATCTGCTCCCCAAACATTTTCACAAATGTATATAAAATAGGATTTGGGAATTCTATCATCAGATTTTCAAAGGTATGGATGGCTGAAGAGTTGGAGATTGGAGTGGGTTGAAGCCTGTCCATTAAAGTGTAAGAATTTGCTATCTTAATATAAATTGAGCAATGATTATATATATGTATGGTAGATGGTAGTCTGGACCAACTGATGAGTACTGGTTTAGCGTGAAATACGCACATTGGTGATTATTTATCTTTTCTGCATGTGTGTGTGGTCATGTGTATCAGTAGTGGGGCTAGTGAAGGGGCTTGAAAATCTGAGTTCAAATCCCCTATATTTATAAAATGGACCTGTATAAAACTTTTATTTAAACAAGCATTTAGTGCACAGCAAATAAATATACATGCAAATATTGAATTAAGAGTTAATATTAATATTCTGGACATTTATACAGAAAAGGTAGTCTATATATTTTAAATATAGCTTTTATTCATGCTTAGTATGATTTCAATATATAACACATCATAATCATAGTATTTTCAATTCAGTCTACATAAATACCTGATTTAAAAAAATCTTTGGTATTAGAGTTAATTAAGTAAAATAAAGTATTTATTTTCTCAACTAAATCTTTTTCTCTCTCCAACCTTTATAATAATTTCATTTCATTCTATCAGATGTCTAATATTCTAACAAATTATATTGTGTAGTCTATATGACTACGGATTTAGTCTATGACACGGAATAGTTGGTTTGTTTTTATTGTGATTTTTGTAGACAAATGTATAATTAACAAAAATAAAACTCTAATTTTACTTCATTTTATTATTATTGTTTTGCATTTCATTATGTTTTCATTAGGATGATTACAAGAGTACAATAAGAAAAATTGAGGGAAAAAATTGGCATTTGAAAAGAATGCATTATTAAGAGTCACTATTTATTGAACATTCTGACTACAACAAAAGTATTGGGGAAAAACAAATATTAAAATAGAAAACTTGAAAAGGAGCTTCATCAAGTAGCTGGCATGCTTTAAAAAAATTACAAACAAATCAAAAAATTCTATGAGAGCAAATTACTACCAAAAAAAAAAGGCAGAAAATTAGAAACCATTTTCTAAAGGAGTTTATAGAAAACTGCATCCTAGCTGCTGTAGAATTAAACTGTCCAGAACATAAAAAGAAATTTAAGCATATATGTCTCAAAGATAGATTCAAGGCAAATCAAAAAATTGGAACTAAATGTAGAGTAGTCAATAATAATAATGTTACTTTATTTTTAATTCACAAAAAAAATATAGCCCTCATTTAAAAGAAAGTTGAAATTGACCCACCAATTGGAAAAGTTGCCCAGCATTAATAATTAGAGATAAATTAATTAAATTTTTGATCAAATACAGTAGGCTAACTTTTTAAGTCAGTAATTTTGTGTAGTCTGCAAATGAGATGATAAACATCCAAATAGACTTTGTAAGTTCCCTACCCCTGACTTATGATCAAGTTTTGGTTAATTAGTAAATTATGAAGTAACATAACATAGCTATGGCTTAGTCTATCAAAATGAAAATTAATCCATTGTATTAATAATTATGTAATACCTCAAATGCCAGATATATTTTCTGTAGAACAATCTCTTTTATTACAAAGCTCAATAAAATTATTTCAACTAAACATTGAAAAAATATCTAAATCAAAATGAAAATAGTATAGTGCAAAGTTGAAATAACTGCATTTCAAGAGGCTAATCATTCCTTTAAAAACTTACAGCTAAAAATCCCTGGTTTTATATTAGTTTTTTGACCAAATTCATAAATAAACAGGTGTGACTAAACCAGTTACCAATGCAAAAATAGCTCAATCACTATTTGAATAAAAAAAAAATTTCTATGCAATGTTTACAAAATTTCCAGTACAAAATAATCTTATTTTCTCTTCTGAATCTATTAACACTTCCTGTATCCAGATTTTAATCTCATAACCTTTTGAAAAATACAATTGAGAATAAAGCAGGTTCTTATGGAACAGGTGTCTTGAAACAATAAGCATTTTGCTTTTTGATGACAAAATATTCAGGCAAATATGTTACCGAGACATTCATGTTCTATTTCAACCAAAAATGGTTCATCATTGTGCCTGCTATTCTATTACCATTAAGATAGTTCTCTCTTAACTAACATAAATTAAAATATTAATACTTGGTATATTCTAATAATTAAATACCACTTATACCCAATAAAAAAAGCTGACTGGTATCAATAAGGAGTAACTTAAAAGAAATATTAATAGGAATCTTTTTTTCTATAAGAGATTCAATAAAGTTATAGTAACTGCAAGCAAAGATTCAGTCTCTTAAGACATTGAAAGCAATTCTTTGCAGATTAGAACAAAACCAGAAATGATTTTTATTATCAATATTTGTTTTCAAAATATCCAGAAGTTATTGATCAACACATAAAATGTCTGATGAAATATAGAGAGAAACCATATAAAAACAAAAATGTCAAATTCAGTCAAAAGGCCTGATTTTTTATGCAAAGACTTTTCTATATAGGAACATTTCTAAAGAATTAATTAACACTATCATTGGCAATAAGATTGTGAATATTATATCAAACTTCTACGCTCAAGATTGAAAGAAAAACATCATTAGAAAGAACTATTACATTTTTCCTTCATAATTTAAACTTAAAAGAATCAATAAATATTAATAAAGATGAACTTGCCATGGATTATTTTAAAGCAGGAAGATCTTGAAAAGCAGATAAAAATTTAAGACCCAAAGTTAAAGTATAATCAATAAAAAATTTTCACTAAAATTATTCTTACAAAAACTATTCCAAAAATTTGGAATGAAATTAAAATTATAGCAATCTTAACACTAATGAAACAACAATCCAAAAACTTATCATCAAATATTACTGCTATTTGTTTCTTACAAGCTTTTTGAAGCAATGATCTTAATAAAAATTAAGTCCACATTTGATTGAGACCAGTTGTTGTAAACAAGTTCTTACACTGAAAAGAGTTTTCAAAATTAATTTACTGATCTAACCTCAGCTTGTGATTGTTTGAAAATATAAAGAATCTTTAAAAGGTTATTAAATGCAGGGAAATTTTTAATTTGTTTGATAAATGCCTCAAACAAAAAAGTTTGAATATTTGTAAATGACAATCATAAAAATGCAAAAAGAGGGGTTTCTGACAGAGATATTTTAAGTGCTGGCTCTGGCTAGGCATTTATCATAAAGCTTGTAGAGGAATTGGCAATCCTCATTGTTTATAACTTACAAGCTTAAGAGATAGGGGTCATGTGATATATGACTCTTATTTTGTTATTTTGACTATATTTCAATTAAATAATATATTCATCAATGATCTTTCAATAATAGGATGAAGAAATTTATCTATGCTGACAACATTGTCTTGATATCACACATCATTATCTGTAACATCATTGGATAAAGAAAAGTTTGAAATTCAATTATATATATGTAGTAATATTTTCAGTTTTCGAACTGAGCAACAGAGAAATATCTTACACAACGGAATGTAACTTTCTATAACAACAAGATTTAAGCATAACCCAACTTTATACTACTTAGGAGAGGCCAAACTTATCTTCTTCATTTACAAAAGATTAGATCTAAAATAATTTCTAAAAACAATCTTCTTAGAGAGTTGATTGGGGTTACTTGAACTCATATAAATTCTATGTGCATAGCTTCCTTAGCACTATATCTGTGTTAGTAAAAAAAAATTCACTTTAAATTCTAGACAGACAATTAATTATTACCATGAAAATATTACTGTACATTCAAATCTACTTTTCAAGAACTTATCACTTTTCCACAAATTCTACCAAATATAAAAAGATAAGTTGACTTTACAGATGATGTACATAAAAATTATATATATCAGAATTATTAATAACTTAAGATATAGTTTCACTACCTAAAATATGCCTCAAATCATGATGCCCTTATGAGTATTCAATCAAAAATCTAAATAAATAACATTTTTTTAAAAAATGAATTTCTTGCAAGTCATAACATATTTCCTTTACCATATGAAATATGAAAGCCAACTGTATTTAATATTTATGGGACTTTACTGAAGTTTCAACAATTTTTTTTAGGAAAACTTATGGGCTCTGTACTTATTTGTTTCAGAAGTGGAAATTAAATAGCACAACTGAAAGACTTTGATTCCTCTTTGAGGCCCCAAAGAAACAGATCAGTACAAATTGTTAATATCTATTATATATATTCTGATCATTGAAGCTGTTATCATTATATGATTATTCATACACTAAACATAGACATTCTATTCAAAAATATGCATTAGTAAGTTTGATGAATTTATTGGCTTTTTACCTCTTGAGTGTAAAATCAAGAAACACTAAGAGTTTTTTTTTTCTTAATTGTCGCATAGTTCTTAATTGAAATATCAGTTAAATATTCTTGAAAGCAAGATAAATATGTGTTGAATATTTTTTTTTAAAATAGATATTTACAATCATGACAGACTAAACTAAATTATGGTCCTTATTTTCAAGAAGTTGTAAAGTTGCAAACCAAAGCAGCAGTTGGTGACTGAAGATTGGGCAGTGTTAAGAATTTCCTGATTGTAGACCCAAGTTGCCCTTGGATGATGACCTTTTATTTAGATACCTATAACTGCAAATCAGTTTCAAGTGAAGGAAAATTGCATAAAATGGAAAAAACTCTAATATTAATTAGCATATTGATGGATTTTATGAAACTAGAAAATGAAGGGTCAATTGATTTAAAATGTGGGCAGGAACTTTATTACAAAGGCACAAATATTGTGGAGTGGGTCTCATTATAAATAATATATGGAAGAACAACATTGTAGAGAATGATGCTATATATAGAATTTCAAGATTAGTTATTCAAATTAATGGAAGATACCAAATGCAAATAATTCAGGTTTACATCTCAACAAGTTCTCATTGTGATAAAGAAGCCAAGGATTTTTAAATGGATATACAAAGTTGACTTTGGTCAGATTGAACAACACTCTAACATTGTCATGAAAAACTGAGAGATGAAAATGCTCTAAATAAATTTGCTTATAGTGACAGAAATGAGAGAGTACCCAGACTTGTAAAATTTTCAGAAAAAAAAACAATTGTATATTATGATTATTATTTTTTGAGAAAAATGTTAAATAAAAACAGACATGAATGCAACCAAATAAAGGTATATTATATTTGATTATATTTTGATTAATAAAAAATGTTCTAAATACATTTAACACAGAAAGTGATCATTGATTAGTGGAGGATAAGATTAACACAAAACTAATGAAACTAAAACTATTATGAAAGATAATATGAATGATCAATATTCCTAACCTCCAGAAATCTCTAATGAACTTAAATTAGAACTTAACAAATCATTTTAAATTATAAACAGACTTTGAAAATCAGGACATGACTGAAATCAATAAGAAGACAAATAATATTCTATTAAGATCTGTTACAAAAAAGAAACAATTTACCAGGAAATTTTCTACTGAGACGACAATGTATGAAGAAAAGAAAAAATATGAAACTTTTTTTGAAATGATCTAGTAAGAATTGAATATCTAATATTTTGTAAATGGCATAAAAAAGAGTTAACAGTGATAGAAGATAATTGTGAATCGGGAAGGAAAGCTGCAGAAGAAAATAAAAGTACCAAAAGTATAAAGCATCTTGATATTTGAAGGAAAGTTATTTCTGCATTTAAGAAAATGATATTTTTACTAAAAAGAGAGCTGACATTATGAAATATATGGAATGGTTCTAGGAAGAATTAGGTAGTAATAAAAAACAAGAAAATAAAATATTTCCTACGATTTTTACATCCTCTGAATGGCCCAGTATTTTAAATTAAAAAGTGAGACATGCAATTAAATCTATAAAGAAGGTAAAAGCTCCAGGAAATGATCAATATTTTTTTAAAAAGTTATGTATCAAATGTCTAAATGATAAAGATGTGCCAGATAATTGGAAGAATGCATTAGTAATATTGATCTTTAAAAAAGTTGATAAAGAAGATATTAGAAATGACAGACCTATCAGTTATATACAAAATATTTACCAAGATAATTATAAAGCATCTACAATGAATTTTAAATTCTAACCAAGAGAAATTATAGAAAGGACCAATGAATAGTTGTCATTATGCTTTATAGATTATGAAAAGGCATTTCATTCTATAAGTATTTCTATAGTGATTAGTGCAGTAGTACCAAAATATCAATCTGATATTATTGTCATATTCTGAAAAATATTATCAAAATACAACTACAGTGATTAAATTACAATGGGAATAGTAAGGAGATTAAAACTGAGAAGAGTGTACAACACAATGTTTCTATATTTCCCAAACTTTTTACAGCAGTTTAAGCATTTTGTGAATTACAATGGGGAGCTGAAGGAGTAAAAATAAATGGAGATCATTTAAATAATCTACATTTTGCATATATATGGTTACTTTTAAAATAATACTTTAGAGCTTCAAGAAATATTGCAAAAGTTATCAGATAAACATACAAAAATAGGGCTAAAGATAAATACTAAAAAAAAAAACTAAATAATATTCAATGAATTTTCTCAGAAAAAGATTGATAATCATCAATTAGTTAACAACTACAAATACTTTAGTCAGATTATTAATACTGATGGAAACATAATGGCTTAAATTATTCATATAATTAAATTTGGATGGAATGCTTTTGATAGAGATAATTTAAAAAAAGGTAGTGCTTGGATTTTTAATAGATATATTGTACCAGATCTTACTTATGTAATTGAGACTTGGATCCTTAACAAAGAAGCATTCAGGTCATTCGGCAAAGTAAGGAGAGATTATGTTAAGAGTAACAAGAAAAGACTGAAAATTGAATACATCAAGAAAAAACAAGCAAGTATCACTGATATCATTGAAAGAATAAAAGACTGATAAGATACTGGGCTGGACACATTGCTACAAAATATGATGATAAATGAATGGTTGAAATTTTAAATTGAATTCCAAGAAATTATAAAAGAACACAAATATGGATGGATAAAATAAGGAAATTTGCTGGTGTGTTCTGGAGAAGGCTAAGAATTAGAAAAACTAGATTAAACTTGAAAAGACATTCATTCTGCAGTGGATTGATAATGAATGTAAATGATGATGCTCATCATTCGTGCTTGTGGACAAGAACAAACCATGGACTATAGTCTATGGCAGAGTTTAAGAATTTAATCAAACTAACTAGAGAATCCATCTCCTGATTGGATTCTTTTCAAATTTTTTTCTAATACTTGTGAAAACTTAGCTAAATAGAATAAAGATTTTAAAAAATTGAAATTACAAGATTTAATAAATATTAAAAAGGCAAAACAAAATATTAATAAAATTATTTATAAAAAACTAAAAAACAAAAGGGACTTAGAGTATAATAACAATAAAATCAAAAAAATTAATTAAAGCTTAAACGTGTTATAAGAAATGGAATTTAAATCAATATAATAATAAATAAATATTTATAATTCAAAAATAGATATTAAAATATATAAAATTAGAAATAAATAAACAAACAACAGTTTATAAAAATAAATGTAATCCCTAAAAAAAGTTAATTCCAAAAGATTATTGTATACTTGTATTCAATCTGTATGAATCAGAAATAGTAAATATATATAACACTCAATCATAACTTATATAGAGTTACATTGTTTATCAAAAACAGTTTTATTCAACTATGTTTACAATAAAGAAAAAAATTATAAAATAACATTAAATTTGGCAATACATTTATAAACATTAAATTACTTAATGTCCAATATTAATAAGATTCCATGTAGAATTTACTATTAGGTGAGGAGCTAACTTCAAATCTCTTTCTTTGATATCTTTTAATTTTTGTAAAAAAATTAATGTTGGATCAGGTATAACAGACTTGAAGATTAGAGTTACATTGTTTTAAGCTATTTAGTTTAGAATTCAAATTTTTGGAATCAAATCATATGATTAGGAAAAAAATGCATGTGATTTATACAACAAAAATAATGAAATAAAATATTATATTCACTTTAGTAAAATTAATTTCAGAATAAAATAAAAATTTAAAAAACGTGAACGCCAACACTAAAAAATAATAATAACAGAATATTTCAATTAAGCATTATTGTTATTTTTTATATAAATTTTTGCAAATGTGTAGAATATATTTAAACATTCACATATACATATAAATAAAAAAACAAATAATTATTGGTCAAGAAAATTTTATTTAAAAAAATTATTAAGCTGTATATATACACACATATAATTAAAATGAAGATTTTCAAGAGTGAAAGATATGATTACAAGCTTTGAGATTCATTCTCTGAATGTGATTGATAGTTATTACTGTTAAGGCACTCACTTGTCATCATCTAGATAACATAGATGGTCCAGTAGTTGCTGCTTCTAATATTGGTAACAGAAAATGTAATTTAAGATGATTTGATTTAACCACTGATTATTTTATCCAATATAAAAATTAAATGAAGTTAATTAGAATAAGAGATGTTTATGGATTATTAAATTTGCTGATTTTTCGTTTTTAACTACTGAAATCCAACCAAGAAGTCAGTTCCATAATAGTAATAAGAAACAACCACGTACATGTATGAACTCAAAAACTATTTTCTTGGAGAAAAAGATAAAAAATAAAACAGCCATTGAATAGCTCCAGGCAGTCTAAAAGCCTTCCATCAGGTCCTCATAGAGGAATTGTGAAAAAGAAGGCAGTACTCACCAGGCATTTCTATTTGCCAGATAATGAGGAATTGAGCAGTTCTTCATCTTGCTTTACCCTCTAGCTAAGAAATAGCTAAGTACTGGCTATGACTGACTATTTAACAAGTAATTTCAAGCCTGCTGAAAAATTTTCAAGTTTACACAAGTTGGATTTGAACTCAGGTTGTATGTATGGGAAGGGGGGATGTGCAAACTTTATAATAGATTTGCTGCATTATTAGTTAGATATGATTTTTAATATAATGTAATGATAACTAACTCTGATTTAGTATTATTCCAGGCACAGTTCATATTTTAATTTGGCTATGAGTAGAAATCTTGTAATATGAAAAAGACAAATCAATAGCCAATAATTTTTACTTTTTTAAAAAAAAAAATGTTAAAAAAATAGTAATAGATCTGATTTTTTTATCACAGCTTCATTGTATTTATTTTTAAATGTATCAGATAAAATAAACTTTTTTTTAATTATTTGCAGCAAAATAATAATAATTTTTGAACAAATAGTTATGCATATATTTATAGATAATTACTGACTGAATTATAATTTTGTGAAATTAGTTCATAACAAAACATATTAAAAATATGTATATACAATAATCAAAAAAATCATTGTATATTACTTCATAATATATATATATATTTATGCAAAGTTAGTAATACAAGTTTTGCACTGCATAAGTTCATTGCATAGAAAACATGCGCAAAAAATATTCAAATTAGAGCCTTATATTTTTAAACATATACTGCTTCACATTTATGTTTATATATAAATATAAATTAATTAAATGCACAGAATTAAACAAGAAATTTGTAATAAATTAATTACACTTACTAGCATCATAAGTTCTAACCAAATAATAGGATTATTAATACCCCAAAAATTAAATGTCGGTCATATACCAAAACAAGTACTTCACCATGATACAAAATTTACTTTATTATGTGTGTCTGATTGTTGATATAAATTACATATACGGGATTTTATTTTTAGGTTCAGAACTTCTGATATGTTCTTTTGTTCCACATGAAATGCTGGCTCATAATTAGACTTCTGTTTTATTCGTATTTGCATTGATAAGAGACTGAAAATTTAATTTTGGGGATTAATTTGGCTAGAGCTTCTAAAGTTAGTCTTACTAATCATATGAATAGCATTATGTAATTTGATAAATATACTTATTCAACAGCATATTAGTTAAATAGTTATACAAGTAAAAAAAAATTCATATAGAGATAATTGCAAAATGTACTGCATATATACTTACGCTTCCTACCTTTGCATAATTTCAAGATTAATATTAACTGGAATATATCAATCAATTCTTTGAAATGTCTCATTTCAATATACATAAAGAAAACTGATAAATGATCTTTGACAAAATCTTTTTTTTTGTATAATAAAAACAAAAATGATAGAAAAGAAATTTATAGGAAATTTTTCTTTATGAAGATGAAAACCTTAGGAAAAAATAACAAAAAAAAATTCCATGACTAAAAGTTATAAAAATTGTTAGAAACTATAAATATGGGAGAAAAAACCCCAACAAGCAGCCATTTATTTTTTTAATTTTCTGTTAACAAAACTTTGCGAAAAATGATTAAAGTCCCGTATTTATTTATTTCATTTTCATTTAGAAAAAAATATATGAGAAAGAATATAAAAGTGGAAATATTATGGTTACACCATATATGACACTAAAATATGTGATCCTGTATAGTCAAATGTTCTTTCTTGTTATAAACTGAAGCACTCGCCTAATTGCCAAGAGTCGTTCCTTTAAAGATATTACAGCCAGAATAGGTAGCTGAGCTCTAGAATCCAAAGGTAGAATGGCTAAAATCCACCATGCCCATGCTGGACCATTAGGTGATGCTTGAAAATCTGACTCTAAATCTGGCATAGGGCCAAAATGCCTAAGTATCCGCTCCCGTGTATTTACACGAACTTCATTGAACCATTGTAAAGCTTCAAAATGTACTTGATCATGAAGATCCTTTAATTCTAAATATATATAAAAATTTTAATTAAATATTTATTTATAAAACAATAAAATGTTATTAATATTTTATTTATTTATCAAATAGCAATACAAGCAAATAACTAATTAGCAGTCAATCAATCCTACAGACTTATTGATAGAAACACACATATATCTTATAAAAAACTTTCTGAATAACTCAAATATCTCTAGGACTGAAAATGAATCAAAAGCTGCCAACTATGTTATAAATTATCCATACACACACACAAAAAAAAAATTGAACAGATATGAAGGAGAGTTGAAGATTTTTTCCAATATATTCATCAAAATAAACCAATTGATTCTATCAAAGATTTTTTCAAAATTAATAAAATAAATATTAATTTCCTTTTACACTTTGTAGAATAATTCTCACTTATAGTTCAATTGCATTCCTATTCTATCTAATTTTGTAAATCCAAACTGTTTTTCAAATGAAAATATATGATTGCTTTATATATACATATTTAGAACTCAAGATATAGCGTAATTAGAGATACAATAAATGATAAGCCTTATATGTGCATATTAAGAACTCAAGAAATAGCGTAATTAGAGATAAAATAAATGATAAGCTTTACCAGATTGAAAAATGATTAATTAAAAGACAAAGAACAATTATAATTAAATATATTCTAGAACATTCCACATTCCGTGGAAATATATAAAAACTCGGAGCTAAGGAAAATCGAGATCTTTTTACATGCACTCACATCATGAGAGCTGCTCATGTTAGAGAAGATAATTGTAACCGAGTAAAATGAGGACTATGGAATAACCAGTGAACTCCTTCACTGAAGGTACACAGGCCATAACAACCTTATTATAATTTATGTACATCTCATTGGCATTCGTAAATAATATTTTATAAATTGTAAATATATTAAGCTTGTTAGTAAATCTTACTATTAGTAATTTGAAGCAAATAAAGTTAGCATTTAGTTATAAAACCTTGTTTCTGAATTGCTTTTATTTCTATTGGTCTGACCACCTTTACCCTCAATTGTAGTATTCGTAGTGGCTGTATAAAGCAGAAAACTGGAGCAGTCTTGACAGGATATAATTTAATTTGTAATTTTGTATTGTAATATAATTTATTGTGTAGTCGGAAATCGTGGGGAAAATTTTTTTTTACTTACTAGTTTTTCGGACTAAGACTGTGCCACATGTGACAATAAACGAGTTGTTAATAATCCTGTTGATTGGCCAATTTATCTCAAAAGAATTGAGAATTTTTTTTTTTATTACTGGAACTGTGAGCGACCCATTAGAGTTGCCATGTTGTTATGTTATGCCTGGCAACAAGTGATAGAAATCACAAACAGGTTACGTAATTATGAAGAACCAGAGAAATTGCTGATGAAATAGTAATTGAAAAACTAAATAATTATTTTAGTCCAAAGCCCTCTAAGCACATAGCATGGCTACATTTTAGAAATAGATGGCAAAATAAAGGGGAAAGCATAAGAGACTATGATCAATCATTGAGAGAGCTAGCTAAGAGTTGTAGTTATGGCAATGCATTAGAAGATGCTCTACTGAAAGGATTACTTTGGGGGATGTGTGATGATAGATTAAGACAGTAGTTACTGGCCTCAAGAGACTTGTCATACGATGAAGCAATCAAAATGGGAGTAGTCCTGAAATAGTGCTCGACCAATCAAAGGAATTTCGAAATTTTACTAATAATAATGAATGTAATGAGTTTGTAAGAAAAACAAATAAATATCAGTCTCCTAAGAATAAACTGAAGGAAATTGTTTGCTACTGCTGCGTAAAAAAAAGGACACATGGCACATAAGGGTAGATTTAATAAAGAGCATTGTAGAGACTATGGCAAAGTAGGTCATTTAGAGAAAGCAAAAAGATCATAGTGTATCGCCCACTTTTCCAAAGGGAAACAAGCAGAATTGTGAGATCTATAATACCCAGGGTGCTCATTGCAACCAATATATGATGTCAGTGAAATTATTAAATATGAATTTGAAACCGGAAATTGACAGCGGATCCAGCGGATCAATGATGACAATCAAAGATTGAGAAATGGTAACAACAAATTGCGTAATTGCATGAAGCCCCCTATATTAATGAGAACTAGTTTAAGAGTGAAAGATGCTAGTGGTAATATTATGAGAATATTATGGTAAAGTAGACATAAGGGTAGAATTTAAAATAAAAGCCTGTAGGTTACCATTGTATATAATACTAGGTGGTCTTAACTCTATTATAGGTAGGGAATGGTTTGGTGCTCTGGGAATAGAAATATGTACGATTAAAAAGATCTCTATTGAGGAAGAAATAAAACAAATACATAAGTTTATTTAGTAATACAAAAAGCCAAATCAG
The DNA here is from genome assembly GCA_028023455.1 of Epiperipatus broadwayi. NCBI lineage: Eukaryota > Metazoa > Onychophora > Udeonychophora > Euonychophora > Peripatidae > Epiperipatus > Epiperipatus broadwayi. Next base: position 1,837,396 of record JAQFVV010000008.1, on the reverse strand, counting down.
TACTAAGCCAGTCGATATAGTCTGGTAAGATGGAGCAACTCCTATGATTTGCAGGCATAGAAAGGTTCCTTTTGCGCTACAAGCTAAAGTGAAACAAGAGTTAAATGATTTAAGTAGCAAGGGAATGTTGATGCCCATCAAGAAAGCCGATTGGGCCACTACAATGGCAGTGATATCTAACCCAAACTGACAAAAGATCCACATAAAGTTATCGCCGATTCTCCCAGATCAAAAATTTTCAAGTAAAGAAAACAACAGGACAATGGCAGTATGCAGTGGGAGATAAAGTCTGGTTGAGAGATGTGCTCACAAAATACTGGGTGAAAGGCATAATTAAAGAACATTTATCAAAACAAATAGTAATAGCTGAGACAGAAACAGGGAAAAGCACCCAAAAACATATAAATCATGTCAAATGTTGGGAAGAAGAAGTTAAGCAAAACAAAAGTAATATAGTGGCAAACATTCCAAATTACATAGAGGAGGCAGAGAAGTAAATGAAGAGCACAAAACACTGGAAGTAAACAATGAGCACAAAACAGATGAGGACATTACTGATGAAAAGGAAGCAATCTCACGTAGTCACAAAAAATCAGAAAGGAACTGAGTTATTTAGAAGATATGTTAGATTTCAAAAACTGTAATTTTCAAAGTAGAGAATGTACATATTTAGAACTCAAGAAATAGCATAATTAGATACAATAAATGATAAGCATTACTGGATTTATATGTGCATATTAAGAACTCAAGAAAGAGCGTAATTAGAGATAAAATAAATGATAAATGTTACCAGATTGGAAAGTGATTAATTAAAAAATAACGAACAATTATAATTAATTATATTCTAGAACATTCCACATTCCATGAAAATATATAAAAACTTGAAGATAAGGAAAATTGAGGTCCTTTTACATACACTCGCATTGAGAGCTGCTCGTGTTAGAGAAGATAATTGTAACTGAGTGTAATGAGGACTATGGATGAACTCCACTATTGAAGGTACCAAAGTGGACCTAGGGACTGTACAGGCCATATCGACATTATTATAATTTATATACGCCTCGTTGCCACTTGTAAGTAATATGTATAAATTGTAAATATATTAAGCTTGTTAGTAAATATTATTAGTAACTTGCAGCAAATAAAGTCAGTATTTAGTTATAAAACCTTGTTTCTGAATTGCTTTTATTTCTGTTGGTCTGCCCATCTTTATCCCCGATTGTAGAATAGCAATGATTATCAGTAGCATCTTATCTATTTGTAAATTAAGATGTTATTATCTTAAATCTTCACACTTTGTTTAATTAAATATTTTCTCTAATGATATTATGCAAAATAGCTTCTCATAAAATAAAATCAGAAATTTCCATACATTGGCCATATACCTAGAAACTTTATTATTCAAATTAAACATTCTCTATCTCTCTCTGAAATTATTATAATTCATAGACAATTCATCTAATTCTTATTCATTACTACAAAATCAGTCTTCTAGCATTGATTTCTTTTTCTTATCCTATTCCATTTTAATAAAATCTGTTTTATTAATTCTTATTCTATCCTCACATATCTCATTCTAATAAAATTACAATATAGAAAATTTTATTTACAGAAAAATAAAATAGAGGTTATGGTGACAGCCAAAAATCCCCATGAACAAAAAAGGGCTCTAGACTTTTTTAGAACTCACTAATTATTTTGAAAACCATAACAGAAGAGCCAAATTCTTATACAGGTTGTTAAATAAATAAATCTCAATGCTCATAGAATATTAAACAAAATTAAGCTATTAAGAAGTTAAAAAAATTAATAAATAATGCAAAAAAACTAATTTACTATGATTCAAGTGTGAAATTATTTTTTATAAGTGGTGCTTCACCAGTAAGTGTGAGAGCAATTTTACATATCGTAACCCATCCATTGCAGTTATATCTTGCACTTCTACTGGGGTTAAAAAAAAAAAACTATTCTTAAATAGACGGAGAAGTCCTGATCTTAGTCATAAGCATTAAAAAATTCTAACAGTATGTATATTTTTTTTATTTTGCAAAGTGATTGTAAGCCAATATTAGATATATTAGTCTCTCATAGCATTTTTCATTCTGCATCTTTCAGACTGTTGCTTTTTCCCTACATACTGATATAGTGTATTTTCTGAATGCAGAGGGGAAAAAAATCTCCCACATTAATGCATTTGATTGATTATCAAATAAAATTGAATTTAAAAAAAAATCAAATGCTTAATATGATATTAGTTTAGAAAATAGTAATTACAAGTACAAAGCAGATAACTGATGAGGAGGCAAGGGCTATTCACTGAAAACGAATGAATATTATGGGACACAAGAACTGTACAGAGGCCACAAACAAATGTTAAATTTATTATATTGTAATAAGCTTGGAATAATCTAATAAAAGTGCTGACTGCAGGTCCACCAATATTAGCACTTTCAAAAGAATCAAATATGCCAGCTAAAACAGGATTCAACACTTAGTGTCAAGCCATAGGGATCTGCCTAGTCCACAGAATTAGTCAAACAATATCTTATTTAAAGGTAAGACATAGCTAAGATATTATTTTTCTAATGATAGGCACTGAGGAAAATTAGTTGAAATTATAATGAAATGCATTTTAAGAACAATTATTATCCAGTTTTAGATCTAAAGTATACATATCAAATATATCCAGGAAAAAGTTGTATTCCATATGAAGCAGTGGCCAGAAGTGATCAGCACTTCCTAGTAGTGAAATATCAAAAGATCAGACTCATAGATATCATAGAGACCAATTACTTCTTGACTATAGTCAATTAGAAACATCAATCATTAAATTGTTCCAGTCAAACACAATGGATCAACAATTAATATGCTAAAACCTCATCAGCACAACTACTACCATAAGAAAGTAGTAGAGGAAATAAGACTATCAAAATACCTATTACAATATGATTTATCAATAAACTTTTTTTTTCATTATGGAAGAAAGAAAAGATTGAATTCAGTTTATCTAAGAAAGTTGACTTGACTAAATGAACTCACCCACTTTGTAAAATCATCTTACCTTAAAATAAATTCAATGAAAAAAATTAAACACCTCAGGATTTTCATCAAATCTATTATGAGAATATACTCCATAATATTCTGATTAAAAATCTCAATAATCATTTTATAGTTCCTATTATCATTAACAATTAATTATATGTAGAAACTAGATAAATAAATTTCATTTTAGCTTAATTTTTATTCCTATCTTAATGACTGAATACAACAAACCAATTAGCATCACCAAGTAATGTTTATAATTTCTTTGTCCAAAAATTAAGGATGCTTTTTTTGGATAAATAATAATAAATGATTTTAACACCTTAATAACAATCTTCATAATAATTATGAACTTCTTAAACATATAAGTATTTATAAGAAACATGTGACTTAAATGAATAAAATAGAAATGTTTTATGAAGATAAAGGTTAAAAATAATTTAACAAATTAAAAAAAAAAAACTATATTAAGTTCTTATCATTCTTAAAACCTTAATTACCTAAAGCTGCTGTTTCATCTACATTTAAATCTTTTAAAAATTCAACATGTGCAGTATGATATCCATCTCTCATGCCTCGATGAATAACTTTAAATCTTCTAATTCCAATTGTGTCAACAATTGAACGACCATCTTGAAAGTACTGAACATTTCTAATTTCTAGCATAGTTCCATAATTTGCAAATCTAAAAAAAAAATGTACTTTTATATTTATTAAATTGATAGATAAATTTATTATTATAAAAAAAAAGAATCCAGTCTAAAAAGCGAATAATTTCAAAAGGCTTTTTAAAAAAGAGAGAAAGAGAAGTTTTTTTTTTTTTACTTTGAATGCTATTTAACTTGTGATCTTTTACTTACAAACTAGTTTCAGCATTAATTAACATTTTGTAAAAAAAAATATTACCCTTAACCAAACAACTCTTATTTGTCAATAAAGTTGAAAATCAAATATAGGTGCTGTCTTAAAAAAGTAAACTTTAAGTGATTTTTTTCATTGCTTATTTTTTGGAAAAAAATCCCTTAATTCAACCATAAGACAATTAATTTTGTTGCTGAATACTTGCAAACATATAACAAATCTTTGCATAATACTTGTGCCACTCTGTATACAAATATGCACACATATATGCAAAAACTATTAATTTCAATGAATTTAATCTCTTCTTGATTAGAACAGTGGTTTCTAAATTCTGAGGTAGCTAAAAATGATGCAAGTGCAGAGAGTAATATGAATACAGCTACACAGACTCAGCTTGTCAGCTTTGTTTATTTAATTGCATGATTTTCTGGTAAAAGTTATTAATAATGGTTTTGAAATCCTTACAAACAGTATTTGCTTGGCTGATGAGATCACAAACACAAGTTCCCTTTAAAAAAAAATTTTTTATATATGCCTTTGTTATAATCAACCCAACTAAAAGCAATTAAAATTTAACCCAGGATACAGTCACATACAGTTCTGAATTTTAGATGATTGGATATTTAAAATGACATCCAGATATAAATACCTAATGAATCCATTAAATGATGTTTAATTAATTCCATATTACAACAAATATATATATATATAATCTATAACATATAATTATTTTGCAACTAAATTAAGGATTATATGAAATTGATTATTATAAAATAAATTTAAATTTTAATTTGTAAATTTCATTTCTGATAGATGAATTTTTTTTTTAATTCAATATTTTTAAAAATCATAACTAGTGCTTTTTTTTTTTCAAAATGGCTAAAAGAATACATATTGTTTGTTTTCATATTTGATCTAGTATTTTGAATCTTTACTGAGTAAAAAAATTTAATGCACCTTTATTGTATGCTCTACTAACTTTCACCTCTACTATTAGGTGCCATTCTATCAGCAAAAGCTGTAACCTTTCGTGTTGACCAAAGATTTCTACAGCAATACAACATTGAATGAGAGATTACAATTATAAAATTTTAAAGACTAATCTAAATGAAAATTTATTCATTTCATTTTTGAATGATATCAAAACAGAAATTATAATTAAATTTCCTAATCATTATTATTTGTTTCACAATTATATTTCAAAATTTCTTTTGTTTTGGTGTTTTGAAATTCAAGAAACAAATATTGTCCAATTTTATTAAATATTATTTTGATTCACTTTATTCTTATAAAGAATTTTTATGTGGACTTGAAAATTAGAGTTCATACTGAAATATTAATTAAGCCGACAGAATTCTTTACAAATAATCTTTTTTGCAAAACTGACTTCAAAAATACTCTACACATTCAGCATTATAAATCATACTTGTCATAAAAAAAATAAAATTAATGCAAAAAGTTACCACATGAGATTTCTATGTAAATGAGTTGTAAATTAACAAAATAGGAAGTCTCAATTCTTATTATTTATTTATTTTTATTAGAAAATATACTAAAAATTTCTAAATAAGCAGGTATATATTTCTCATAAGTACTATAAAAAAAAGTGAAGCCTTGATATCTGTTATAATTTGTTCCAAGACCTCCTTACATATATCATATATAATAGCTCACATTTTGTTAATAAGCTTAATTTATTATTTCTGAACTGCATATATATACAATACTTTTCAACATGAATGTATATAAAAATGCTTTTTAATATGTATAGTATGCATATATTAATTAAGATTTAAATATAAATAAGATTTAATAAAATAATAAATTTTGAGATCACATTTACATATATATTTACTGTGTGTGTGTGTGTTCACTCATCTGCATTCACTCAAAAAAATAAAAATGACAAACTTACTATACTATATCTTTATTTTTTTGAATAAAATGAATAGTGAAATATCAAACTGTTCTGTACAATATACTTTTTCTTTAATCAATTTTTTTAGCAGTTTCATTATCAGAAAATGAGCCTCTCTATCTCTAGTGGTTTTGATGTTTTTAAGTCCATTAGCAATTTTGGAATTTATATAGTCATCTCTACTTGTTGTTATCCATTTCAGATTCTCATTTAAATTCTTCAAACAAATAAATTTTAGGATGCAATATAAGATAATTTACAATACTTTTTTTCTGCCATTACTAAATCAATAGCTTTCAGTCCATCACTTAAGAAAGCTACTTTAAATTTCAGAAAACTTTTAACTTTATGCATAGAAAACATTTTATTATGTTGAATACTGCGCATATATTCAAAAAGTCCACCAACATCAAAAATAAAATGTATGTGCTTTCAATGTAAGCCAAAAAAAACATTATTAATAAACATGATCACATATGATGTTCCAAGACAGAAAAATAGTTGTGGAAATATAAAAATTAATTATATTTATAAATTTTAATGTTTTTATTTTTTATTTACTTAGTTTTTTTTAATAGCACATAAATGAAGTAATACGGATACAACATATATCATGGATTTACTGTACTCCAATTTTTTAAAGAAACAGATATTCATATTGTCTAATGTTAATAGAACAATTAATCTAAATTTTTTAAAATGGCAGTTAATGCCCTGAAATTTAAATCAGGATCAGTAAATAGTACCTGGATCCAAGTACAAAAATGATTGTTAGGATCTGAAAATTATTCCTCAGATTTGTCATCATTTAGATTCCTTTGACATTTGACAATATATTTTCATTACATAATAAAGTCATTCTATATAGTTGAAACTACTATTTTCACCCTTCAAGAGACAAAATATTAATATAATAGTTCATACAAATTATCAAAATACTTTTTTGCTGTCTTAACACTTTCAGTTCAAAATTACTGTAAACTTTTGAGATCATTTATTTACCATATAAAAAAGAGTTACTTATTTATATAACTGCTATGTAAAAAGAAAAAAAAATACAACTAAATATTTGCTCATTTTCATTTAGTTGTTAATTATGTTAAATAATCTGTTGAATTAAAAGTTTAAAAATAGTGATTTCAAAATATAGATTTGCTGAAATACCACTGACTGTTTCTAATCTATATTTAGTGCACGTGTGTGCTATTTCTTTGTTGTTTTGTGGTTCATCTATCAATGACAAGTCTCTTTTAATTAATAAAGACTACATTTATTTCTTGTATTTTTTTTTTACAATTTCCAATTAGTATTACCAGAATTATATGAGCTATTTAAAGTTTAAAAGTGATATCATCATACATTCAGATAAAGTGAGTCTTAACTTTTTCTAACACAATAGTTTTAAGGCTTGTGTTAATCTGTATAAGTACATTTAAACCATCAAGATTATTACCAAAGTGAAAAAGAATGTTGTATCAAGAGTGAGTCTGAAGTGATTAAACTCTAAAAATATCTAAGACTTATTTAAGACTTCATTAAATTTGATGTATTTTATTAAGATATTTCTTTATCAGTATCCATGCATTCAAATTGTCTAAGACTGTCTTCCAAATGGCAGCTGCCTCCTCTTCAATGGCAATGATGCTAATGAAACATATTTATTTTTTTATAACTGAAGGTGCTCTTTCTTCTAACACATCCTTAACATAATTTAAAAATAAAATGAGAATGTGCTCAATTCCATTAAATTAATTAAATCCATATTAATTTTGAGCAGAGAAAATCTTTTTTTTACTAAAACTGAAATATTCAGCCGCTCAATAATTGCATGAGAGTATTTATGAATATATATACATTTTCTATAGCCATATCTAAGTATCATGTGCTCATATTTACACATATGTGTTTGTGTATACATTACACCCATGTAGTAATTAAACATATATGAATTAAAGGGTGGAAATATGACTGCACAACCACCCAATCTCATTTATCATAATTACCTCGGAGAGATGGCTAATAGTATGATATCACACAATGACAGAATATAATTCACCAACCTAACAAATTAGTAAAATAAAGGAAAAAGGAAATAGAAAAAGCACATAGAAGAGATAGAAAAAAAATGTTTGTTTTGAAAACAACATATAGCTTATGAGGAGCCAACATTTTTTTTCTATAAAGTAACAAGAAATATTGGCAAAAGAAAAGATAATTGGGTTGATAGTCAAATACCAGAAAGCAATTTTGGATACTGTGAGAAAAAGATCATTCTTTGAATAAATGGTATCTTGCTTGTTCTTTACAAGATGGGAAAATATGAAAAACATTTGAAATTGACATATAGTTTTCTATTAACTTAAAGAAAAAAGTGAGTAGGGCAAATTTTCATTGACAATTCCACATGTCATTATTACTGCAGCTATTATTAGCATATGATTTTATATATAATTTACAACATACATCTCTTATACAGCTTTAATGATAATATATCATTTTTTGGATTAATATATAATGTTATTAAGAATTATATATTGGTTACAGATAGTTATTTTAATATTAGTCAAACTTTAACTTTGTAAAAAATCAATATAAATTATTATATATGGCAATTTTAGCTTCATCTCTTTTTTTAAAGCATTCATATTATTAAATACATTTATTTAGTATGTAGCATTATCTTACTTTAAATAATAAAATGAAACTGTATTTTCATGAGCAATCTAATGATTCAATAATCTCTTGATGCACTGAAAATAACATATGGTTCTAAAAACAACTTCATACTTCTAAAATAAGTGAAAGGAATTCTTTATATAATGATGACAATACTCAAACAGAAAGAAAAATTTTAATCACCTTTTGAGAAATACAAGAATTCAAATAATTGCTTTTTATAATTATATCCCAATAATCAATTCATTTACATTTGGACATAAATATCTAAAATGTGTTAAATTAAGCAGCTCTTTGTAGTTTTAATAATGGACAGGTTCTGAAGAGATATCCAAAAAAAAATTCAAAATATGTGATATTTTATTTTCAAAATTATTATAATATTTTAAGGATTGTATGATTATGTGCTACTATTATAATTTATAAAACAAGAACAGGAAAGACTGCATTAATTTTTGAGGAGTACTTAGAAAAATATTTTCAAAAGTTTCCAGAAACTCATTGTAGTTTAGAGATTCAAGAAGCTCTATGGATATGGCTTTTGTTGCCAGGCAAATATAAGAAAAACAAACAAATAAAAGACATGATCAAGGATTTGATTTATATGTTGCTTTTACCCATGTGACTCAGTTGACTTAAAAGATTTGTAGCAATGTTTGAAATTCAAGAGATGTCTACAAAAGTTTTATTGATAATCACAATCCAAGGCATTTAAAATGAAAACTAGTATAAAACAGATGTTTACTAAATCCAATTTTGTTTTCCATTTTTAAACAGTGGTCTTTATAATACTAGAAAAGATAGAAAAAATGCAATAATTATTATGGTATGCTATTGTCATTTATTACAGAAAAAAAAATAGCAGCTTATACAAGCAATAAATTTGACAATGGAGTTTTCAATTTGAATCAGTTCATGATTTCTAAATACATAATAAGTTGATAAATGAGCATTTCTTATTGATTAAAAGATGACCTGTAAAATGTTCATTGCTTTTTAAAAAAAATCTATAAAATATTATTATTTAATATTAAAGTTAGATACTATTTAGTATGTAGTTAGATAATTATTTTTTTTTTTTTTTTTTTTTGAGGATAGGAAAGGAAATAAAAAAATTAACCGCAACCCACCCCCCACCACATTTTGTAAATTTAAAAAAAAAGGAAGAGTCTCTTTTAACCAAATTATTTAATATAAAAAAAAAAGTAAGTTAAATATAGGAGTAGTATATTAATATAATTATATTATAGAATGGGATTAGAATTCCTATCAACACAACAAAAAAAAAAGGAAAAATTTCATTAGAAGATGGTTTATATTTTGAAAATAGGTGGAAAAAAAAAAAACCACCTTGTGATTTAGTTTTTTAATTGGGTAAATTGAAATTTTTAATATAAAGATATATTTTTATTGGGAAGTAAATGAATAATAAGAATTTGAGCATTGCTTTTGTGAGAAAGGGCGGACCATTTATAGTTTAAAATTATTTTAAAGATATTCAATGGAGATCAACAGTAAGACATGGTTATCAAATCACTGCGCCTCTTTCTTTCTTTTGTGATTAACAGATTGGTGTGTATAGTCATTATAAAATCCAAATCTTTGTTCATTTTATCTATTTTTATATTCAACTGAATTATAATGGGCATGCTTCTTTAAGAGCACCTACTAATAATAATGGTAAATATCAAATTATTAAATCAGCATAAATTAATAAATAAAACTTTAAAAAAATCAATTTACATTTATTTCTTCTCAAAATGAACCCATATGAATATCAAATTTTAATTAATCAACAAAATAATGAAAAAAAAAATTATATCAACATTAGAAGATAGTTAGAAAAGCAGTGGATTAATTTATCAATGTAACTATATACTTTTTACACATAAGTACTGCTATATATAAAAATTACATTACTAGAAAAAACATATTTAAACAAATGAAACTTGAATTATATATTGGATTATTTCTATCATCTAATATTAAATGTCTTTGAAAAGATTAAACTTTATTTAAACTTTTCAAATATAATATGAAATATTTGGTCAATCTATATAGAGACACTTGGCAATTAATGATGGAAATAGTCCAATATATAATTACAAATAAAATGCCATTATCACAAACTTTCAATATTTAGATTATAATATAGTGCTGATAGTGAGTCATCATGACTAACTACAATAGTTTAAATTTTATGTAGAACTTTCGATCTTTGAGTAAGATGAAATTGTTAAGCTTCAGAAACTAGAATTATATATATATATGAATTTATATCACTTATATTGGAAGAAATACAAGCATTACTGATGAACATAATAAGGGAAATCTGATTCATTGATAACAGCAATTTCTGAATAATCAAAAAGAATGGCATTTAAACCATAAACTTTAGTAGATAAAAATACAGAAACCTGTAAATAATATTAAAAGTCTGCTATATATCAGAATTGACTTCAAAGTTCTGTTGATTCTATGCACCAACTTTCTTTGACCTATACCAAAAATACCAGTAGCTTTAAAAATAGCAAAAAAACTCAAAATCTAGTGTATAATTAAAGAACATATAGTTTTCTAGTAAGCTCAGTTCAGTTTAACACCTTATGGTAGATGAATTCTTATACAGAAACAAAGAGATGAATGGCTAGTTAAAATATATATTTTAGAATAGCATACAGATCTGAAACTGTCTCATAGCATAGTGATTATTAGATCGGCATATTATATTCATAACCTAGGGTTTAAATTCAGATCAGAAAAAACTTGAGATCTGTTTCATTTGGCTTAGATATAAACCAGAAAGACAAAGAGGCTTAAGATTTTTTCTTTCAGTTAGCCAATCCATAATCAGTTAATCATCTAGTTAAATCACCAAACATTACACGATCACTGTTCATTATGCTTACCCAAGCTGTTTACACAGAGGCTAAACTCTATGCAAGCCAGAATAATCAATGGATGCAGGAATGTTTGTGCACCAAATCCCTATCTAGTGCCTACTCATCCAATAACCCCAAACTAGTTTCTAGCTTGTGGCTTTCAGCAATGAGGGACTTTGGATCTGAGAGCACTGCACCTAGATAATAGGATCAGATGTAACTCTCCAGCAGCCACCTTTTACCTTATTAGCTAACTATAAAGCTTTGAGTCCAAAATGAAACACGTTTTCTATTCAAGCTCATTAGTTTGTATAATTGTATAGATCTGAACTAAGTTCAGCATCTATACTTTTTGGTATCTTTGGTTCTTTAATAAGCACAGTCACCATAAAAAGGTAAACAGCTTGTGTAAGCATTAAGAATGGTGATCATATGATGTTTGGTAGTTTAATACTAATCCAGCCCGATAGGATTATGATGACTGTGGTTATTAAAGAACCAAAGACACCAAAAAGTATGGATGTTGAACTGAGTTCAGATCTATATGATTATACAAGCTAATGAGCTTGAATTGAAAACATTGTGTTTTCATTTTGGACTCAAAGTTTTATAGTTAGATAATAAGGTAAAAGGTGGCTGCTGAGGATTGCAATAGATCCTAATATCTTAGTGCAGTGCTCTCAGATCCAAAGCTTCTCACTAATAAAAGCCCCAAGACAGAAACTAGTCTGGGGATATTGGATGAGTAGGTACTAGATAGAGATTTTATGCACAAACCTTCTTGCATCCATTGATTACTTTGGCTTGCATTAAAGGGTGCTACTGTATGGAGAGTTTAGTCTCTATATAACATCTAGTTACTAGTTGATAAAATGTGTATCTAATTATATTTATCTAGGAAATAAAGATAATGAATTAATGTGAGTTGAGTCTACTATAATCAGAATATGAAGCATTAATTTCCAATTGGTGGAAAAAGTGTCATACTTCTAAAGATTTTGAGCCAATGGTTTATCTTTTTATTCAGACTTAACAATGCATGTCATGATATACTGATCTAAAAGTATTTGATTCATAATTATAGTAGGAGCTCTTCCAAGATTAATATCCCACCTGTCAATCAACTTTGTTTATACATATTTGATATGGAGTGTATTGCATCTTCTGATTGTTTTCAAAAGTGCTATTTTCTAATTATTTTGGATTTATCAGTGTATCTCTCATCCTAATTCTACCACATCACAACCATCTACTAGTTCAAATGATCAAATAACCCTCTTTATTATGCTGCATATACCTTAATAAAAAGTTTGAATATGAATAGAAGCAGTAAATCAAAATATTCTACGAAAATACTCCTAAAATCTTTTTGATTTAAAGCAATAGTGTGCTATCATTGCATATGTATTGTAATGGTAAGAATTGTCCCTCCACATAACAAAATCTAGAACACAGGAAAAATACACTAAAGCTGATCGAATCCTGATGCTAGGATCCAGAATCCGACCAACATTCGATCCTTTCACCTCTGCTCAATGATCTAATATCCTATGGATGACATTTCTCAACTTACACAGACATTCAATTTAACCACGGTCCGACAGTCACCCAGGGTGGAACAAGAGACTCATAAATTAACTAACTTAACAGTGATTTGGTCAGATATACACACATATGACTAAGTGATTAATTATGGAACCTAATAGAATGATCTACATATAGATAAAATGATGTATGTGCAAATAAATCTAGAGTTGGATAAAATGAACTCACGGACAATAAAGATATGGAAACGAGTTATATTTTAAATATTATTAATTTAATAAAACAATAACAAATAGTAAAACTAAAATATACAAAATTATGTAATGAGAACATGAAATATTATGCTCGCAGATGTTGAATAACTAATGAGATTAATGTTACATATTATCTCATTATAAGTGTTCAATAAAGTGTAGTGCGGTATTGGAGTTTATGCCTATATTAATATGCCAAATTTCTAGCTCTTGTGTAGTCTGCTAAATCATATGGAACTTAATAGCCAAAGTTATATAACTAACTTAATAGCGCTTCTATGGCATCTATCTATATCAAGTTAAGTCGAGCACATAATTAGGCTCAGAGATATGCAGGTTAGCGTGTTAACCTAGATTAGGATATACACTGACGCTAGATAAGCATTTAATATAAAGGGAGAGAAAACTGGTTTATTATAGGTTTACCTATATACTCTATGGCACATATCAAAATATTAATAAAGCTAGAAGGTGCGAATGGGTCATTATTCACGGGCTTCAGCCTCAAAGTGGTTGTTCCCTACAACCACTCAACTTGCTACGAATAGGAACATTAGTAGTTCAGGGAGTCGGATAAGCATTAATTATGAATAATCTAGGTCCTTGTGCCCTAGTTCTAAAAGAGTGTGCTTTACCCGAACTAAGTGGATAAGTGTGACCTCCGCCAGCAACTCATCAAGAATCATGCAGCAAGCAGATAATTGTACATTGCATACTTAGTAAGGACACATCCGCAACTTATACATATATAACGCAAATACGTAAAATTATATTAGCGTGCCTTAAAAATAGATAGCGTCTATTTGCATATCTATACAACCCAGTTCTCAAATTTAGTATTTCAAATATACTATTTAGGGACTAAATTAATTAGTAACCTAGTTTAAGATTATCACCTGCATCTCAACATATATAAATCTAAGGAGGACAAAGCATATTTGCGGGGTAATTATGAATAAAACATTAAAATATGCTTTGAGAATATCTCTGTGGCTAGTTCCTATGATGTATGAGTTACATATATAAATAGTTATAATTTATAACTAGAGTTAAGCAAACTACAATTTTAACTAGAGAATGACTGATTATTAGAATATTAATACACAAAATTAATCAGTAAAATAATAACATGATCTCGAAACAGCAAGTGAGAAAAATAATAATTCAATTATTTAATATTTATTATAGTGAAGATTTGAAATTATCTTCGCAGATCGATAAGCTAAAATTATACTTATAAATACTCGCGGTTTCGAGTTATTTGGCATATTAAATACATATAATATTAAAATGATAAAATTATAGAATAAATTGGATAGATTAGAAATACGCATAAAAGACCGCAGAAAATTATACATTTAGTTTAAAATAGATTATCAGAGTTTTACATTTTAAAAGAGAATTTAACATTACAAGTTTTACATTCAGGCAAGATTTAAACATTAGTATTTAACAGCTTTCTTTGCAGATTTTAGAAAAGGTATTTGGAAGACAGGTTTAATAAATAGCTAGCTTTTAAAATAAAGAATTGAAAGTCACAGTTTATGAACAGAGCTCTGAGTGAAAATTTACCGGTCAGTTGTCTTCATTGCAGTTCTGAGTACTTGGGACGATAATAAGTTGACACTTTTGGTGATGATTAGATATTAATGGAGAATCTTCTACTACAGGCTGCTTTGCTTTGCTGAGGTAAGGCATTGTGTTTTATCGGACCAAAGTTCTTTCCTCTCCAGCAAGGGCAGGAGGCGGTGAGTTACGGCCTACTTTATCCCATCATTTTGAAGGTGAAACGAACGTGGATTCAGTTAATAACTCTCTTATATATAAAACTCTTTTTTCTGGCCACAAAACTTTAAGTATTTATATTTTCTTAACTCTGGCCACCTGTTTATTTTTACCAACTTGTCCGTAGCTGAAAAACCCATTACTTTATTTTAGAAAAACATATTTAATTACTGAAACTATTCCAAAACCCATTACTTTATTTTAGAAAAACATTTTTAATTATGACAACTGATTTAGATTTTGTTTTTCTACTTTTTTCCCCTTCAGTTTATTGTAACAATTCTATAAAATTCTGCGAATTGTCATTAAAATTTTAGATTTATAAAATCAAGTTCGCGCTATTTTAGGACTACTGCGTGACCTAATTTAAAAGTTGTTTACAAGGAGAATTAAAAGTTGCTTTGATAATTAGTAGAAAATTAATTTTATTACCATACATGCAGAATAACAAGTCTGAGAAATTAGTTATATACATATGCAATTTCCGTAATATAATCATAAAATTGACTAAATAATTTAGACTAAAATATTTCTTAAACTAGAAATATTTCAAAATGAATACATATCTGTAATATATACAATACTATTAAATTACAGACTTACCATTCGCATATATATATATATACGCGATTTTGCATATATAGTAATTTGAAGTTGTTTAAATGGGTAATCTGAGAGGGTTTAAACCTGGCATAGGCATAGGTGTGGGGGTAAAATATGTGAAACAGGCAGGTGGATAAAACTGATTGTTCCAGTATGTAACAAGACCCAAGAATTATATTGATCAACATATCAAAAATGAAAATTTCTAAAGAGAAAACTAAATCTTATATGGTCTCTAATCAAATTTTTCATTATTTCAATTTGAATTATTTGTATTGTATTTTACTAATGATACAATTTTTATAGACAACAATGTGTATATTTACATGTAATTTAAAAAAATAGCAGTATTCATACCTTTCATCTCCATCAACATTTGTACACATTCCAAACTGCCTACTTCCAGATTCTATGCATTGTCTCATCATTAAACGATAACGTGGTTCAAATATATGTAAAGGACATGGCACAGTAGGATATGCCATTGTACAAATAAATATTGGAATTTCATGTTGACTGTCTTTACCCATACTATAAAAATAAATAAAATATACAGTATTAGACATTAAAACTTCAATATGCACAGAAATATAGACAAACTACTAATCATATTACCCATTTTACATTACTTATTACAGTAATATTAGTGATTAAGTCAATGCTTATGCACTTTAAAGATAAATTATAAATGAATACTCTCAATTTTTCCAGACACAAGATATAGTATTTTAGAAAGAATGGAATGAATCACCCATTCTTTCGACCCAAATGTTTATGTATGGGCAAATCTTAAGGGTGTGGAATTAAGAGCGTGAAGGTGTTATACGATCACTTTAAATTATATTTGTTATGTTTGAACGAATGACACTTGCAAAATCTTTACAATTTACGAACTGTCATTCTTTAGTTGAAATTAAACATATATAATGAGATATTATTTTATATAGCGCTCGTGACTGGAAAAATTGAGAGTATTCATTTATAATTTATCTTTAAAGCACATGTGCATTGGCTTAATCGCTAATATTACTATTACATAAAAAACATAGCGCTATATAAAATATATGTTTAATTTCAACTAAAGAATGACAGGTCGTAAATTGTAAAGATTTTGCAAGTGTCATTCGTTCAAACATAACAAATGTAATTTAAAGTGATCGTGTAACACCTTCACACTCTTAATTCCACACACTTAAGATTTACCCATACATAAATGTTTGGTTCAAAAGAATGGGTGATTCATTCCATTCTTTCTAAAATACTATGTCTCATGTCTGGAAAAATTAAGAGTATTCATTTATAATTTATCTTTAAAGTGCATGTGCATTGGCTTAATCGCTAATATTACCATTACATAAAAAACATAGCGCTATATAAAATATCTCACTACTTATTATGTAAAAAAACACTCACACACAATTCTATATTTAAAATGTATGCACCTATATATTTGTGTGCCTCACTAACTATAATATGAGCATAGCTAGTAATGAGCACATTACTTAAAAATATGTTGTGATTATAGAATATCACACTCTTGAGAGAAAAAGAAATTTGCTACTATAAAGTAAGTTTCACATGTTTTTGGAAAAAAATTATAAAAGAATATGTGGTTAAGACTGAAATTAGATTTAGAAGAATGGAATAAGAATATGTGGAAATATTTTAACAGAGACATAGATAAGTGTAGAAAGAATAATTCTAAAATATTGATTGTAGGTGATATAATTAGTCATACTAGTATAATTGATGGAATTTATAATTACTGCTTTTCAATCTTAATCTAAAGAATGAAAATAAAAATCAAAGTCAAATTACTAGCACAGTAACTGCATATTATAGCTGGAATATATTATGAAAATGCATATTTTCCAAAATGTATATTGTGAAAAGATGAACAAGATATAAAAGTAAATAATGTTTAACTTAATTACATTCAATCATGTATGAAATTGGAAAAATTGCAGATTAATTGAAATAAGAAATATGTGAATTAGTGAAAAAATAAATTTAATTATTACATATAGTTTGTTATTGAAATTAAAAAATTAATTTCAATTTTCCAAAGTGAAATGTTCTAATATACAATTTAAAGAATATGCTTGCACCTTTATAAATAGTAAAACCATTAATTACAAATATACAATAAAGTATTTAATAAGTATAATAATGCAAATATGTTTTAAATATTATAATAAATTATTCTCAATATTAAAGCATTTACTACTGATATACAAGTAGAAAATAAATAAACAATACCTGGTTAATTCAATTATTTCTTCTTCATGTAGATGTTTTCTCTCAGCATAAGTATTAGGTAAATATGTTTTGATGACAATGTCTATAAATTCTGTAATGGCTTGTCTTCTTTCTGCTAAATACTATTAAAATAATAATCAAATTATGGCAAATTTTAAATATAATTTCTTTTTGTGTAATAAAATAATATTTTAATAAAATATATAAATTTTTTATTTCATATTATTTTATTATCTATTTGTTTTGTTTTAATGAGGTACTTTTTGTGATAAAGAATTATTCATCAAATAGAATGTACACAGGTAAATAAAGAATATAAATTTTGCTTTGTTTATGTATTTAATAAAAAATATTGAATAAAAAATTATATAAATAAGCTAAAAAAACATCAGGGATTGTAAACTGTAAAAAAAAAAAATAATAAAACAGTTTTTATAGCTCACTGCAAGCCAAAAGTTTTTTCAATAGTTTCTTATCAAGGAACAATAATCCATAATACTAAAGTAATTCATAAAAAATAAATAGTAAGTTAATATTTCATATAATTTGAAACAAGTCAATACTAATAAAGTTGTTTATTATATTTAGATATCTACTACTCACAACCAATAATAAACATGTGCCATAATTATATAGAGGCTGTCGATAAAATCTGTGTGCAATTTAAAAAATCTATAACTTTATTAGTATTTGTAATAGAAAAAATCTATAAAAATTATTACAAAGCTTAACTCTTCAACACAATATTTTTTTTTTTTCAAAACTTTGCAAATACTTCTTTTTCAGAATTACATGACCCGGGGCTTCAACTGAAGAAAAATAAATTGTGTCCTTTGGTTGGCTGAACTGAAATATACTGTTGCTGTACAAAGAAAGTTTAGAACAAAATACAGTAAAGAACCATCTCATAGAAGCTCTATTGTCAAATGGATGAAAAAATTCAAAGAGACAAGCTCAATCTGCGATAAGCCATGGTCTAGTACAGGGTTCCCCAACCTTTTTGCACTTAAGAGCACATTCTATAATACCGGCCAGGTGGCGGGCACCATTTATTTTTTCAACCAGGTGGCGAGCACCATTTATTTTTTCAATGTAAATTTATAGTTGGATATTGTTAATAATACACATAATGTACAAAAAAATATTTATTTCAAAAATAAAATTTTAACATATTAACATTTATATTTTTACGCTGTAAAAGTATAGTATGCCCTACAATTTGATTACAATATAATACAATAATTTATAAGAAATTTTAAAAATTAAATTTATTTGTATGAGATAAATAATTTTTTATCATGTTCGGATAGCAGCGGGCACACGTAAAATGGTCTGCGGGTGCCATGTTGGAGACCCCTGGTCTAGTAGGCCATGTGTCAGTGAAGAAAGTGTAGTATCCTAGAACAATCTTTTAATGCAAGTCCAAGAAAGTCATTAAGGAGAGCACCACTAGATCTGAGACTTTCAAAGTCCATTGTTCATAAAATTCTGTGGAAAAGACTTCACATGAAACCTTACAAAATTCAATTGCATCAAATGTTGATAGAAGAGGACTATTATGCACGGCTAACTTTCTGCCATCAGTTCAATGAAAAACATGGCAATGATGATGCATTTGTGAGTAGTTTAATGGTCTTTGATGAAATAACATTTCATATTAATGGCAAGATCAACAGGCATAATTGCCAGATTAGGGGAACTGGAAACCTAAATGAAACTGTTGAACATAAAAGAGACTCTCCTAAAGTTAATGTGTGATATGCTTTGGGAAAAAATCAAATCATAGGGCATTCTTTTTTGAAAGTCATGTTATTAACAGTGACATTTACTTAGATATGCTGCAGAATTACTTTATTTCTCACCTTTAATAATTAGGACTAAAAGATGATACAGTATTTCAACAAGATGAAACTTTTTGTGACTTTGCTCTGTGCGTTAGACAGTTTCTAAATCAGAAATTTCCTAACAGATGGAATTGGAAGAGGTGAAGCATTTTCTTGGCCTCCATGTTTGCCAGACTTGACTCCATTAGATTTTTTTTTGTGGGGACATGTGAAAACAATAGTGTATGCAATCAAATCGCTATTATTAGAAGACTTGAAAGCTAAAATGAACTAATATGATTTCAGGCATTACTGTAAATCAATTGGCAAATGTTTTTAGAAAACTACAAAATCGTATTATCCTTTGTATAACTAATGATGGTGGACATGTGGAAACTTAATAAAATACAATAAAACAAAAAAATTATAGATTTTCTTATTTCCAATCCATTCTACATAATACTAATAAAGTTATAAATTTTTTTTAAATTGCACAGAACTTTATGGACACTCTGGTATATTGCATAAATATAAGAATATGGTATTTAACATTCTCATACAATCCGTGAAATTTCAGATTTCTGAAGAAATAAATCACATATAAGATAACTGCTATTTATATGAACTTAATAGGATTTTTTACATCAACCATTTCTACAAACTAACAAATGATAATACTTTATTTGTAGATGATAATCTATCATTGAAGACAAAAATAATTACAGGAACTCTTAACTTTCTCTTTAGAAAGCTTTATATAAGAAAATACAGGGCCAGCTCAGCCACCTCTGCAATCTATACATTTGTATGGGGCAACAAATTTTTAGGGTTAGCAAAATTGGCCTAATTTCAGGATGTATTGTTAATAAATTTTTATATAATAAAAGTTCATTATTTTATAGATATTCAAAAAAATCAGTCATTTAACAATGCAATATTATGTTGCTTTATTCTATTGTTGGCCTAAGTTGACCTGATATGACATTAAAATACATTTATATGGTCAAAATTGCTGAAAGTAAATAGAATAATATATTCTTAATAAACAAAAAATTACAAAATTAGATTACATATAATTTTAAATTCTTTATGACACATCAATACTTATTATTATGTCTTTTATGTATAATTTCTATTGTTCCTTATTCATATTTTATAATGGCATGAGCCCAGAGAATGCAGCCAGTTCTGAAATAATTTTCAACAATACTGGATGTCTTTTTCCAATGACTTATATAAATTTTACTACAACATTTTTTAACATTATTAACAAAAATCATTTACTAATAAATATATTTACAAAAATTTGCTCTTTTGTAGTTATGATTGTCCGAATATAAAAAATTTCCAAAATAAAAACAAAACTATGTTTACATTTTATTAATAAAAATAAAATTAACTTAATTGACCTTCAATTTCCATAAAAAATATTTTTTATAATCATTTTTCATTATCTTATGAATTTGTGATCAGATATATTAAAACCTGGATGATCATCTTGACTTTTAAGACATCATAAAAAGAGATTTTATAAGGGAAGGAGCAACAAAATATGTCACTGCACAGTGTAGCAAAATGTTTTAGGTCGGCTTGAATAAAAACGCATCATTACATTAACATATGAACAATCAGTAACAGAAAGTAATTAATTGATATTAACAAAAAATGTTATTTGCAAAGCTATAATTGTTAAAAATTATCACCATCATTTGTAAACATTATCAATCCACTACAGGGTGAATGTCCCTCCACGTCTAATCCAATTTCTCCAATCCCTAGCCTTTCTTCTTCATAATACCCTGGTGAATTTTCCCATATCATCTGTTCATCATGTTTCCTTCTTTATCATATTTATACTGATATTTTATATTCATTTTTCCAGGGAAATATATATAATGCTGATATTTTATTTTTATTTTTTTAGACAATTAAGGATATATAATCCTTTGATAATAACTATAAAATATAATTGAAAAGTAAATGGAAATTTGTAAGAAAAAAATTAATAATTCATATAAAATAAATATAAGTTTTAAAAGAAGTGGAAGAAATGTTTTTTATATGATATTTACCCGTGGATGGATTATTTTGTAAGAATGAAAACTAATGAGCAATTGTTATTAATTAATTGATTAGTAAAAATTGTATAAAATTAAATAATATCACTCTACTCAGAAGTCATTTGTGTAAATATGAATAATATTACTAAACAAACACATAAATTAGTTTCTAAAAATTTAATATCTGTGAGGAGGACAATTAATGGCAACCAGAAGTTATCTTTACTTTCATTTTCTGAATTAAACATTATGTAGATGTTCCATAATCACTGTTCTTATTTCAGGCTATAATTTATTTCCACATATTGAGATTAGTTTTGATCCAAATAAATAAGTTCTGAATTTATTGAATGATTTCCAAGTTAAGAATGACAGATGATAGCATAATTTTAATTCTTGTTTAGCTTTAAATATCCCAATAATATGTCTGATTATCTTGGCTATAAATAATTAATTATTGGGATATAGCAGAAAAAAAAATTATTTGGTTCAGTCATACATGGAATCTAAATATGAGGTTTTATAAAAATCCCAAATTTCCCAAAATATATTCTTAGCATATAATCCTATTATACTTAAAGTTATAATTATATAAAGCAATACAAATCTTCTATGTTGTTTTTAATATTGCCTTTTGAATCTAAACAATAATAAATATTTTTAGAACTTAAATGCCATAAAGAAAAGTGTAAAGGAATCCAGTTTCATATCTGAGAGGATAGAATGTACCTGCTAATTGTCAAGAGGTTAAATTTATTATACTAGCAACAGATACATCAGAGAAATAAAATTAGTGATAACATAAAACTATTTATTAGGATCAGTATAGATGCAGTTGATTCTTTTTCATAAAATGAGACAATGACATTCTGGCAAAGGATTCTCATAATTATTTCTATAGCTAAAGAGCTTTTATTCAATTTTTTTAAGAAAGTAATTTGTGTTTTTGCCATTTGTGAGAAGGCAATTATTCAGCTTATAGCCATAACTATAAATTTGAGTTCTACCTGACAAATAAATAATTGAGGGAGAATTAATAAATTTACAATAGGACATCATCTAAAATTACTTAACATAGCAGAAAGGTTGAATGGGATCATAAATGCTTAATAAAGAAGTAAACTTTAGAATAAACTGCTCTCCTATGCCCTTAAAAGTGTGTTTTCTTTTAATAGGCTTCAACTAAAGATATAAAATATAGATTAGGAATTAATAGAACATGTATTAATGCAAAGAAAACAGCTAATATTTTTAAAAAAAATCAATTTAGACAGGAATAAATATAATAATTAAATTATAGACAGACAAAACTAAAATAGGAAATTTAATCTTAAAAATCAACAAGAAGTTCAGAGAATGAAAAATTAAACTCAAGATATAAATGTTTATTTTGAACAAATGTATGGTTACTCATACAGTGAAACATTCAAATGGAAAAATTTGGCAAGTGTTACTCCTCTACTTATGGAGGTATGATAAAAAAAAGACTATTCTCTTCAATTATTTAAGAAATAATAGAGAGCCAAAAGAAGAGCATGATGTAGATCTGTGTCATTTCATCAAAAGCAAAGAAAGAATTAGTTATTAAAAATAATAATGATTGCAATAAAATAATATAAATCCGATTTCCCTGTCAATTAAGAGAGGAATATATTACTATCAAAGGTGTTTATAGTTGTAAAATAGTATTTGTCAATTTTAAGACTTTTTGCATTATATTATCTTACTATTCATAATTACATTTAAAGCAAATACACTTAAAACTATATTTTGAATATATAAAAAAAAATTAAACTTGAAAACTATGTTAAATTTATTTTTAAAAAACAATAATCAAAACATGTACTACTTTTCTTTTTTCTTTTAAACATACACAATTATTTTCTTCAAAAATTGCTGGAGTCAAAATGATAACGTCCTGATTGGGAATAAAAATTCAATATTTTTTTTTTTTTTGCTTTTACAGTTTAAATGTTTCTATTTTTTTTAATTAGTGGAAAGAACTCTGAAGAAAACTATTAAATAATTGAAACTGTCAGATATTTTTGCAATTTTGGATATAGTAATATACTGTGATTACATTATATTAAGTGCATTGAAGATTGTGTTGCTATAATTTGTTATTTGTACTAATAGAAATAGTTGTAAAAAATCTTGTTAAAGTGATATATTATTCATGTTTTTTATATACTTTTGTATTGTTCTTTGCACAGTAAAAAAAAAAAAAGTATGATTAAACAAAGTTTACAAGACATATTTTTATGTTTAAAATAGTTTTTGTGTTATGATACAATTAATACAGTGTTCTATAGTTATTAATATTATGTGCTTCAAATCAAGAGTGAATAACATTTTCCAAAATGATGAATCATTTTTTTAGTTTTATGGTTTACTCAAATATGATAGTAGAGTTCATTTATAATCATATTGCTAGTCTTCCCTTTCTTCTTTTACCACAAAATTTTTCAAGCATAATAAACTATTCAAATGAATTAGATCAAATAATATTACCAAAATAAAATAGTTTCAATATCAAACAAGAGTTTGGATATAATCTGATTAAATATCTATTTGCTCATGTTCAATGCTGTCCATAGAAATGTTTAATAGCATCCCAGTTTGAAAGCATCAATAATTTTTCTGTTTTTTTTTTTAGTTCCAGGAGAGTTGAAGGAGAAGGGATTGAGAAGATGCACTTTCAATCCCTTAAGTTTTTCCAAAGGAAAAAATGAAGTATCGTTTTCCTATATTGTGGACACCACGGTCCTGCAATAAAATCCTGCAAAGAGCTATACCAGCTAGAGCAAAGGACCTCCCGATGAATACCACCAGAATGGCTAACAGCACACTGGGCTCCCTAGGCCATCGTGGAAATTAGAAACAACATGGAATCCAAATCACAAACAACAATAAAGTATGGACTTTTTTTTAAAACTGTAAGAACTCTAGATAACTCATGAACTTTAAATATAAAACTTTTTCCAGTATTTAAATAGAAATATGAATTCCTATCTGATTAAACTAAATCATTTATGAATAATTATTTTTATTATATGTATTTTTAAATCATTTCCATTAAGTTTTTTTTTTTTTGAGTGTTTATGCTGATTTTTTTTTATTAAGCTAAAACTTGTAAATTATGTTGAATTTAAGTTGGGTGTGGACAGCTGCATAGATTTTTAAAGTTATATTAGTTTAAGGGAGGTTAATCACAGGTTATTTGTTTCACAGTTAGATTGGGTTAAGGGATTGGATGTAGTGGTATTAGTAAATGTAGTATGAATATCCGCTACATGCAGGATCACCTTATACGCCGTACTTGGGCAATATAATCCCATTTCTTATTGACCATCGGAAGCAGACAGTATTGCCTGCTCCTTGGATCACCCCTTTAGCCTATGGAAAGGGATGGTAGGTCGGCAAAAAGAACTGCAACCCCTTCCTATGGAGTTTTTTTATTTTATTTATTTCATTGCTCTTCTCTCCAGACATACATAGCATTCCTGTACTGGACGAGGGACATTTCTTCTAGATAACTATGCTGTTCAGATGTACATTCCTGACAGTATGGTATTGTGTTGTCATATTCATATTGCATTGATTATATCAATATATCAGATAGATTGGCATTAGTTTGACTGCAAACTGTTGGCCTAGGGTTAAATAAGGAATGTAGAATATTTTCTTTTTCCGAGTGCAATCTATGTAGTCTAGCCATATTCGACACTCTAATAAAATATTAATTAATCAGTTTGTGCGAACTTCTAAAATAAAAAGTTAAGATGTAAATTAAATCAATTCTAAAGTAAACATTATACTAAAATAAATAATTCTTAATTTTATATATGTGTAAAATAAATGTTTTGGGTATTGTTAATATGGCAGTGGCTTATTCTTATTTTTTATTCTCTCTGCTGCTCCATGAGCTAGTAACTGGGACATTACAGTCATATTTATTTAAATTCTGGATCTTACTGTAAGTACTGCCAGCCTATATAAATTTTCAGGTTCATTTGGCCTTATGGTGCCCTGGCAGCAGAACTCTAATGTAAGAGTCGCCATGTCCCCAACCATTATAATATTAATATCTTCTATTTAGTTAGAATCCCATTTTTTCATTTTTTAAATTGTCCAAGTAATACTCTAGAAGTCTTCTCTATTTTTAGCTATAATTATATTTGATATCAAAAAATCTAAAGTTATTTATATTTCTTTCAGTAATCATATATCAACATTTGTCTTCAAAAAACAAGATAATTGTGGACAAAGCATTTGTTTTATTAGTGAAAAACATTGGATAATCAAATATAACTGGACAAATTAAAATATGACAAAATAAACATCAAATTATGAAATTATGACAGAATTATAGCATGAAGGAAAAAATACTTTTATTATCAATTAAAAAACATTGGATATAAACTACATTTGTTATCAGACAAAAATTGCTGGATATAAACAAAGAAATTAAGAAAGCAAAACTTAGCAATATATCAGAAATAAATGAAACATACATAAGTGGATATGGCCATTATTAACTGCAATTAATATTTTAGATAATGTTTTATAATTTGTAATTGAAATATCAAATGTTATCATTTTCAAAGCATAACTGAATGGTTTATCACTTTAAGAGATGACATTCAAGCACTAAAAGTGACAGAATTTGCATGCAATACATGGACATTTGCCTTTTAAATCTGCTATTTTAGTATAGCATTAAACTATATAGAACCTGATTTAAAAAAATAAATAAAAGTGGAATTGTTAATTAAATTATAAATAGGAATATTACAATGTGAGACAAGTTAATTACTAATAGGCACAATAAGTTTATATAGAACTGCTAATAAATATTGTATGTGAGTATATATATATATACTATATAACTGACTGGATGCTCTATGGCAGGGTTTCTCAATCTTTTTTTAAATATCACCCCCCCCCCCTTAAAGGGCTTTTAGACTAAATTTTTCATAATTGCTCCCATGAAATTTTAAACAAGAAAACACTTTATATTTACTCTCTTTATTCAATGGAATCCTTGTGCTTAGACTCAAATTTTTGAAGAACGCCTGATTGTAATCTTGAGATTTTTTCATCCTCCAAAATTTAATTTTCACTCCTGGGGGAATAAGTTTGCCCTTGTTGAGAATCCCTGCTCTATAAATATGCTCTATACAATTTCCCATATGATATATTATTAATGTGATGCAGCACTTTAATATCATGAATTATATCTAGCATACTTATAAAAATTATATGCTAAATACTGCTAATGCTATACTAATAATTATAAATAAACTAGAAATTCATGTAATATTACAAGAATAACCAAAAAACAAAATTTTACTAAAATTCTTCCACAACCATGGTTTCATCTCTTAACAAATAGACCTTTTTAAGTGAAATTTTGTTTTTTAGCTAGTGTTGTAATGTTATATGAATTTCTAGTTTATAAAATTACAGAAACTTTCATTTAAAGTTACCAAAATCCCAGTATTGATTAAAATAAAAGAATAGGAAATTTCAGATATGACTTTTAATCCCTACCCCTCTTTGTTTGTTTGTTTGTTTGTTTTTAACTTTTATGGATAATGAAATTTCTAGAATGGTTAAAATTGAGGTTGGATTAAAGTAGAGAGAAAGGGAAAAGAAAAGCATATCTTAAGATTTTTTTTTTCCTTTTTTCCCCACAATAATTAAACACCAGTTAAAAATGCAATAAATAAAACAAAAATCTATTGACCTATTTATATATAGCATTTTTAACCTTATATGAATTAGCTCTTTTTTTTTTAAGTGCAAAAGAGGATATAACAGAGAAGAAAAATCCCAATCCCATTTTTTCCATGATTGTGTAAACCATGTAAGTTCATGATAAAGATTATTAGCAACATATAGAAAAACAGATATTCTTACAAACTTCACAAAAGCTTTTTTCAATACTTCTAATTAATTTTGTAATATACATTCTATGGAGACAAGAAATATGCAATCATAAATCATAACTACTGATATCACCCAAACACTATGATAAATAACTGGAACAACTGAAATTCAGATATATATATATATGCAGTCACCTGAAACAAAAATCCATTAGATAAGAATTTAGTGACTAATTAAAACTCAAACTGACAAATATGAAAAATGAGAAGGGGGGGGGGTGTCTTTTATCAGTGTAATCAAATAAATCAACTAGTTTTGTATAAGATATGCACTTAACATAATGTGAAAAGTCATTACAGTGTATATAACAATGTAATCACATAACAAGTTGAACTTTTCCCATGCACCCTTTTTATCCTGCATGAGAAAAATGTAACAAATGTAAATTAAAATATAAATAAAGCTTTTGAAATTAAAAAAAAAACTTGTCTATTATTCAAGCAAATGCCAAAAAGTAAAAAAAACAAAACAAGTTATCAACTAAAGAAGGAAAAAGCAATTTAGTTTTAATGCAGAATTCTGCATGAAATATGTATATTGGCAATCATCTATCTTTTTCACATGTATGTGGTCATGTGTATCAGTTGTTTGAGCTGGAATGGAGAACAAATATAGATTAAAAAATATTAAGTTCAAATCCCACTATTTACTTATATTCTGTAAAATTAATATCACAAGAAAATTCAACTTTATTATCTAAATTTTTAAACCTTATTGGAGGCTATGTTTGCTTTCCTGCACACTTATACAGAAAATTTTATTTTTAAATCATACTGTTATTAAAATTTGTTTTTTGTTTTTTTAATCAACTTCTGTAAATTTGGTAAAATTATTCAATAGTGCTTTGTATTCTGTGATTACAATACTATGGATTTTTAAATAATAGGAATTCCCATATAGGTAGATCAAAGAAGTTTATATTTTCAGAAATACCAATATCATCATCACATGATCTATTCATGTTTCGAAGAACAGTTATTTTTACCCTATTCTAGACCCCCACCTATTGTAAACTTGAGTAATCAATAGGTGTACCAGATGATATACTGCTACAATGCATGAATGCATTAGTTCCAGCATTGAATCCTAGTTTTCACTGGTAAAGGCAAAAATCAAAAACTGATCTGAAGATAAAAATTTTATAGCACTATTTCATTTGCTAATGTTAATTACAGTAGATGGTTTCTGGATTAGGATGAAAATAACAGCTCTTTATTTCTAAATATGTTAAATTATTTGAATAGCTTTAAAAAAATTATAGATGGTATAATTTAAAATATCTTTGACTTAACCGTAACTAGAAAATAATTTAATAGAACATACTGGTATATATATTCTAAGACAATAAAGACAACTAGTTAAGACTTTAATAGGTTTATAAATGTAAATGATAACACTCAACCTTTATGCATTCTACAATCTCAACCTATAGTCAAGGCAACCTACAACCTTTATTGTTAAAGGAGATTGCCTTGACTATAGGTTGAGATTATTGATTATATAAGGGTTAATTATCATTGTTATATATATATATAGAGAGAGAGAGAGAAAGAGAGAGAGAAGTAGCAGACATTTTTACGGATGATATAATAGTCTTTATGTAATTATAAAGTAAATTTATATAAAATATTTTGATTTTTTATGAAATAAAATATATTTTTAAAAATGTTCATCCAAATGATATTTTTCATACAACATAATTTCATCTATTTTTAAATTTTCTTATGAGAATCTAAAGGAAAATTTATTTTCTCTCTAATAGATAATTAATTTCAAAAAAAGTTAGCAGAAACCTGAAATTCTCAATAAATTGCTTAATTAACTTTAAAAGAAATTTCTAACAAAACACAATTATTTATTCCTCTTAATTTTGATAGTAAGTTATGCTTGCTTAAGCACACACACCATACACAAAAATTAATAACACATGCACATATATATGTAGTATAATAAATATTCTAATTAACAAATATATTTATTTACAAACTTACTGCTTTATCTCAGATACAATTAATATTTATAATAACAACAACAAATAATGTTATAAAATAATCTTACCTCTCCAAGGTTATATTTACAAAGTGGACAAAAGTTACAATGATCTAAGCAACGATCTAAACATATGCGACAAAACACGTGGCCACATGGGGTAGTAACTGGTTGAAAAAATAACCTTTAAAAAATAATAATTACTTTAGAAATGGAAATTAAATGGATGTATTTATTAATTGCAATTTATAAATCAAAATATACCTTAAACATAAAGTGCATTCAAAATCACTAGGATCGATATCTTCAGATTTGATTGTTTTCAAAGTTTTATATTGTAAATCTAAAATTTAGAATAAAAATATATATTACTTTTTTAAAAAACTTTATTCCAAATAATTGCAAATATATATATATTCCTTTTATTAGTTTCATTGTGTCATTAAGAAAATTATTTTGAGAAAGTAAAATAAAAGTATATAGGTCTACTTAATTTTTTCTTTCATTAATTAAATGTTAGCACTTGGTTGCAATATTCAAGTAGCATAGTTATTGAAATCTATCTTCAAGCAGCAAACTTAACATAAGTTTAGTTTGAATAGTCCAATAAGCATCATATCATTTGATCCAGTTTTAAGAATAATAATTTCAGACATATATTTTATACAATGCACTTTAATTCTGAATGAATTAACATTAACTAACATTAAATATTTCCGTATATTTGTGAGCATAATAAATGACTGAACACTAATCACTGATACCCTTTACATGTACAATAAACTGAAATTAAAATTTACTATACTAATATTAGTTATATAGCCAATTTATAATATGTTTCACTATTCTAAAAGTAAATATCAAGCCATAGCCAATTTATAATGTATTCATAATTCTAAAAGTACATACATTCTATTTATGCTAATGATAATGGCACACCTATCATAAGCTATCTGTAGTTTAATATTTACTCATATAATAGATTTTACAAGATTAACATCAATATCAATATCATTTTATTATATATATAAAACAATAAAAATAATAGATATAACTATAATAAACTATTATAAAGTCTTTCAATCCAAAGTACTTCTGGAATTAACTGAAAGTACTTGGATTGACAGTTTATAATAGTTTATTACTGTTATATTTATTATTTTTATTGTTATTACAATAATTTTTTAATTAAAGGACATTTTATTTGTATTATATATATAAAATAAATAATAATTGGAATTCTTATTGATTATAACTGAAATGTAAATAACTGTAATTTCCAATGAGTTATGTAACATGATACCATCTATCCTTTAGCATTTGTTGATATATATGCATAGAATACTACTTGCAACATTGTGTAATTACTAATATGTATTGTCTATTTGTGTGTTATTACTAACAAGTTGTTTGTATTTGGAAAGTTTAAATAATGTTTAAAATTTTCTATACATTCAACATTCCTCATAAATGATGGAAATAGTCCAACATATCACATCTTATAATATACCATCATTACAAACCTTCAGACAAATACAATTACTTCTGTTTCAGTTATATATGTATGTGTGTGAAATAAAAGTTTTTATGGATAAAAAATATAATTCATAGGAACTTATAACTTTGCAACAATTATGTAATAACAACTTTATCCATTTGAAGGCAAATATTATTTTACCAAAACAATAGTTATATATTTTAATATTTTATGAGAGTTACTGATTATACTGTATATGCCTGTGTGTGATATTTAAGAAAACTTTATTAAGTAAGAAAAAATTAAAACCAAATGTTATGCAATCTTCAATTAAGCATTACTCCAAAAGCAAATAAGAAAAGAATAATCTACTGATTGTCAAACAGAGATAAAAATTACATTGAAAAAAAAAAAATTCTAGTACAAGTATGAAACACACACAATAAAGAAGCATAACAATAAAAAAGTAGGCACAAAAAAGAAGACTAAATCAGAAATGTTATTAAATAAAAAAAGGCTTCAAAAAAAAAAAACTAAACATGTCTACAAAAAAATTTGGATAAATTACATGCATTCTCCAACTTCATTGGGGAACTATTAAAAATGGAAAAGGCAAAGATTTATTTTGGGATACTGAAATTAAAAAGCCACTCAATACATAAATATCTGTATAACAAGATATCTGAAGGCAAAAATTTCTAAATAAAATCTTTCATTGTTAAAACTGATTAAGATAAAAATGAACTGGAATGATCCAATTAAAGAAATGTATTTCACATCCCAGCAAAATTCTACTATGAAAAAAATATCAGAAAGAATTGTAAATCTGCTTTATTGATATTATTTAAAAGCATATGATTGTAACAACAACTGCAAATTATAAAAGTATTTCAAAATACTGATCCACAATCGTATTTTTTCATTTAAAAGCCTCTGTATTTATCAAAAAGCTACAATAATAAATGAAAAAAACAGTTTCATATTGAAAAAGTTATCAATAGATTAGTATTTCCTACCATATCTATTTACTCTACACATGCAATATACTCTTCAATATAGAAATGTGGAAGCAGGAGAGATTGGTTTAGAATAGATGGAATAATCAACAATTTATGATGCTACATTAATAACTGTAAGTAACGAATATATGAAGAATCTTATTCTGAACATGAAAAAAAAGAAAATAGATATTTTGTCCCTCTGTGGTCTAAAATTAGCAATATTGCAAATGATAGCTAACAAATCCAATGACGTTGTTTTAATGTAAGCTGTTTTTAATCATTTAACTCAAATAGTTAAATTTTATTTTTTAAGACTGATATTAAAAAAATCAAGCAATATATGGGATAAGTAATCAATTCTTTTTAAAACAGATATGACATATTACCCATCACTATTTGGGTAAGTAATTAGTTCTTCCAATAAAGAAAAATTGTTGGATGTTGAAAGGAAAAATATAGCATATAAACAAATTTCCAATTTGTTTTTACTATTGGTTAATTGTTTTTGAGGAAATAAATATAAATAGAATAGCTAACTATGCATAAATATATATAATATTAAGGTCATGTTCAGGGCCGGAGGAAGACAGTAAGCAAGGCATGAGGGAGGGTGCTGATATAATAGAGGTACGAAAACAGTGCAGAATTAAGAATACATTCATTTGTATAAATATTAATTATTGTAACTTGATTCATTATTTCTACAAGAAAATAAGGAAATATAAACATATTAAAATAAATATCACTTCTTGAAATACAATTTGTCAATAATAATTTTCTATGGTTTGTTTTTCTTTTATGATATTCTCAGATATGATTTCTTATGTTGGGTTTACATTATCCATATTTCAAATCACATTACTATGTGATGTAAAAATTGAACAGTCTGTATCACTATTAATATCCATGTCATTTATATATATATATTGTGAAGGTTATTTGGTATTTGTAAAATAATATCAATAAACTTTAAAAAAATTTATTGGCTTATTATAAAAATAATATCTTAAATTTATCTATCAAATATTTTTTTTTTAAAAATCCAAGATGTCTCCCCATATTTTTATAACATTTGAAATTTTTGTAGCAATTTTGGTTTAATATTATAAACACACACATAAAAAACAAAAAGGCTAATACACTTATAAAATGCATAATTTTGTATATATGTGGTTAAATTAGTTAAAATAAAATCAGTTAAAGCAATATTTATATTAATGTACCATAATGGTAAAGCTAAATAATGACAAACTTTTAATGTAATAATTAAATGTGTTGATGTGTTTATGTTTCTCTGATATACTTAAATATAAAAGAATATCATTTTAAAATATTTAGATAAAGTTATTTTAAATCTGAAATAAAATCATTTTTGTGAGAAAGATAAATAAAATAAAAATCATTTATCTTAATGTCTGTAATATAAATATTTGTTCTAACATTATGATTTGTACATTTAATTTTATTAAAGTACAATATTAAGTAAGAAATGGCTAAAACTAGCAAATTTCACTTCTTAGGAAATTACTAATTATCCCCTTTTCATTTTTAAAAATGAAAAAAAAAAAATGTGTTGTCATTTTCTTAAAGATTACCATGTTAATGGATTGATTGAAAAAATAAAATATCATCATCATTTATTGTCCTCTTCTCTGTGATTAAGGTTTTCAATCATGTTTTATTAAAAAAAAGCATTCTAAAAGATTTCACTGGATTAAAAATAATTAGAAATCTTAAAGAGAACTTTTAAAGACTTTAAATGAACTTTAGCTTATAAAGGATATTTATTTTTACTTATTACTTTTATATATGGAACTGTATAATATAGTTGCTTTAGAGTTTCTACAAGAGGAAAAGTGGAATAAAAAAAAGATGTTCTACAGATAATATAATACAAATTATATATATTAGTATAATTTCAATAATGATGACTTAGTATGTGTGTAATTTGTTTAGGATACAGATTGTTAATTAATGTTAATGTAGATATATTAAAGATTGTATGAAGAATATTTATATAATTAAATATTTTTGTCTACTACAAATAAACTTGAAGCTGATTTTAAAAAAAATATTTAAAAAAAATATTTCAATCTACAAATTCATTTACGCCGGCATTGATAATAATAAAGACATAAATAGAGATGAATTGTATGAAGAACTATGTCTGTTGAAAAACTTATTTTCTAATAAATTATCTCCAATTCATAAATCCACTTGATGACCTAAGTTTATATTCATGAAAATGATATGATCATTTCATTCCCAAATTTGAGCATGTCATTAAGAATATTAACCTTCCTAGAAGTGCAACTAGTAGAAAGAGATTATTTTCAAACTTAAAAATCATAAAAAATTATTGACATTCGACAATGACACAAAATCGGTTGGTAAATTTATCAGTGATAGCTATAGAGAATGACATATGCAATACTGTAAATGTTGATGATTATTGTATCTAAATTCAGTTCTGTAAAAGCAAGGAAAGTAAATTTATTATTATGCAATAATTAGAGGGAATTTGAACACAGACTTTCAAGCTCCCTTCAGCTATCCACTCCACCTTATATAACTGATACACATGACCACATACATGTGAAAAAGAAATGATCAATATATGTATTTCATGCTTGGTCCAGATCATCATCTTTCCATCAGTGCTCAGTTTATATTAAGATGCAAATCTTCAAAATTTAATAGACAGGCTTCGATCTTCACCTTCCAACACTTCAACTATTCCTATTATTGAAAATCTGATGATGGAATGCTCAAAACTCTTGTTGATGCCAATAACTCCTCTTATATAGGACCTTAATATATCCACTTAAATACACAGAAGATGGATAGGCAGAATTCAAGCTGAATCTGAAACATTTTAAATGGAAGTGTATGTACTGAACTTAAGATGTAATTAGATAGGATTTGAACACTAGACTTTCAAACTCCTTCAGCTATCCAGTCCATCTTATATAATCAATACACATGACAACATGATAAAGATAAATAATCTCCAATATACATATTTTATGCTGAACCACAATTCATTGGTTGGTCCAGATCATCATCCACACATATATATACAATCAGTGCTTAGATTATATTAAGATCGACAATATTCAAACTTTAATGGACAGGCTTCAATCTTCTCCACCCTCCAACTCTTGCATCAGTTATATAAGATGGAGGGCACAGCTGATGGGCACTTTGAAGTCTGTGTTCAAATCCCTTCTAATTGCATCTAAAGTTCAGTATATATAATATAGTTGTATTTAAAATATTACAGATTCAGCCTGAATCTGCCCATCTCTTCTGTGTATTTAAATGGACATATTAAGGTCCTATACATGAGGGGTCAAAGTGACTTAAAATCAACACAGATATGACAATAATATTGGCATCCACTAGAGTTTTGGGCATTCCATCATATGGATGGCTGAAGAATTGGAGGATGGAAAAGATTTAGGCCTGATTGTATATGTGTTTGGAAGATGATAGTCTGGATCAATAGATGAGTGTTGGTTATATAAAATGGAGTATTTATAGTTGAATGGATCTTGAAAATCTTTGTTCAAATCCCTTCTAATTATTATCTAAAGTTCAGTATATATAATATACTTGTATTTAAATTA
Source organism: Epiperipatus broadwayi (assembly GCA_028023455.1). Taxonomy (NCBI): domain Eukaryota; kingdom Metazoa; phylum Onychophora; class Udeonychophora; order Euonychophora; family Peripatidae; genus Epiperipatus; species Epiperipatus broadwayi. The sequence continues at coordinate 1,801,640 of JAQFVV010000008.1, read as the reverse complement.
TGTAATAGTATTTTTTATCTTATCTTTAATAAACAAAGTTTTTATTTCAGAGGAAAGGGGTGCCAATTACTGTTTTGCAAAAGGGCACTGATGACCCTTCCTCTGGCCTTAGTCATGTTAACATTATTATTTATGTATATGATATCTAATTAATTATAGATATATGAATACTTACTAGTTTTAATTAATACTAGTTGTTTGCATGGTTTCGGCAATTCAGGAGGGTCATTAAGCTTACGTTTATGAGATACTGGATTTGGAAGAATTTCTGGAATATTTAAGACAGACCGTGTTATATGTTCTAACAAAAATTAAATATATATATAATATGTATATATATTTTAGAAATTTATATATAAATGTTAAATATTTTCACAGAATTTTTAAGATGTAAACATAAATAGGAATTTCTATATAATAATGAGAAAAAAGCATCCAATAATGAAGTAACTAAATAATCACCAATTAAAATTTACAGCCCAAGCTGAACCACATGCTCTAGCAGGCAGCAATAGGATTGTCTGAATTTATTTAAACATAAAAGATAGCTCAGTATTTGTCTGAAGGTTTGTAATAATGGTATATTATTAGATGTGATATGTTGGACTATTTCCATCAGCTATGAGTTAATGTTAAATGTATTGAAAATATTTAAACTTTATTTAAACTTTCCAAATACAAACAACTTATTAGTAATAACACACCAATAGACAACACAAGTTAGTAATTACACAATGTTTCAAGTAGTATTTTCAATATATTCAACATTAACTTATAGATGATGGAAATAATCCAACATATCACATCTAAAAGATAGCTCATTTTTAACTCAAGATTCATAAATCTTATTTGGATAGCAAATCACATATATTTCTGTATGTGTGAAAACTTCTGAAAATTCACAACTTTCCTGAAATCCTACCAGTGACAAATTATCTACTCATGAGAATTATATATGTTAAATTAAATATTTTCATGGTCTTTTTTAAGATGAAAAAAATGATTTTCTAGTTATTACATGGAAATCCCCATTTATTATTAAATGTATGTTAAATTAAAATATTTAATGTATCGAACTCTCAGATATTTTGTTGCTGGTATTATTTCAGGAAAATTATGAATCTTCAAAATTACATGAGCATACACAAAACTATCTATATGGACGTTATAATATTTATTTTTATTGTATTTTATTTTTATGTTATTTTATTTATTTATTTAGATTTAGTTTACATTTTATTTGAGATACGCATTTTGCTTTTGAATAAGTGTTTATATTTTGTATTTATTTTGTATTGGGCTATGATTATGGAGGCTTAAGTCCCCCGAAAGCACTCAGCTTTATATTTGTAATTTTATGTTTAAAGCTTCAGCAACTGTGTTTTATCACAGTTAATTTTTAATTTATTGATTTTTGTTGAAGTATATATATACATTCTTTTCTAACTGATTTACAAATCATATTAAGATCATAATTGCCGAGTTAAAAAAAATGGGTGATCTTTTAATTATAAGTAAATTCAGATTAAGGCTAATACTGATTGCTAAAGAATGTGGTTCATCTTGGGCTGTCAATTTTATTTGGTGCTTGTCAAATTACATTATTGCTAGATATATTTTTAATTATTATATAAAAATTTCCATTTGTAATTCAATGTTTACATATTGTACTAGCACATTGTACTGAACTTCCTATATTTAGATTTAATCTAGTATTTTGTCTTTCCCAAAATAAATAAGCATTTTCTTAGAAGATATAATTACTACTAAAGATTACTGAATACATTTGCATAAGGGTTGATAAAGCAAGTTAAGTAGATGTTGTGTATAACTTTGATAACTAAACTTATTGTAAAGGGGGGAGGGGAGATATATTATTCAAAGGTTAAATAAATAATACAAAAACTATTAAAAATTATTTTACAGGAATAAATATAAACAGAGCAGCCAAAATTCAAAAAACATTAATTATAAACAACAATTTGCCAAGCGCTTTCGGTACTGTATACCAAAATCATGCCTGGTATACAGTACTGAAAGCGCTTGGCAAATTGTTGTTTATAATTAATGTTTTTTGAATTTTGGCTGCTCTGTTTATCATGCCTTTATTCCTGTAGAATAATATTCAAAGGTTAGCAAATTTTGTTAAATTTATACAATTGCTTTATCAAACTCTGATTGAACTTTATAATCTGAAATGAATATAATAAAATGTGTTTTAAAATTTAAATAGCAAGGATTGATAACTAGAATATATATATATAGATAAAAGAATATCTTCATATAGTGTGTTTTATACAGTTCTTTCTTTTTTTTTTTTGCATTTTAAGTCACTGTTTTGTAAACTTAAGAATGTATAATTAAGTACAATTAATTTACTATAACTAGCTTAGGATTATCTTGTTTTTGCAATGAAAGATTTTATCTATAGACATTAGATGCAAAAGATTATGTTTTAAATATCAATTAGAAGATAATCTTAATTTTAAAAAGAGAAGAAGAAAAATATGAGTTTGATTTTGTTTGAATCTTGGTTTGGCTAGGTATAAAAGCTTCATTTTCATTTCTTCTTTTTTTTTTTTTTTTTTGGCTGGCTTAAAGATCAGATTGACAGATAAAAAAGGAGTTTCTGAACAAAATCTATGCAAGTCATTGTTAAAAGTATATTAGCAACAAGTTGATTTTTAAACTGTTAGTGAAACGTTATTGACCATGGAGAAATATTTCAAGTGAAGAAGTTATTATATTGAAGAAATATAGAAAATATTTACGGTGACATAGTAACCTTAATAATAAAGGATTGTGCCAGATGTAGCTTAATCTTGCCTGGAGATTTGAACCTATCATATGATCCCTCTAGAACAATGATCATTGGTAAAATGTGAATGAAATGAGACTGTTTAAAAGAACCAGTTATAGGAAAAGAACCCCAGCTTTTGAAATAAATGTTTTTTCTAACCAATTCATTGATATTAACCAGATCTAAAGGCAAATACCCATTTACTAATACTTTATTTGGAATCACATAATATAAATGAAGAGAAAATGAAATTTAATAAGTGAAAGACAAAATTTAAAAGCAATACAATAGAATACAGTTACATTCAAGAAGACAGATAATTTACACAAAATAGTGTAAGGCACCTCTATAAACGAAATAAAACCCAATCGTGGAAATCATGGATTTGACTACAATTTATTTCTCGACAACCAGATCCTATGCCTGCACACAAAATTGTTACATATATAAGTATACATACCTGTTGGTAACTGAGCTCAAGAGGTTATAATTAGGAGAGATCTTTTTTTTTATTATTATGTTGTTGATAAACATATTTCTTTAATTAAGATTAATTACATTTAAAGAATTTTTTAAATTATTTTTATCATTATTTTTTATGTGTTATTTTTAATGTCTATATACATTGACAATACAAGTACATATATATATTTGTAGCATGCAATTACATTGTGAATATACATTTTATATTTTACATATATATATGCCAGTTAAAGAGTAAATTAAAGAATAATGAAGTATTTATGTAATTATTTATTCATTGTCTTGTATAAAAGAAAAGCTTATTTATTTAAATGATACTATAATTCCATTTATACAAACATTTTTTTATTATTCATTTTTATTAAGATTTAACATCTTTAAATGTCTTTCATCTTCATTCTATGTAGTATTCAAAATATATCTAGTTATACAATAGTATAAGTCATAAATTTAGTGTGTGGTAATTGGATTTATGTAAATTAATAAATGGTGAGAGAATAGCTAGCATTATGGGTAATAATGGTTACTGAAGGAGTTGTATTCATCATGTGATGATTGCGGAACTATAATTTCAATTATAGCTGATGCACATAAATAAATAAAACCATCATCATCACATCACCTATAGGCCAAATGCTATAGAGATGGCATTAAAAGTTATATTTGTTCAATAAATTCGCAGTATATTTCTGAATTCATTATAATAAATATATTAGTGATTAATCAGTAACTACTGCAAATAATACTGCAAACTGTGACTAATGCAATAGTAATACCTTCTTTTTAAAAAAAAATAGTAATACTAATAGAAGAAATAAATTAATAATTTGTCTTGTGTGCATGAAGTGGCAGACCCTGGAGATCAAGATTTATGGATTGCAGATCCATTTAATCACTTCCACTATTCCAATTTCTTACAAATTCTCAAGCAAAAAAATCACTGGATTATTTTTAATAGCTTCATTTTCTATTTTTAAAAATGATTAGTTAGTAAATCAAGCACTTATCAAGAATATATATTTCATTTAATATCTTATATAACACTATGTAAAGTAATAAAAGACTACCGCATATTATCTTTTATAAAAAATTAAAAAAAGATATGCATCAATTCAGTATTACTAACATTGAATTCAAAATGATATTGTTTAAAGTAAAAATCATTTCTAAATTTACCTATACATTAAAACCTAAAAATTAAAAACTAATCACAATCATTTAATAATATTTGCAAGATGATAAAATTTAACAAATTCTTTTTAATTTTAAAAGCTAAAACACCAAAGATATTTATGATAATTAAAAATTAATATTTAATTCCATTTTCAACAACAACAAAAATATTTTTTTACAATATGGTACTTATCTACATATATATTATTGGTTATCTATGTATTAGATTCCTGCATAAATTATATCTTTCCTTCTTTTTGTGTACTATCATTTTTTCAAAGAGGATGTAGTTGCATTAATTAATAGAAATAAATATAATTTACATACATGAAATTTTAAATTTTCTAGTAATGATATTTAAAAAAGTGCAAAAGGAAATGATGAAAATAATAATTTAACACAATATATTCAAATTATTGTCATTTCAATATTAATCAATATAAAAGAGAATTATTAATAAGATATTTTATATTCTTTTTTTTTTTTTTTGCTGTCCCCAAAATCTAATGTGTAATTTTTTGCTTATACCACATCTCAATCTGGCAGTCAAATTCCAATTAAAAAATACACAAATTATATTTAGATTTCATAAAATTTATGGTTGAAAAATTTAGTATACCAAACTCTTCTAAATATACTTTAAAGTTTTGTAATCACTGAATCAAATACCAAACACACCTTTTTAATATTTGCATTCAAATTAATAAAACTGGTCATTTATTCAAAAGAACACATAACACTGTTGATTTTAAAATCTGCACTTATTATGAAAAGTTTCAATTTCTATGCAAATAAATAGTTTATAGATAAGGTGCACCTTTCTTTGTAGTCCCTTATTTACCTTAACTTTATCAGAATATCAGTGAAAAATGTCTTCAACAATAATCTTTGATTAATGAATATGTGACAATTCCTCTCTCTTTTTTGGAGAAAATATTGAAGTTAACAATCCAATAAATCTTTATAAAATTCTTCTCATAACTCAACCAATGAGTAAAGAATACCAGATCATTAAATATATTGCCTTCCAGCCTTAATAGTTCCTAAACTGGCAATGATTCTTAATATATATATATATATTAAACAGCATTTACAACCATACCCATGTAACACTTTTCACACACACAAAATATAATGTGGATCATATACTGGAACAAGGCAATTAAGAAAGACATTAACATGCCTACTATTATTATTATCATTAATTTTAACCCATCTCCTACTACTACCGCCGCCGCCGCCGCCACCACTACTACTACTACTACTACTACTACTACTACTGCTACTTATATTACTACTACTACTACTATATTATTATTATTATTATATCTACTATGATAACTACTATTAGTAATGTAAAACTGCTAATATAATTAATATAACTATTACTAATCACAATACAATTATATTATAACTATTATTATTATTTCTATTATTATTACTTCACTCATTACTACTATTGTATAATTACTATTATTAACACAGGCAAAACTCTCTATATGTATTGCCACTCATTGCAAACCAGAGTAATCAATGGATGAGTAGGCACTAGATGGGGATTTTATGCATAAGTCTTCTGGCATCCATTGATTACTCTGGCTTGCAATGGGTGGCAATACGTATATAGAGTTTTGCCTGTTTTAATAACAGTTATAAGCAAGCATAGGAAATGGTAATCATGTGATGTTTACTATTAATATAAATTTTATATTTTACTGTATTATTATAATTGTATGATTACTAATATTATAATTATTGCAATTAATATTATTACTCCTGTTATTATAACCACTATTTCTATTGTAATGTATTTTCATTTTACCATTATTATTACTTTTATATTATAATCCCGCTTTCCTAATAGCACTATTACATCCACCATTATTTCTATTAAAACAATTACTATTATTATTAATACTGTTACATCTAACAAAACCTGATGTTAAAAATTACAAGTCTTTTGAACTTGATAATGACGATCATGTAAAAACTTTATGCTAATAAAATTAGATTAATAATTACAAAATTTATACTATTTCAATAGCCAAATAGTTCATTGCTAAATGAGAAGTATAAGAATGTGTATCTTTTAGGTGATAATAGTAATATTTTTGTCAATGAAATAATCATTCTAGATAATTTCAAATTATCATGGTTTGCTAAATAAAATAATGAGATGATGATGGCTTAGTTTTCTCATCAAATAATTTATGTCAAACATAATTCATCCTTATAAAATCATCAAATTAAAATTAATATTACGCTGAACTGATTATCATCTAAATTGAATTTACTTCACATAAGTATACTGTTAGCTCTCAATTTTTGATGAACTTCAAATTATTTATTTCACATTTATTTATAATTTGATTATTATTTCTAAGAGAAAAAACTTTTGACCTTTAGATAAAGGTGTACTTACTATGAGAATTGTCAAAAGTTTGTATGAAATAATTTTATTTAGACTTCCTAATTTTTTTTTCTTCTTGTAATTTCTATGTTTGTTATTGAAATATTTTGATAATTTGCTAATGAGCCATTATTCATTTGTTTAAAAAAGTTTTTTTTTTTTTTTTGCATCATTCTCAGGAGATATGTTAGTGAATTACAAAAATCAATTATTATAAAACTACTATTACTAATATATTACGACTATTATATTATTATTACTATTTTTATAAATAATCTAATTATTGCATTTGCTATTGTTACAACAATTAACAACACTACTATTATCCTATGATTAGTACTTTTCTAGTACTAATATTACTAAATCTTATTACTATTAGAAGACATTTAATTTCATTACTAATATTAAAAATACCAACAATAATTGCTCATGACTATTTCATATACTTCCAAGAACAGTTTTTTTTCACCCTACTCTAACACCATCCAGGAGCATGCTAATACAGTGTACAATATGTGTATTCCAAACAAAGAGAAATCACTTTAATTAAAAAATATACATTAATTATATCAAAATAAATTATATTTTGTTTAAATGTTATTTTAAATGCTACTTATATTTTATAGATTTGTCTTCAACAAATTATTTATTATAATTTGTTTATTACTATTCTTTAAGATCTTATTTTATTTTGATCTTAATTGTAATAACCAGATTAATGTAAATAACTAAAAGCTTGAATTTGCACGAGTTTATTGTGTTCAGGTTGATGCACATTTGAATCTTGTTCAAACTCACATTTGCTCTAAATATATACAAGAAAATATGCTATAATTTTTAACTTTACATTCTGCTGTTACAATGGATATATTGTATCATATCACTAATCAAAAAGGTATCAGTTGTAAATTTTTGTAATTTGACATAAGGTAAAGTGTAGTGTATCAGTAATAACAATAAGAACAAGAAGTAAATTTAAAATTGAACTAAGATCTAAGGTAAGTTATTCATTATTTTATTTTCTTAATATATTTCTTATCTTTTAATTTTGTTAAAATGTCATAAAAAATTGAATTATTGAGCTTTTAGACAGTTTGCTAATTAATATACATATAATAATTTGACATTTTCTTTTAATATTAATTTTTATTTAAGTTAGTAAATTCATACATGAAATATTAGTTAATTTAATTTTGTACCAAAAAATAATTAATATTTTTGTTTTTATAAAACTATAAGTTTATTTGTTTATATAAGTAAATTGTATAGGGTGCCATTCACAAATGATTTTCTTGCCAAATAATATATATTATTGTATTTTTACCAATGATTTTTGTTGCTTTTATTTCTGTACCTTTCTTGTATGTTTATTGCCTTTTATACATTTTTTTTTTTTTTAGATTTTCAGCTTTTTGTTCAATGAATTACTTATAATTAATATATTTCATATCTTACTTTTATGCACTAATACATTTTTATAGCAATTTTTATTGGGTGAAGGGAAAGAGTGGTATCGAAGTGCCAACTAAAGTTTTGCATACAAGTACCAAACACTACTGGCATGCTCCTGGATCTATGTACTGAAATCTTGAGTAATCAATAGATATCAGATGATATAATGTTACAATATCCCTTTCCAAGACTATTCAGAATCGGAGATATTGTAGACCTCATTTGTTGTCAATTGATTATTCAAGCTTACAGTTAATGATTTTAAAAAGAATATTTTAAATAAATGATGATATAATGCTATTACATTATTTTTTATTATTATATTTACTACTATATCATTATCTAATATTATTAAGCACTTACTAGTATTATCATCCAATATTACAATCAATAGTACTATTGCTACAATTGTTACTTTATCTATCCTTATTTAGGATTTTGTTTACTTCCTCTGCACATAAGTTCTCTTACTCTATCGATTAATAAAATAATAAAAATTGTTATTATTACTAATATTTGCTCTATAATACAACTATTACTAGTATCAGTGCTATTAGTACTACTATTATTTATTACAAATACTGTTTAGATAGTTCTGTCATTTCTACTACTATTACTAAATACATTACTATTGTTCAGAACATCTTTCACGAACATTAATTAAATATCCAAAGAAATGAGCTCTTTTGTATCTAATAAAGATCACATCATCACATTAATTGACTGAAGTTTATTTTATTTATTTATTCTGCTACTATAGTTCAATGTAATGGATCAAATACATAAAATATGATTATCATTCACATTCATGCAAAAACTGCAAGGATAGTTGAAAGCGCTTCTAAGTAACGGTTATAGATATATTATTATAAACTTACTGTATTTTCTAATATTTATTTATAAATTTATGTATATTATTTTGAAAAAATACAGACATCGTACTAGATGGCATAATTTCAGTTTGCAATGCTTACTTCTAATTGAAACTTTGCTTAAATTGTATCATAGCAGAAATTCATCTAGAAGAATAGAAGAAATCCTGTAAAATATTAATACATAAATCTAAATGGTCTTGAAAATCTTCTAATTAATATCCAAAACTCTTTACCAAAGAATCTGATTTAATTGTGAAAATATTTATAAAACTGTGATTTTCCAGCTTTTGCATATAAAGTATCAACGTCTGTTCTACAACTCATGAAAACTTGGCTAATAGTCTCAAAGTAGATTCAATTTTGATTTAAAAGAGTCCAGATAAATACTATTACTAAACAGAATAATTTCGACTTGCCATACCCATTTCTAATTGGAACTTGTCTTAAATTATATCATAACTGAAATTCATTTATAAAAATATGGAAGAATCATATTAAAATATTTGTATTGAAACTGTAATGGGTTTCATGGCATACAACAACATGGTAGTGCATGGACACACACACACACATATATATATATAAAGTTGTAAGGAAAAATAGAAATAAACAGACAAATTTTTATGGATATATTCTACAGTACATTGGAATAACAGTTAAATAAGTTTGAATGTAAATTTTTTTATTATAAATTAAAAGGTCTAATTAATATTTTATTAATTCTGGTTTTGAAATTTAAAAAGCATGTTTTTATGTTACAATAGATATCCTGGTAATTATAAAATTCCACTATCTAAATCTTTTTTAAAGTAAAGCTTGTATAACATATTTTTATAGAATTCCACTATCTATTTTAGAAATCTTTCTTAAAAGTAATGCTTGTATAACATATTTTGATAAAATGCCATTTACTGGTTTTTCAAAAGATTAAAGTGAATTGAAAAGAGTCATTAACTTTTCCCAAAAAGATAGGAAAAATATTTTTAACTAATGTATTTTTCTCCACATCCTAACTATAAAAAAGTTGAAAAAAATTAGAGGATAGTTCTTAAGTGTTTCTGGGTGATTCTTAAGAGTTCTTAGAGTTGTCCAGATTAGGACAGAAACTATCATGAAGATATAACTGAAGGCAAGGAGAGAACCTGCAGCTTCTATTAGTTCACAACGGTGGAATTTGGATTCATCTAGAAATAATATCCAACTTTTCTGCCTTCTCCATAACCGACACTATACTAGATGGCATGCCTGATGTCTATTCAATCCTAGACTAATTATACCTTTCCCAATGATGAGAGAGTTCATTAGCTTGCTGAAGAATTAGTTATACATATAAAATGCAGCTGGTGAGTAGTGTTATATATATATTGAAAATGATATTTTAAATAATTTCTTTAGTGAAAATGACATTTAAAATCTATAATTTAAAAGTACAAGTAAATAATTTTTGCTTGAATTAAAAAATCTAAAAGTAAAGAATTGATTCATTTCCAAAAGTATTTCTAGATTGGAAAACAAAGAAACTTGTGGCAATATTTTTTTTAAAAGGCATTTATCAACAGGGATTTTTTTTTTTTTTAAAGGAAAAACTTTTATGCATTTTATATATATTTCAACATGGAATTAATTGTAAAAAAATATATTTTTAATAATTGTATTATTTTGATAAATTAAAATATATGATATAAACATCAATGTGCATACACATTTCCATGCGCACACACATATATGTTAAATTAATCATTAATTACGTATAATAAAAATGAATTTCATTTATAGGTTTATAACAATTCTAATATGTTCATAAAGTATGCATATCTGTGTGAAAATATCAATGCATGTCAAGTAGACACATGTACGTTAAAATTAATCATTTTTTATTATTCTATGACAATTCAAATATGTTCAGAAATTATTATAGTGCATGACAGTTTGCTGACATATGTTTTAAGTAAACTTATTGGACCATATATGTAAATCATAATGTGATAGCATATTTCTTTTTTTTGTATGTTAATCAAAATTAGAAGGTTTAATTTATATATGTATAGCCACATTCTGTATACTTTAATTTCATTTTTATTGATATTTTATTGTTAAAATTATACCAGTGAACTTACTCAATCCAGAAATATAAATTATTATATGTTGTATTATATATCTTGTTCACAATTATAGTTATAATTCTCTGAGCTAGATTCATGCATAATGGATATAAAAGGGGATTATATTAGTGTTTATGGGCATCCAGTTGATGATCATAATCATGGATTGGCACAAAGGGGATATCCTATAAAGTCCATGCATTTAGAAATTAGGTTTATATTTGGTCAGTACATTAATAATACAAAGTGACCAGAACACTGATGATGATCAGCATGTTTTAATATCCCAGCATTTATTGTTATATATTCTGATGGATTATCATTTAAGTTTGTGCATCCAAATTAATGTTTAAATAATTTGCCCCAAACTGGCAAGAACTAAAATAATTAGCCTGATCTATAGTAAACCCATTTCAAATCCAGTCACAAGATTGACTGTTCATTTATTTTTATTGTTAATCACTCATAATGATGGGTATTACTTATACTTATTTGTAATGCTGGTAAACTTATAGTTAATATACTTATGCTTATACTTATAGTTAGCTAGGCTGACCTCTCAGAATGATCTCGCTGAGTGATCTCATACTCATACTTTTTATATTGATTCATATTCATCCTTTATATTAGTTTTATATATTAAATTTATATTTAAATTTTATATTTTGTTTATTTTAGAATGATGATAGGTTCCCACCTCTTCATAATTACACTCTAAGGTGGTGTACTATTACAAATAGTCACCCAATTGTGGGACATTGTAACCTTAAATTCTTTTTGCATCTCCATATTTTCCGTACCATTATAATATATACATACCAATTAAATTACAACTATTTTGCAATGATAAAAAAATACTTTTATAACTAAATAAATACTTGCTTTCCATACTATTAAACATCATATTAAGCTAACGAATTCACATCTGTCTTATTAAAAAAAAAAAAAGAATTTTCTGATTTTGAGTGTTCAAAAAAATTTAGCTTAAACTAAAAGAAACAAATAATACTTTGCTATTTGCATTGCAATCTGATATGTCAACTTTAAAAGTATTTCAGAAAAATGACATTACACACCATGGAACAAATACAGATAGAAGAAACCTGAAAAAACTAAAATTCTTTTCAATAAAAATAATTCACTATTTTAAATTAAAAAAAAGAATTAATAGTTTGCAATCAAATCATCAAAATCTATTTCAACCTACATATATTTAAAAAAAAATTAAAAAAAAAAAAAAAGCAAAGCTAACTGCTTATGCTTCAATTACAAGATACTATATATATAGTGAATTATAGCATAATCTAAAAGTAATGATTTTTCACAATTAGATTTTGTTTAGAAAAACATAAAATGAGTATTAAGATGTTCATCACATATTTTGAATAAATATAATCATAAAGCAAAAAATAATAATAATTAAAAACTGAGACTGCAAATATAACTTCAAAATATATCAGTATTTTTGTTATATAATAAAGAGCAATTAAATAGTTTTAAAATTTAGATGAAACTAAACACAAATAGTTCTTTTTTGCATAATAAATCAAAATAATTATTATTATTTCCTGGAAATAAAAAACTAAAGACTTAATTTTTGTCACAATAAAAGACAAACTATATGCATTTAATTAGGTCCACTTACATCAGATCCATTTTCTCATTAGTATTTTCCAAAAACATATTCAACAAATTAATTCATTTATGGAAGTTTTTAAAAAAATATAAATTCTTTCAAAAATATTTTTATGAATAAATAAATCAAAACTCAAGACATTAGAAGCTACTAAAAGCAAAAGAATAATTTTTCAAAATGTAATAATTTCAATCCCAACTCTATTATAGCATTAAGCCATATATATGAATATATAATTAAAACATCTTGATAACTTTTGTACAGAATACTTAAACATAATTAAAGCCTATGAAAAATTTATTTTGTTTTTTCCTGAGTGAGATGCAGTAAAATACTGATGTAGAAAAATGCCAAATCTAATGTATAATTTCATATAAGTAAGAAACTATTAATTGATGATTTATTCTACAATTTACAGAAATTGAATGAAAATCATAAAAATCAAATGAAAATCATATCAAAACAAAAAATTTGATAATTTATTGTTACATCATAAAATCACTAAATATTATGAAAAATGCAAAAACATATAATACTTTCAAAATTATTGAAAACTGCACAAAAACATGATGCAAACTTGGTATGTAAGTCAAGCGTTGGTAGCTGAGAGGTCAGCACAGCTGCCTTGCAAGCAAGCAGTTGCTTGCAGACAGTTGTCACGGGTTCGCTTCCTGGCTGATGCTTTGACATATAGGAAAAAAAACTTGGTATATAAAGTGGAAAAAATGTTTACCAGGTCTGTAAAAGAGATTTTATTTGTAAATATAAATATAGAGGATTTGAACTCAGATTTTCAAGCACCCTTCAACTATCCACCCTATCTCATACAACTGATACATATGACCACACACATGTAGAAAAGATTAATAATCACCAATACACGTATTTCATGCTAAACCAGCACTCATCAGTTGGTCCAGATTAACATCTCCCACACATATATATAATCAATGCTCAGTCATTGATTATATATATGTGTGGGAGATGATAATCTGGACCAACTGATGAGTGCTGGTTTAGCATGAAATACGTATATTGGTGATTATTAATCTTTTCTACATGTGTGTGGTCATATGTATCAGTTGTATGAGACAGTGTGGATAGTTGAAGGGTGCTTGAAAATCTGAGTTCAAATCCTCTATACTTACAATTAAGCTCCCAGGTTTGTGAAGAGTGCCTGGTTTTCAAATATTTGTAAATATAAAGTAAAAAAAAATGTTTGAAATCACTGCTAAAGGAAATATAATCCATACAAAATAAAAATATAATGCAAAAATGAAAATCTTATTGATTCTAATAATAATTATTTACTGTTTCTATTATTACAATAAAATCATATTAGTTTTCTTTTATCTCCTCTCTCTTTGACTTTAGCAATTGTTTTGCATTATACAAATAGTAAAACTTGATTATTTATTAAAAACTTCTTTATATGTTGTTGTTTTGTTTGTTTTTTTGGAATATAAATATAAGAAATAATCTTAGAAAATAATAATTATTTTTATTATGACTGAAGTGCATCTTCCATTTTCATATCTATATATCTTTTATATAAAATAAAATTTTAGTATTTTCATATAAAATATATATATTTAAAAAAACCTTTAACAATTTTCAGTATATGTACTATGAAAAAAAAAGAATAAAATAATAATAATCTTGAAAAATGTTTAAATAAGATTTAACTAATACTGAGTTAAGAAGTTAGCAAATTTTAAAATTAAGGTTTCAGATTAGCTTTTTTTTTTTATTCAATATTTATTTTGAATTAAAGACAGAGCTGGAAATGGGGTATAAATTGTGCGATTTTACAACAAATGATTTAACAGTACAGATTAATAAACATTCAATTAAAACAAAAACTCAAACAGTAAACATGTTTTCCTACGCTTAATTGCCTGGCTTAAAGATTAGATATCCCACAGACTTTCAAAAATAAGGTCACATACAAAAAAAATTAATCCCATTGTTCTAAAAAACTGTAAACAAAATTATTTTTATAAGCTATCTTATGTAATGAATTCAATAAAACAGTCTTTTGATATAATTAAAATAAATATAATACTACTAGTATGGAGTAATTTTAAAAAATTTTAACAATATATAAAATACTGTAGCATAAGTAGATATATAAGTGTATATATTCAGGTATCTTTCTGGAATAAATTTCTAAAAAAGACAATTCACTGATCAATTGTTCCCCTCAAATAAAGACAACTATCTTTATCTCTTCTTCAAATAAAATAGCAATCTTTTTAAGATCATTCCCATCTCTTTCTTTATATATATATATTATTTCTCTTACTCCTTTTTTTTTTTTTAAATTATCAATAACAGCTGTTTACCAAAAGGGATTTTCCATGTAATCTCTAGACCATCTTCTCCAAGCTACACTATGATTGATTTAGTTTTTCAAATTCTTATCATCTTCCTTAAAAATAATTTAATTTCTTTTCTCCTGTTTTACTTTCACCAATACTGTTTTTACACAATATTCTTCTATATTAAAACATGTTGAATGCAATTTTTTGTTTAAATTTACTCAAACAATATCCCTTTTAACCAACATTTACTGTTTTAATAATTTAATCATAAATATACAAAGACTTTTTAGAGAAAAGCTTTCATAAAGTCCTTTTTTTTTAAACATGTGTGCTTAGCCGATTTCAATTCACCAGTTATCTTTTCCATTTTTCTTCAAATTTGTGATGGTTCTTTTTTCTACTTAATAATTAAAGATTCACCCCATACAAAGCTATAATTTAGTCAAAACTAATAATAAAAACATTGTGATCTTTGTTCCAATGAGTCATAAAATAAAGATTTTTTTTTTTTTTTTACTAAAACCCATCTAAAAATAAAGATATAGTTATTCATATTTTAAAATTGTACTATTTTCATTCCAAACTTGTGAGCATCATCTTCTCAGTAGGGTTGAAAAAATCAGAATAATATAAATTAAGCATTGGGTTTACTTCTGTGCTAATGTTAATAAAAGATAGCTTGATCCTTTTATTAATTCATCAAAAAAAAAAACTGTCCTCTTATGCATTATCACAATACTTTAGTAAACTCCCCTATAAAGTTTTGACAGTTTAGCAATCTTCCTCAGATCTAAAATGTAATGCATTATTTTATTATATAAAACATACAATAACTTCATTTTATAAGTACATATATATATTATTATTTATAAAATATGTTAAATACATATTATATAGATACATATGTAATATATAAACAAGAAATATATGTAATTATATCTATATATCTACATATTATTAAATAATACATTATTTTAACATATATTATTTCAAAATAAATTGTTTTTAGCTTCAAAACTATTTTAAATTTAAAATGATAACTACAAATACTTATTTTAAATATTTTTTCAAAAAATTTTATTTTAAATATGCAAATTAATAATATTTTTTTTAAAAGTCTGTTTTAAACTTTTTCCAATATCTTCACTGAAGAATTTTTTTAATAATTTTCTATTGACTTATTAAAAATTTCAATAACATTTTTTATTATCATAAAAATATATAAAATGCATCTATATTGTAATGGTATAAAGTCAGGGGTGAACCTAAGGTGATGCTAAATCATCAACCCCAGTTAATGAATCAAATTTAAATATACAATGAATATAATAAATATGAGCATGAGAGATCAGCAAAAACAAAGGCTAACTATAAGTTCACTAGTATTACAGAGAAGAATAGTTATCATTCATCATGAATAATCAAAAATATAAAAAAATAAAATCAGCAATCAATCTTGCAACTCTATTTGAAAGTGGCCCACTATAGACCAGGCTAATTATTTAGCCCTTGCCAAATTTGAGGCAGATTATATAAATAATAATTTGAATGCACAAACTTATGTGCTAATTCAAAAAAATATAATTAAAAAATGATGCTGGATACTGAAACATGCTGATCATCAATGCCTTCTAGCCATTTACTACCATTAATGAACTGGCCAACCATAAACTTAATTTCTAACTAATACTAAAATAAAATTTAATGCATGGACTTTAAAGAATATACCTTTGCACTATCCAGCATTAGAGAAGTAATGAAATCATCATCAACAAGATGTCCATAACACTAAGCACAACCCTCAATCCATGCAACTGACCATTATGCACAAATCCAACTCAGAGATAACTTATTGTGAGCAAAAAATAATACCAACATATAATATTTTAAATCTATTTTAAGATTAAATAAATTCAGTGGAATAACCTAAAGAATGAAATATAAATTTATTAATTAGAAATAATAACAATAAATGAAACATCTGTAGGCTACACTATAAATATGAATACATCATTCTGATTTTTATTGAAATAATACAAAAAAGTATGCTATTATTTGCAATTTACATATATCTCAATAGGTTTACATAAAACATGCCTATATATAAGCAATCAGATATGCTGCATAATAATTTAAAATTAACATCTTTGAATATAAACCAAAATAAAATTCATTTTTATAATATATAATAATTAATTTTAACATATATGTAGATAATGATTGATTATAATATATATGGGTCTAGATGACATGCATCTATATTGTAACAGTCAAGTTTGTACATTCGCGTAACAAAATGCAGAATCCAAGCAAAAGAAACCGAAGCTGACCAGACTAGGATTATGACATCCAAGTCCGACCACACTTCAACTCGTAAGCCAGTACTCCAAGACTCAAGACCCTACGAATGACCACCTTGAAATTACACGTAGCATACTCCTTTATTCGCAGCCGACATAGGTCAGGGAGAAACAATGAGACTCATAATTAAATTACAAATTGATCATATCTAACGAATAGTTAACTTAATGGAGACCTTTAATAATGCATACTCTATAACATAATAATAATGAGAATTGGATTGAATAATGAAACTGAGAGTGGACTAGGTTAATTTACTAAAGTTTTAATTTCTCCAATAATAAGTTTTATCTAAAATATATACACAAAGTACATAACAAGTGGAAATGCATGCAGTCATTTAAATGGCTGAAGAGTTTTAAGTATGCTCTTCGGACAGATTCTTTTATCAGATTAATAAATAAATTTACATTTAAGTAAGATGAATGCAACGGTTATTCATCTTATGAATTCATGAAAGCCATAGATTGCTTTTGATATGTTGGAATTTGTATTTTACGGATATATATATAAGAAATGCAAGCAGGCATTTAAATCAATAGCTTATCACTATGCCATGTCTATGGTGTAACATATGCAGACTCCTCTTAATGTGTGGCTGAATACTAATAATTAAACTAAACCTTGGTCAACACTTACGGTAGACATTTCTAGTCTGTTTATATTTATTTATTTAGCCTAAATAGGGTTGCAATAACTTAGATTGACCGGACTTTTAAGAATATCTCAGACAATTGCTGAAAGAACTAAAATAGGGAGGTAGAGTTGGCTGCTCTGGATGTACTAATGCACTATAGCACCAGCAATACAATAATAAAGTCACTCTGCGGATGGATTGGTAGATCAAGGGTTTCTGCGACCAACGCCGGTACCCTGAAACCGATCGTTAAGCTGCATGAAAAGAAACAAATAGTTCAGAAAAGCAGGGGACTTACGTGCTAACCTGGCCTTAAACCCAGGCTTCGTGACTGCTCTACCCTATGAGAGGAAGATGTGCTGGCTTAACCGAGGCTCCATCTTATTTACATAAATATACGTGGCAGCAAAACGAGAAAATATTAAAGAGAATGAAGCACATCCACCAAGCAAAGCATTTTATAAAATTTAATATTCTATACGCAAGAACAATAGCTTATTAGCTTAATCAAATAGAAGCCAACTCTTAGGTAGCATGATAAAATATATGCTATAGACGGAATAATTACAGATAATCTTTGCTGTTCCAGATCAATCTAATTTGTTATTGATCAAATGACAAGTATTTAAAAGGAGGGAAAGTATATTTGAAGGGGTTAATAAATAGCTTAAATAGCAAATATACTTATAAATATTTATCAGGGTTAGTCTATTTCTTAGTATTTAAAAATTAAACCTCACTAAAACAAACCACATTGCAAAATTTCCAATCAAACAATTATCAAAAAAAAAAACATTAAATAATAACAAGCGAGTCATTACTATTTTCTTAAGAGGGTTTTGAAACAGCGCAGAGAAATAAAACTATAGATAATTATGTGAAGAGGTTTTAATTAATCTCTTCTTGAAATATTAAAATTTAGTATTCGCTGTTTTGAAGCATCAGCATATCATAAAATAAATATAACAAATATTAAAAACTATGTGATAAAAAAAATAACTAGAGACATGACTGCAGTGATAGTTTAAAGTAGAAACATTAATTAATTTCTTAAGGAAGGAAATTTTAAAAGCAAGTGAATCATTTACAGATTTTAAAACAATAAAAGAAAAGCTTTAACATTAAAAATATATTGAGTGGTTAGTTAGCTAACTAGAATTTAAAAGGTAGTTTGAAATTATACATAAAATATACGGAAAATATACAGAGCTCTGCAGTTTAAAATGATTTAACAGGATTAGTAGGTGCTTGAACTGGAGCTTGGTGAGTTTCCTGGGTGGCTTGCGGCATGCTCTTCTTTTACAGGTGGTCTGTAAATATTATAGCAGTATTCTTCTTTTTTTTCAGTTAGATGGTAGATATTATAGCGGCATTCTTCTTCTTTTCAGTTAGGTTGTAAATGTTATAGTGGCATTCTTGCTTATAAACAGTGTCGGCTGGAAACGAACTCGTTGCCTCCTTACGGAGTGACAGCTAAGATGGCCACACTAGCCGGACATCTCAGTTCCAAACTAGATTTGATTTTTTAAATATAAATGCGATTCAAAATGGAGACTCTTCTCAGTATATAGATCTCAGTCAGTCTATCTTCCCGCTCAAAATATGGCCCATTTATATCTTTTTCTTATCAGCTTAACACCTTTAAAAAATTTTCTTTGCTTCATGATTACATTTTTAATTAATTTTAACATACAATCTGATTCCAAATATGCTGATAAGTTTCTGAGGTGTTATAACTTTTTCCTTAATTCTGTTTTAATTACATTCTAAAAACATGTAATTTTGATCTTAAATATTTGATAAACTATTAAAGTTTTCCAGTTATAACTTTTATGGTTATTTTGTAAAACTATTGTGCCATAAACAATTTTAATCCAAAAATAACTTAAATGTTTATATCTGACGCAATTTCAATTAGCCAGATTTTAAAATGACTTTTTTTTTAAACTTGACCAAAGGTAGGTGCAGTCACTAATTACATACTTGTTTACGACAAAATCTGTTTCTAACCAACTTTTAATTCTAAGAAAAAAAAATAACACTTAATTTTTAAAGAAGACTTCTCAGCACATTTGAAAAAAAACCTTTTTAACATTTTTTGAATAAACATTTTAAAATATTTTCATCTTTTAACATTTTAAATATATAACACATTTTAATGTTTTAAATCATGCCACCCCTATATACATTACAAATATAGGTTGGATTATATATCCACATACGAATAAAAATAATAAATTTATTAATAAATTGAACCTTATCATTATTTAACATAATAAAAGTATTTTATTCAAATAAACATGATATTAATAATAATACGCTATAATTCTATCAAGCCTATCTAATTATAGCATCCTTTCGTATGTAAATATATAATGCTGTTCAGACAGCCATGACAGCAAATTGTAGTTTTATTCTACATATTATAGTTTAAATGAGAATCGAATCTAACACAAACAAGTGGGCTATTAGATTGATGATAAAACGGCAAAGGATTAGGAGGTTCCTGTTTCAATATAAGCACACAGATGTGCTTTATAATAATTTAAAATTAACATCATTGAATTGTTATAAACCAAAAATAAAAGTTCATTTTTATATTACGTAATAATTAATTTTAACACATGTGGTTGATGATTGATTTTAATATATATGGGTCTACATTGCATGCATCTATATAAGTTCACAGAGGTGCTTTAACATATGTGAATTGTCATATAATTCATTTTAGCAATATATAAATAATTAATTTTAACATATATGTGGTTGATGACTGATTTTAATATATGTACCTAACATGTATCTATATTTAAACACACAGATATGTTTTATAATAATATAAAATTAACATCTTTGAATAGTCATAAACCAATAATAAAAATTCATTTTTATAATACATAATTTTAACATATATGTGGCTGATAACTAATTTAAATATATATGGGTACCCATTAAATTTGTATGCACACACTAGTATTTATAACCTAATGATATTTCATTAGTTAATAAATAAACTTATTAAATAAAATATTTCTATTACTAATTATAATTACTTTTACCAAATACATTTTAAACAGTTAAAGAAAGTTTTTTCTCTTTCAAAAAAATCCCACACAAAAGTTTCCCTTCTTTTTTTTTTCTTTTTCAAGTTACTTTTAATTGTAAAGTTTTTTATTTTTGTTTTTCATCTCTAACATAAAAAGTTTCTGAGTTTTCCTTTTAATAAATAAAACTGGAAATGGTCATTTATTATGTTCTTCTACTATTTTAGTTTCAGTTGAATAATTTAGCCAAAAATTGTTTACCTTTAAAACCAGTTGATATCTGTGTGTATTTTTATACATGATGCAGCATCTTTGTCTACATTTCTTTGCATATAGATAGAGCATCACATATATAAAATCTTAGCAAGATAGTCCATTCTAAAACAATAGACTGTCCTATTGACATCTTTAAGAAAGGTATAAATCAGGTAAGTGTTAATATTCAGTCATCTTCAGTCTTTATAATTTGGTAAACTTTAGGTATGCCCTCTAATATATATATATGGGCTATGAACTACATAATAGCTGGACCTTGCTTCCATGTGAATTCAAACTACCATCATTGCACTAGCAGCAGCAGCTGTATATACTGTCTCTTGCCTTGTTATAATTCCATAATAATAACTGCTGCAAAACTAACCAATTTTTCCTTTTTTCCACTTTTATACTGGTAGGAAGAATTTAAAAACAATAATTGAATAAATATTTCCTTGTTTATCTTGATTTAAAAAAAACAAACAAACATGTTAATGACTTTTTTTTAATTCAGCTTAATGAAAAACAAATTTTTATCTAAAAGTATTTTTAATCCTTTGAAAAACAACGGATTGTAGGATTTTATCACAACCTTTAATTAAAAAAAAATTTTAATCTACTTTAAAATAGGAGAATTTTATAATTACCAGTATTATCTATAATAACATAAAAACAAGCTTGTTTTAGATTTCAAAATCAGAATTAATAAAACATTAAATAGATCTTTTTAAATGTTTGATTTAAAATAATTTATAATAATTTTAAGTATGAAAATTGTTATTTAGTTCTTAATTGTTATTCCAATATAATATAATAAATATCTACAAAAAATGTTGTTTGTGTTTATTTCTACTTTTTCTTTCAACATTATATATATATTTGCATACACACTATTATGTTGTTATATCCCACAAGACATATAGCCATCTCAATACTTTATATGTTATTTACTATATATTTATTTGTTTCTTTTTTATATACACATTTCTATAAACATATGTGCTATATATATATTACTAATTAACTATAAGTAATTTTGTTCTAGAATGATTAATTTTGATTGCATTTTTTATGTAATGCATGTTTTTTTTCCCTTCCTGTTTAAACATATAATTTTAATATCATTTTCTTAAGTATATGTCATTGTTTTTATATGAATATTAATAGATTTTTTAATATTTATGTAGTTTAAATCTTGTTATAATATAATTTTTTTGTTTAACATATGTATTTATTATATTTTCTTGTTTACAGTTTTTAACATTTTATTTCATAAATACCATTTAAATCTTCTTTGTTGCTTTCCTTCTTATTTAAAATGTATTATTAAATGTATTTACCTTTTTTTTAATAATTATTTGTATATTTAATTTGTTTTTATTATTTTTATATTACAAAACTATTTTTAATTTTTTAGATAAATAGACAAATTTATAAATGATAAGAATAAAATTGATTTAAAGAAATTATGAAAAGAAAAAAAAAGAAAGAAGAAAATTATTTTTTTTAATATTTTAATTGAAAAAAAAATTAATAGAGAGAAAATGAAAATGTACACATCAGTTTATAAAAAGAAGTACAATAATAAAAATAGTATCATAAATTACTGTTCAAATATAGATATCAAATAAATAGTTTACAGCAATCAATTACATTTTGAATTTAAACAATTATAAAAAAGAAAAAAAATGAAAAAATAAAAGAATTTAAAATAAGATTTATCCAATTAAACAAAAGAAAATAATATTTAAAAATACAACGAAAAATTATAATAAATAACATATTAAAAATGAAAATATTAAATAGATACATATAAAAACAAATGACAAAAATAATAATAATAATGAATAAAATAAAAATAATTAAACAAATTGAATATATAAATAGTTAATAAAAAATTATATGATAAATATATTGAATAATAATATTTAAATAAAAATAAAATAATAAAGAAAATTTACATAGTATTTATGAAATAAAATGGAAAAAAAATGTAATCAAGAAAATATAATATAAAACTATTTGATTGTGCATGTGATAAAAAAAAATTCTATTAATATAAATACAAAAAATACAGGACACATGCTTAAGGGAAATGATATTAAAATGATATGTTTTATTAAAAATAAGACAGAAAGGAAAACAAAAGCTCTACATATAAAGAAAATATATAAAACAGAATAATGATTTGAAACAAAATTACTTATGGCTAATATGTATATATAGAGTGTGTATAAATATATGCAAATAAAAAAAGAGGAAGAATAGATATATAAAATAATAAAATTTAAATATATATGTCAACTTTATATATATTTTTGATAAAAATAATTATAAAAAGGTTGTAAAAAATTATTGAACTTAATAAAAAAAATTGTTTAAAGAGTCCTGTAAAAGGAAGTCTAAAATTTAAAATAGATATTAAAAATATTATGATTATTTATAGTTATTTTGAAATTTAAAATGTTGTAGAAGATGCAACAATCCAAATTAAAACATGATAAAGTAATGTATTATTTCATAATAACATAAATTATAAATATTGATTTATATGTTGGTACATATATGTTAAATGTTTTTAGTTTTTTTAATATTTAGAATATGGATGTATATAATATGTATGTAAAACATTTTTAAAATAATAGTAATTATATGTATATATATAGATAAAAAAATATTGTATGTTTTATGTATTAAAATAATGTAATTCAATTGTTTTTCAGATCTGAAGAAGACTGGTAGACAAGAAATTTAATAAAGCATTGTTAAGAGTTTATAGAAGGAATATAAATGTAAGAAGAGTGAAAGATTCTTCAATTAAATTCACATTTTAATTATTTCTCACTAAATTTTCCTTAATTATCCAGATTTTTAAATATTTAAAAATATAAAAATATTAATATGTCCTTTCCACCAACTCTACATTTTTCAGTATCAAGTATTATCTGTCACTGTATATATGATATTTATGTACAGAGTTTTAAAATGAGTGAAAGAGCTCTATTCTGTAAACTTATATATCAATTATTTCAAAAATTCATTTTACATTTAACTCTATATAAAAGGATTGAAAATACAATAGATGATTATTTTCCGGCTATAGCATTTTAATTATTAATTATAGTACTTGGTAATTATCACCTGATTTTATATTACTCTGTTTAAAGTATTGTCATTACATATCTTACCATAATTATAATTCTAGCTTTATTTCATATTTATCTCCCATTTTTCATTACAACGGTAAGTTGTACCTCATGTCATACAAGTTTTGTGTAAAATCCTAATACTAATTTTTTATTCAATGTTAACTTTTTAAACACAACATTTATTTATTATGTTCTAAGAAAATATCACTATATTGCCATAAATTATTATTGTATTTATCTTTTTTGTATAAAACAGTTTAGTCTAATTAATGTCTTTTGATACATATTTTGATTCTCTAATATTTTTTCAACTTACATTACTTCATTTTACCTTATTTAGACAAATAATAAGTTTATTTTATCAATGATTATTTCAAGAATAATGAACTAAACATATATCACCAATTTCTTTTTGTAAATATCTTTTAATTATACTTAGTAACTCTAATTTCCTGCTCCTCCTTTCCTTGCTCCTCATTGCTTTTTACACAAAACATATTTAATCCACTGAAGTTTACTGCTCAGAACTCAAAAATATCTTATTTGAATAGAAAATCAAAATTATATGCTCCAAATTTTAATTTATTAAGCTTTTTTTTTTTTTAATCAGAATGGAGGCAAAATTTATTAGCCATTAAGAAAAGAATTTCATAAAATCTAATTAATCTAAAGCCTTTTTAATAGTCAATTAAGATTTCATTAACTCCTTAAATTATTTCATTATATTCACTAAGGATATCCTTTTCAATTGCAGACTCAGGCAGTATATAATTCAATTAATCCATAATTAACTCTCACTATCTTTTTTAATTAGAGTACTGTCAAACAATTTATCTTTAACATATATGTATTTTGAAAAATATACTTCCAACACTGATTAAACTAAATGCAATATCCTTCTAGGTATCAAAGTCTAGCTTTAAAACCTATCAGTGATCCATGTTATTTTATGGATGGTATATTTAGATAAAGATATTTAAAAGAACATATATTCATTCCACTGAGAGCTTTACTTAGCTTAATTCAATTTGACCTTAAGTTAGTCATACAATAACATAGGGTGCAGATGAAAATAGATCCATTTTTCACTTGCATCACAGTTAGACTTTGATGTTGAGGGCATTGTATTTTGCTCAGAACATTTGTTCCAAAGTATTATATATTAGTTAGCACTAAATATTTGAATATTATGCATTCATTCCATTTTTAAATTAATCTAATCTAATTATTTTATAACCTTAATTCAATAAATGTTTGATATTTTCTTATCTTCACAGCCAAACTCATTATTAAGTTTTTAGCAACAGAAAGACTGTTTCACTCTATTTACTTTACTCTCATAAAACTATTGTACACATAAATGACCATCAATGAATATTAGATGGTTAATGTTATATTTAAATACTCAGATTAGTTTCTTGTTATTGGCTGTTTTCAGTAAAGATGAGAATTACATTTAGCAATCCAGAACCATCCTTTAAGTCTTTTATATTTTCCAGACTAATAACTTGAGATTCAAAATCCTTAAGTTTAAGTCTAAACCAACTTGCTTCTATAATTATATAATATTTTTCCATTTCTTTTATCCACCATTACATTAATCATCTGATCAGGAACCAGATATCTCTTTTTTACTCATTCATTCTTTTCAAAGTCTGTTCTCTGTTCATTTTCTTTTTATAATTTTTTTTTATATTTTGATCCATAAGTGACAAATTATCCAAACATTCTTTCTTGTTATACCTATAATTTATTTTACATGTAATTTGTGTAGAGCACTTTTATTACTATTCCTCTTTTTAATTTTAATTAGTAATATTTTAATTAATGTAAGCTAAACACAACATTTATATCAAGAAAATGTTGTGATGTCCTGGTAACAATATCTTACCAGACATTATATAAACCACCTATTTAATCTTCCCCTTCTTGGTGTTTTTCTCAGTCTAATTAAAATTATCAGATTTAAACACATCTTTATTACTTTGTTCATGCTCTACAAAATAACTGTCAATGGATGTCCTAATGACCTATTTGCTTTTGAACTTTATAAAAAAAAATTTCTCTGATAAAGATTTTATATATATTTAAAAAATTTTAAAATCCAAAGGGACACTTATATTAGAAATAATATTATTCTGAAATATATTTTCAATCCTATTTAGTATTGTTTATTAACTGATTCAAACCTTCATGCGACAAAACATAATTTCAATTTTTCTTACATTAGCATTTTGGTAAAAAAGCAAATGAAGCCACAGTTTAGTGTTGTAAGATCTTTTTTATAATATTAATTAATTATTTTACTTGCATTGAAGTCCACATCTCATAAAAATTTGAACATTTTAGTATTTCTGTAAAGAAAGTTATTAAATGCAGTAATTGTACATGCTTTAGAAATATATAGTCTACATCATTTATTCCTCCAAAATTATCTGGATTAAAAAAAATTATATTGCAGCACATTTCTTTTACATATCATTATAAATCCAAGCATTTTAATGTATTTATTACCATCTTCACTCTCCAATATCAATAATAGATAAATTCTTAACAAGTACTGCTTTTTCATAGAAATACATTATTTAGAAATATAATTTAATTTGACTGACCAAAATCATATATTTGCCTTATGATTATTTCAAAATATAATATTGGCTACCTAAATATTTTCTTGCAAATTAAGCTCTTCAGCTAATACTTATCTTAAACAAAAAAAATTATTTATAACTAAAATACTATCAACAACAAAATTCAGTGCTTTAAAATCAGCTTTAATTTTCTCTAATTCTTTTTTGATCATTGACATTTTAAACTTTTGATTTTTCTATTAGTTAATCCATTAAGAAATCAATCAACAGGTATATTCAAAGTGCATAATTACATAGTATCATAATTTAAAAGAATAGTATACATATATATAAACAGGCAGGCAGCAAATATAAAGATTATGGAATTGTGGGAAGATTAGCTTTTGAAAGTGTTAATTGATAAAGATTATGAAAATAGTCAAAAGCCTCCTAAGTGGATAAAACTTTTTTAAAGTTGTACTTTACATATATTTGGTTACTGTATTTATTAATATTCAATTACAAGACAACATATATAACTTTAAAGAAATACAGACATTGGATAAGAATATCATTATATATATATTTCAAATTAAATTAAGTCATACTTCTAATATATAGATAATGTATTCATCTACATAAAAACAGTAATGCCTAACCTAAATGATGTAGAAAGTCTATCATGGTTAATAAAGATTCAAGATAAAAACAAATCATAAAATATTTGGGTCTTGAAATAATCTAAAAAGATGTACAATAAAATCAACAAATAGCATTTTTCTAGAAAGACCTACCATTTGTTAAATTTTTTGTGCTTTGAAAGATACATCAACTATTTTGTCAAAAATGTCAATCCACATTAAAAAGTCTAGTATTTTTTATTATTAGTGCTATCAAAGTGATATTGATTTCTGAAGATAATATAAATAGCACCTCTTAAGAATGATATATCATAATAGATTTGTCAGACTTCTCAAAGGCACAAACTATTATGAAGATAAAATGCATTCATCTCATTTCTGACCATCATTAATCTTTCTGAGAAATGCATACCCTTCTAATGAAGCATATAGTCTCATAATAGGACAATTTTTTTACCAGTGCTTCAAGCAAGAGTTCATATTTAATCTCTTCAATTTTTTTCCCTATTGTTAATATTTTGGTATTCACATTCATATAAATTGACAGGAAACATCAAAGCAAAAAAAAATGAATTCTATTTCTTATATCAAAAACATTTTTCCAGATTTCTTATTGCAACTTTTTTCAAAATTAGCCAATGACAATTGGATTCTTTTTTGATGATGAATGACCTAAGAATGCAAAAGTAGTCAATCACTTCTATAACTTTAATATCAATTTTAATTCCAGCTGTCAAGTCTATTATCATAATCTTTATCTTCTCCATATTTAGCAATAATCCCATCTTTTTATTTTGTTCTTTCATATTTGTAATAAGCAGCTTGATGTTTTGTTTTTTCTTAATCTGTAAGATTAATGCAATGAGATATCCAAAGTTGTTGTCGGTTTTCCCCCATCAATCCTAAAACTATATTTGTCTTTATCCAATCTGTTTTCCTTCATAGTATACTTTGAATATAAGTCAAAATAATAGAAGGGCAACTTCCAGACTCTTATAAATTTCTTATAAGAACAATGAAATGCTTTGATATACCTATTTTTATAAAAACAACTATAACTTAGTATGGTCTAATAAATCAAATACTTTTTGGAATCAATAAAACATATATATACTTTTTCCTAGTATTTCTTGGCCTTTTCAATTATCCAACATACATTAGCGATGACATTCCTATTCATTAACTTTTCATGAAACCAGCTTGTGTATTTGGCAATTACCTTTCAATGTAAAGCTATAAGTACTGAAAAGTTTTAGAATAATTTTACTTGCATGTGATACAAAAATTATACTACAATAATTTTCATACTCAATCAACAATTTCTTTCATTGGTTAAGAAATATAAATTGATTTATTTCTAATCTGATTAATGGAATTTAGATTTGCAAAATTTCAAATTAAAATCAATCTATTATTTAATGATAAACAATTTATCATTGTTATCACTGTAACAATAGTATATTCTTACAAACACTCACATATATAATCATCACTATACTTTCAATCACAATTGATCAACAATCAATTCAAGTATCTGAATTTTTTTTCATATTTTTTCCTCTTATGATTTTCAAATCATGCATTTATTATCATGTTATTTGCTATATAAAATAGTTTCATTCTTCCAAAATACAATTCTTTTCCAGTTTATTAATACAGCATTCTAATCTTCATTTATCATTACACTCTTAAATCATGCTTTCATGTAAAACTGAATAAGTATAAAAATCAAAACGGCTAGAGCAAATGAAAAAAAGATTAAAATAATTGAATTTCCATGCAGTATATTATTGTAGAAATACCTTGGTGCTGACAATCATAAATCTTATTTACTATTTTATTATAAATATTCAATGAAATAGTTATTAGTTAGTACATATTTTAATCTTCTAAAATTACTATTATAATTTCTTTAAGACAGCATCACAATATTATTACACATGAGATTATACCAAAAACCAGAGCAGAGCAAACAAACAATGAAAAAACTCATTGGTAATTTTTCTACAGATTAATAATGAAGTTTATATAGAAAATGTAATTAATAGAATCACAAATATTATAGAAATAAAAATATTGACATGATGTTGTTTCTATATACACTGGAACACAAAAAATAATGAGCACAATAAAAAAAAAGTAAAATGATGATTCATTTTATGAAATAAATTGATTATCTGATGCTGAAAACAGAAGTGTTTCTATTCATTCTACTTCAGTGATCAATAATGCTTTTTAAAAGCATATGAAAGCTAAGGTTAAATGATATTTTTTAAGTCTTTTACTATAATATTCATAGTAGTGAAGTAAAAATTATAAATTACACTATGGAAATGAAGAACATAAGAAACTTATTGATGATAAAAAACAGCTGGAAGTAAATTATAAATCAGAATAAAACTTTAAACATTTAAGATTTAGAAACTGTAAAAAAATAAGGTTTATGTACTATTTAATAACAAAAAGATGATTTTTTTCTTTTTTATTATATGCAAATTATTAGAAAAGTCTTTAAAAAAAATATGGGAGATAGAAAATAATTTCATGCTTAAGATCAAATAGATAAAATATTTTGAAATATTAATGTTAGAATTTACATTAACAAGAGCATGGAGAAAATCTTATTCATATAGTATTTTTAAAAAAACTAGTTTAAAAAAAGATAATATAAACAAAAAATTGTGATTCTGAAAATTAAAACAGACACTCATAATAATAACAATAGTAGTTAGTAATCATTAATATTAAAGGTATTTTTATTATTTTCACCATATTTTATTATACCAATGGAACAAAATCAAATCTCATGTTATCTCCATGCTAATACAATAGCAGCAGCAAAAGTTTAGATATAATTTGTACAATTTTTTTTTAATATTTTAATGTATGATTTTTATTAGTAAGTAATTATATATAAAAGATAGTATTAACCATTTCTTTTAACATACCTATTGTATTTTTCTTTAAATTTTCATTATCAGTATAGTTGTCGATGACATTTGCAAATGAAGAAGAAAATGGTGATGTGTTATTATTATCTAAGTTCTCACTGTCAGATTCCTGAAACAGAAAAAGAAAAAACTATATAATAATCACTTATTCTCTTTAATAATTATAGTCAGTATGTTAAAAACAAAAATTATTATTTGAATTGAAATAAAATTCTTTTTTTCTTAATATTTTTTACTATTATCAGCTTATTTATAATTACTTAACCATTAGATTTTTTTACTTGCATCAATAAGTACTAAGTAAATTCCTATAAAAATTCTTTTTATTGGCCAATATTAAATATTTTGGATTATATAGTTTTGATTGTATGGGAAATCAACCATCAAATGTACTTTGATGTACATATTTTTTCTTTTCATTAATAACATATAAATAAGATTAAACAAAAATATATTCAAAGATAATGTAATAATCTAAACACTGCACTTGTAAAATTTATTGAGTATTATATTATCAATGTAATCATCAATAGGACAGCACAGCATAGATACACCTATAATAAAGCAAAGAAAAATAATGATAACTCATCAACATTATCAGAACATTTCAAGAAGACAGGACATGTGTTTGAACCCTCCAGCCCCAAAATAGTCAGCATTGAGGAAAACGACATCAAGCAGAAAATCAGAGAAGCATACTTCATTAATGGCAATAATAACTCTATCAATAGACGGTACACCTGCTTTGACATCTACAAACATTGGACTATCTAGTTCATTTGCATACGTTTTGCATATCGCTTTGTTTCCTTGCCTTATTTCCTCATTCTGCATCTCACATTACACTATGAATGAGGCAAATGGCCTCGAAAGCGCTTAGCATATAATAATTTGTGGAATCTTTATAGCTTCTCATTCAAGTGTTTCACACGCTTTTTAATTTATATAATCTACATACCCAAAGCATAATGGCAGCTCATATTCATTAGTCCTTTCTATAACTTCTCTAAATTCTTGGATATTGTACCGGTCGAAACCCACCACCACCGCAAGTCAAATCGGATTCAAACTCAGCGGAACCAAAACTGAATTCAAACCCAACTCAACAGCTCAGATAGCAGAAATCGACGGCACAGTGCTATGCGCCAAGAACTAGCTCAACGGTTGGTGAGGACTAGAGACTCCTGAGTAACACTAATATCTAAGAATTTATATACTTTGAATAATTTTATAAATTGAATCATATGTATGTTCGGGTTGCCAACACAGACAGCGAGTATTAACATTTAAATAATTATAAAAAGAATGATGAACTAAGAAACCAAGTATGTTAGAAAATATTTAATAAGAATAATTTGTTTTGTTTCCATAAAACATAGAATGCATTAATTACCTCTAGTCTTTAAGAGAATTTACAAATATAATAAGAGTGGCGGTCCTTATCATATGCCAACAAGTATTACGTAAATTGAAAGTCTCTGCCTATGCCCCCAACAAGAAATATAAAGGCTGATAAAGGTATTCATTAACGAAGGAAATGATTGTTCTAATTTTATTACGGTGGAATGTGAGATTTATTTTCACATTCGGAAATCTATTCATGAAGAGCAAAACGTATTTTAAGGCATAACTTTAATCTTGATTTGAAAACTGATTTAAACTAAATATATTTGAGAATTGGTTCGACTTTAATTTAAATCACTTCATCACGAATTACGAGCACGGAGCGGGTTTTACCGGAACAAAGATGCAACGGTACTGACGAATTACAAGGCAGAGAGTAAAATTGAAAGATGATCGCTAGTCGATGATCGAAGTCCTATGGCGGCTTGCATTTGGCAAGTCTTACGCCCTTTGACTAATGAATAGGAAAGGAAGTACTTTCTTCCTCTAGAAATTTAAATAAGAGAATATGATCACCGACCAGCCTAACGGAGCGGAAGATTGCCCTGTGTCAGCAACGTTCGATGATGATGACTTGATAGTCATCGTTGAAAAATAAAACCCATGTAGAATGCTCTACGTGATGACTTGACCAATTAATTAAAGTCAAACGAGCTTTTATCGAACTATTTTAAAACATTTCTAAACTATATTAATTATGCCCTAATATCGTGCTCTTCCTGAATCTTAATACAAAATAACAACAAAAGTTGAATTAAAATCTATTTAACCCTTTATCGGCCCTTTTTGCAATAAAAACATTTAACATTATATTTGAATTAATAAATCAACATTAGTGAAGCAAGAAAATACCATTTTAACATTATATGAATATATATAAATACTTGTAACTTAGGAGCTGGGGACATAGGTGAAAAACGGAGCTAATAGTTTATTATTAGCCAATTATAAAAATAATAAACATGTAATATTTTCTTTCGACTCGATGATTAATAGAACTTTCAAATTTAGTTCTAATGGGCGAGAATTACTATTTGAAATTAATATTATAATATTTGCATGAGGCAAATAGAACAGAGGAGCTCATCGAGTTGAAAGATTATTGGCATATAATTTTTAAATAGCATTAATAAATCACACGATAAATACATATATATAATATGTTAAACGAACCGCCAGGTAAGAAAAGAAAAAGTTTAAAGACTAGAGATTGAAAGAATTACAATATAAATTTATAGTAGCATTTTATAAAGATTTTTACATTAAATAATAAAGAGCTCTTAAATAGGAGGAGTGTAAAATAAAGTTCGAACTGGCCAGAAAGTTTAACGTTCATTATAGAAATATATTACCCCTTCCGCTGGTCCTTAAGTTACATCTCCAAGTTGTTGAAAACGTAGGCATCATTGGTTGACTACTGGAACAGTATTTTAGTAGCTTTCATAATTTTAGCAGAATGATCGGTCCGGAAAAAGGTTCAGCAGCTCCATTGAAGATTTCTCGGGACTTTAGGAACCATAGCCAGATTCCTGATGTTCTAGCCCTCTATCATGATGAAATACAATTTTTATACGCACAGAGTTCACTGCACTACTCTACAACAAAGCCTAGCTTTTTTCCTGACTTTTCAGGGCTATATATCCTGTTCACAGATGCCTCCGGCTAGCGCTCATTTTATTATCAATGTGTTTTTTTATAATTAGTTGTTTTCAAATACATTCCCTCGATAAGGCTTTCAAACTAATTAGCTTGAATTCCTTCTCTAATTGAAAATGAATTCTTAAAATCTGAAAATGATTTAATTAGAAAAATGAATCCTTATCTTTTTCCAATTCATAAAGCTTTACTATTGTTTTTAAGAATTTTAAAGCTTATCGAAGGAATGTAGCTTTTAATCACCGAAACTTTACAAATTATTTAAAGGTGAAAAAAAAACAAGTATTCCCGACGCAATGAAACTTTCGAACAATTATATATATTTAATATTTACAAATATATATACGCACAATCCACGCAATTTAATATATATAAATTCATGAATATTTTATCATGAATTTATTTAGAGAATTGATCAATTTTAAACTACTAATTAATTTTGCTACGCATTTGAAATAAGTTATTCATTATGGAAATTAGCGTGGATTGAACGTATAAAGCCCCATTGCATCGGAAATTTAAGGTTAGTATTAGGGTAAATAACATGAAGCTAGGATCGAACTCAGATCCGACTGCTTCATTTCTTTTCACTTCAAAAAAAAACAATGAAAAAAAAATGACTTTACTTACGCAGGATATAGTTGCATAAGTGTATAGACTCTGGGAGAACAGCATGAGCGTGAATAATATAACCTACCCAAGCTACAAAAATTATACATGTCTCACTACGATCAATTTTTTGAATATTCCGCTTATAATAAGTTTAAAAAAAATCGGTCCG
Source organism: Epiperipatus broadwayi (assembly GCA_028023455.1). Lineage (NCBI taxonomy): Eukaryota > Metazoa > Onychophora > Udeonychophora > Euonychophora > Peripatidae > Epiperipatus > Epiperipatus broadwayi. The sequence continues at coordinate 1,766,936 of JAQFVV010000008.1, read as the reverse complement.
TTTATCAAGTTTCATTTTCCTAGGGTCATGTCAGTTGGTCTTCTGTATATATATCTGTCTCTACAGTTTATCTTACTGTTTCCCTGGATCAGGTGGTACATATTGTTTTAACTGTCTGGCATTGTAATGGTCATAGTCCTGGTCTTCCCTGGTTGTCGTCAAGTTCCCATAGTCTATTGCTGTCATTAATTCTATGGCCTTTTCTGCGACCGAATGCACAAAAAACAATTCTTTAACATTATCTCTATGAACGATGGGGTTCTCTCCTGGGTCTTCTTTGAAAGTTTGAGTCTGTATTGAGGCTCCAGGGAATGGCATCTGTAAAGTCCTCATGCTAAGTTGAGGATTCATCATCCGTCCCATTTCCACTTTTAGTTTCATTTGACCAGTGGTCTGAACATCTTTTTCTTTTTCTGTATCTATATCCGCTTCTTCCACTGTTTCGTATCTGGACTCATCCTCACCACTGTCGTTTTCCTTGCTGTCCACAACTTCCTTTGGTGTGGCCTGATCATCTTCATTTTCTATTTTTGGGGCTTCAGAGGGATTTATTTCTTGCTGAAGCTTTACATTCTCTAGGTTTGAGTTGGCTTGGATGCCTTGTGCTTCCTCGAGCCTTACCAGCCTTTCCATCATCATCATCAGTACCTTTCGATCTTCTCTCATTTCTCTGAGGATCGTTTGTAAAGTGTCTTTTCCCATTTTTGAAAATAAGAAAATAATGTAATAAACAATCAATATAATGAACAACGTGAATTCACTTAGAGTACTCTCTGTATGCTTAAAATATTTTTTTTCTCTTTGGTAAATTTTAATGAGGTCTCTGACTACAGGTCCATTGTCCCAATCTTCATTAGCTGCTGCATATTATTTCCCCAATCTATGTAATCTGCCTTTTTTGGTTTACCTACGTTTTCTTGGTTTGGCTCTTTATATTAACTCTTTGAGTGAGACATGTATTCAAAAATATCAAAAATAAGAAAAAACATTATTCACCTTCCCTTTGTTCAACTGTTCTGTTCTCCCATGTCTGAAAAAAAAACTATACAGTGATATACAAATATTATGTATTAGCAGGTAGAACAAATAATTCTGTATTGAACACACTTGGTTTTTACTATGGCGATTGACCCACTACTGTGCTGACAATCAAATTTGCTGACAAATTTATTTATATGGGCGCCAGTGAGCAAAATGAAATCAATAGGGCATGTGATATAACCCATTGACCCCCAAACCACATATGATTGACTTAATTTTGAGAAAACAATTGAATTGATGATGAATATTTATTAATGAATAATAGATAACGCGTTCCTGACCTGAGTTTAAATATAGGAGTTTAAATATTACTAAGCATGAGGCTTCACACACACAAAGAAATGTCAAAATTAATATTACAAGAACTTTTATTGGTGATATTATTCTAAATCTTGCTAGCATGAAAGCGTGCAAACCATTTAAGCATTTTGCCAACTGCATCTGGCTGCTTGGTGTACACAAAGGGTCTTCACCTGCTTTGAGGTTACTCTAGAAATTATTGTCATTAAAGCGTAATGTCACACTGCATCGGACCGCTTGACAGATAATTCCCAGTTTGAAGGTCTTCGCCTTGCTTTGAGACTACTAAAAATACGGAGCGAACATTTAATATATATGCTAGCAAGCAATACTTTGAAATTAAGACTTTTATGATATCATATTGGATATTTTTAATTATAACAACTGAGATAAACATAATTAATTTTGACACAGAAAAACATTTCATTTATTTTTACCCCAATGCTTTGATCTATGGACTCTTACTACTTTGCTAACGATATTTTTCCTATTGTCACGAACGCGTATAACACAAACGTATAATATATATATACTGATATAGTACACGTATAATTAATATATATACATATGAATAATTATTTTAACTAACGAATCTTTTACTGAACGAACATTTAAAAAAATAATCTTGAAAACATTTTTATAAGAAAGAATTAGAAAATGATATTTTAATTTATTAAATCATTTCAGTATATATATAACACTTTTTTTTAAAAAATATCACTCTACAGAAACATTTACTTTATTGGGATTTCAATTAACTGAGTAACTAAAATCACAATTCTAATCTCCAGGGCATGTGTGGGGTTTATTAAGTCGAGCCACAACGATTGGGCAGCCAAAAACATAACCATGTACCGGTCGAAACCCACCACCACCGCAAGTCAAATCGGATTCAAACTCAGCTGAACCAAAACTGAATTCAAACCCAACTCAACAGCTCAGATAGCAGAAATCGACGGCACAGTGCTATGCGCCAAGAACTAGCTCAACGGTTGGTGAGGACTAGAGACTCCTGAGTAACACTAATATCTAAGAATTTATATACTTTGAATAATTTTATAAATTGAATCATATGTATGTTCGGGTTGCCAACACAGACAGCGAGTATTAACATTTAAATAATTATAAAAAGAATGATGAACTGAGAAACCAAGTATGTTAGAAAATATTTAATAAGAATAATTTGTTTTGTTTCAATAAAACAGATTGCATTAATTACCTCTAGTCTTTAAGAGAATTTACAAATATAATAAGAGTGGCGGTCCTTATCATATGCCAACAAGTATTACGTAAATTGAAAGTCTCTGCCTATGCCCCCAACAAGAAATATAAAGGCTGATAAAGGTATTCATTAACGAAGGAAATGATTGTTCTAATTTTATTACGGTGGAATGTGAGATTTATTTTCACATTCGGAAATCTATTCATGAAGAGCAAAACGTATTTTAAGGCATAACTTTAATCTTGATTTGAAAACTGATTTAAACTAAATATATTTGAGAATTGGTTCGACTTTAATTTAAATCACTTCATCACGAATTACGAGCACGGAGCGGGTTTTACCGGAACAAAGATGCAACGGTACTGACGAATTACAAGGCAGAGAGTAAAATTGAAAGATGATCGCTAGTCGATGATCGAAGTCCTATGGCGGCTTGCATTTGGCAAGTCTTACGCCCTTTGACTAATGAATAGGAAAGGAAGTACTTTCTTCCTCTAGAAATTTAAATAAGAGAATATGATCACCGACCAGCCTAACGGAGCGGAAGATTGCCCTACGTCAGCAACGTTCGATGATGATGACTTGATAGTCATCGTTGAAAAATAAAACCCATGTAGAATGCTCTACGTGATGACTTGACCAATTAATTAAAGTCAAACGAGCTTTTATCGAAAACTTATTTGAAAACATTTAGAAACTATATTAATTATGCCCTAATATCGTGCTCTTCCTGAATCTTAATACAAAATAACAACAAAAGTTGAATTAAAATCTATTTAACCCTTTATCGGCCCTTTTTGCAATAAAAACATTTAACATTATATTTGAATTAATAAATCAACATTAGTGAAGCAAGAAAATACCATTTTAACATTATATGAATATATATAAACACTTGTAACTTAGGAGCTGGGGACATAGGTGAAAAACGGAGCTAATAGTTTATTATTAGCCAATTATAAAAATAATAAACATGTAATATTTTCTTTCGACTCGATGATTAATAGAACTTTCAAATTTAGTTCTAATGGGCGAGAATTACTATTTGAAATTAATATTATAATATTTGCATGAGGCAAATAGAACAGAGGAGCTCATCGAGTTGAAAGATTATTGGCATATAATTTTTAAATAGCATTAATAAATCACACGATAAATACATATATATAATATGTTAAACGAACCGCCAGGTAAGAAAAGAAAAAGTTTAAAGACTAGAGATTGAAAGAATTACAATATAAATTTATAGTAGCATTTTATAAAGATTTTTACATTAAATAATAAAGAGCTCTTAAATAGGAGGAGTGTAAAATAAAGTTCGAACTGGCCAGAAAGTTTAACGTTCATTATAGAAATATATTACCCCTTCCGCTGGTCCTTAAGTTACATCTCCAAGTTGTTGAAAATGTAGGCATCATTGGTTGACTACTGGAACAGTATTTTAGTAGCTTTCATAATTTTAGCAGAATGATCGGTCCGGAAAAAGGTTCAGCAGCTCCATTGAAGATTTCTCGGGACTTTAGGAACCATAGCCAGATTCCTGATGTTCTAGCCCTCTATCATGATGAAATACAATTTTTATACGCACAGAGTTCACTGCACTACTCTACAACAAAGCCTAGCTTTTTTTCTGACTTTTCAGGGCTATATATCCTGTTCACAGATGCCTCCGGCTAGCGCTCATTTTATTATCAATGTGTTTTTTTATAATTAGTTGTTTTCAAATACATTCCCTCGATAAGGCTTTCAAACTAATTAGCTTGAATTCCTTCTCTAATTGAAAATGAATTCTTAAAATCTGAAAATGATTTAATTAGAAAAATGAATCCTTATCTTTTTCCAATTCATAAAGCTTTACTATTGTTTTTAAGAATTTTAAAGCTTATCGAAGGAATGTAGCTTTTAATCACCGAAACTTTACAAATTATTTAAAGGTGAAAAAAACAAGTATTCCCGACGCAATGAAACTTTCGAACAATTATATATATTTAATATTTACAAATATATATACGCACAATCCACGCAATTTAATATATATAAATTCATGAATATTTTATCATGAATTTATTTAGAGAATTGATCAATTTTAAACTACTAATTAATTTTGCTACGCATTTGAAATAAGTTATTCATTATGGAAATTAGCGTGGATTGAACGTATAAAGCCCCATTGCATCTGAAATTTAAGGTTAGTATTAGGGTAAATAACATGAAGCTAGGATCGAACTCAGATCCGACTGCTTCAATATGATCTACTGTACTAAAACCACTTTTAAATCCAGCTTGTTCTCTTGGTTGGTTGAAATCTGATTTTCTCTGTAGATGAATTGTAATTATCTTAGTAAAAATGTTGTATAAAACTGATAAAAGGCTGATAGGTCTGTAATTTCTAATATCTTCTTTATCACCTTCTTTTTAAATATTAATACTGCATTCTTCCAATCATTTGGTACATCTTTATCATTTAGACATTTGGTATGTAAGTTTGCCAGAAATTTTTCTATTTCTTCACCTGCTTCTTTGAATATATCAATTATAATTCCATTATTACCTAGAACTTTTCCTTTCTTCATAGATTTAATTGCATTTCTCACTTTTTCATTTAAAATTCTGGGCAATTCAGAAGATATAACAGAGGTAGGGAGTACTTGTTCTTTATTACTACATAATTCTTGATAAAAGCTAATTATAAAACTTTGAGACCAAAATGAAAACACATTAATGTTTTCAATTCAAGCTCATTAGTTTACGTTTAGATCTGAACTCAGTTCAGCATCCATAGTTTTTGGTATCTTTGGTTCTTTAATAACTCCAGTAACCATAATCCTATTGGCAGTATTGGTATTAAACCACTAAACATCACATGATCACCATTCTTTACGCTTACACAAGCTGTTTACACAGAGGCAAACCTCTCAATATAGTAGAGCCACTCAATGCATGCCAGAATAATCAATGGATACAGGATTATGGTGGCTGTGATTATTAAAGAACCAAAGACACACAAAAATATGGATGCTAGAACTGAGTTCAGATCTATATGACTATACAAGCTTGAATTGAAAACATTAATACATTTTCATTTTGGTCTCAAAAGTTTATAGTTAGCTAATAAAGTAAAAGGTGTCTGCTGGACAGTTGCATTAGATCCTAAGATCTAGGTGTAGTGCTCTGACATCGAAGGCACCTCACTGACAAAAGCCACAAAATAGAAACTAGTCTGGAGATATGGGATGAGAAAGCACTAGATAGCAATTTATGCAAAAACCTTCATGCATCCATTGATTACTCTGGCTTGCACTTAGTGGTGCTACAGTATGGAGAATTTTACCACTGTGTAAACAGATTGTGTACACATAAAGAATAGTGATCATGTGATGTTTAATGGTTAAATGTAAATTAAACAACAGAACAATGATAATTTAGTTCTCTAGTTTTTTTTATTAATCAAAAGGGCAAAAACACTGTTAATCCTCTCATTTATAAATTCTATTGCATCTATTATAAATAATAGTTAAGTTTAATTGAAATGAGAAAGAGTGTAGTGAGTTTCAAAATGAAAAGCAATTGCTGTTAGTCATTCATGTTGGTTGAATTTGAACTCTCTGAGAAATAAAGCTGGGTGGTTTCACCATAATTCTATAACCCAATATATGTGAAGTAGACACTTTGTCTACCTGAATTTCAAAAACTGTGGAGAAGCTGAACTGATTGAGGACTATCAGTAATTAGATTGCCTATATAGTAGTTAAGAAGCTAACTTAATATTGATAAATTCCAGTAATACAAGTTGAGCTACAGTTTGTGTAAAAGAATTATATGTGGAGGAAAATTATTGCATATGACTAGAATTATGACAAAATCTGATTATATAGCTCTTCTTATACTGCTGCAGATATTTTTAGATACATCTGAAGTACAAATGAAAATTGTGTAGTGAATAAAATAACACATTAATAATGACTTATTTAACTAAAACCAATTTCTGTTTACTGCTCTAAAGAAAAAGTATTTAATTATCCTTTACTGTACTGATTTTTTTTTTTAAATATAAACAACTTGAATAAATTGAATAAATTATCTAGCTAATGAAAAAAGATATTCAGAAGAAAACAAAAGCAAGTGACCAAGGGCAAATTGAAAGCCTCCAGTAAATATAAATTCTAAATATATTTTCTTTGGATTTTTTTTTTTACTCATTCTTAAAAGATTTTATTTTAGACTTTGAAAAATATAATAAAATTGCCAATTGTGGAACTGAATTTTAAAATATTTATGTAATTAAATTGAGAAAACAATTTGGTTTAAAGGTTGAGATAATTAATAATTGAAATATTTTATGCTAGACTATGTATGTGTTGTGCATTGTATATATGTTTAACATTTAATTATTTATATTTTGTTAAAATAGAATAATATGTATTGGTTTATTAATAAGTTAAATATTTTGTATTATCAGAATTGTTCATGTGAGTATACAGATTTGTAATTCTCATGACCTCTTATAATTTAAGTGTTTTTGTAGACTACATATTAAATAATATTAGGATGTATAGTTTTGTTTGTTAATCTATGGAAATAATAATATTTGTAAGTCAAAACCAGAATAATCTATTTGTAAAGTATTTATAAGACATTTAATTTCATTTTTTTAAATTCTTTTATTTCTAATTAATCAATAAATTTATTGATCATTATTTTAAGTTATTCCGGTAAAGTTATTTAGTACTATCATAATTTAAATACTGCATATTTTCTCTTGTTCAAGTCACCAAGGTCTCGCCATGCTCCAAATTATTGATATATGGTATATTTATACATGTTCTATAAACAACTATATAATTCTCTTTAGAATTATTTGGATGATGCTGAGAACATTGTAATAACTAATTTATTGATAGCTAGTACACTCATTGTACCAGATAGCCCTAATCATAAATGATGATCAGCGTAGATATGATCCCAGCATGTTTCATATAGAATTATTACTTATTTTATTACTTATATATATGTACCCAGCAGAAATATTGATTGCTTTTCTATATTATGCTACAGGATTGGCAATGATAATCAGCCTAAAATTTTATATATGTCTCATTTGAATATACTCACAAAGGATGATGGTTGATTATTTGCTGCTGGTTATGTTTATTACTTATTATTATTTATATTGTTTTTTGAAATTGGCATTTACTGTGTTCATATTCATTTATTGATGCTTATTTGCATTATCCTTCATAACCCCTTCTTTTAATATTATTATAGTATAAATATTATTAATAAAGACATGGTATGACAGCTTGTTTTACATAAACCATTCTGAGCTACTATTGTTTTAGGTATAGGGTATTGAGCCTATTAGGTTTCCTGGCATGCATATCACATATACATTAATTTCTGGTGCATATAAATGTTTCTAGCTATGTACTTCATCCCATCTCTATAAATTAATAACTTACTGTTAGGATAATTATAATAAAAACAATACAGAATCCACTATTAAATGCATATGCTTTTGGATTTTCAGGATTATCCCTAGTCACCAAGTAAATTATACAGGTTAAATATTTAAATTTGAAATAAATATGATTTATTGGATTTTAGTAAATTTTATCTCAAAATACAACCAGAACAGACATGTTAATACATTAAAAATTATGAATTTTGGATCATTGTGTATTGTATGGTTAAAGCAATGGTTTCATACTTAAGACTGTGATATATTTATAAAGGGGGGGGGGTTGAATATTATGAATTGACATTTCATTCTGTAAATACACATCAACAACATGTAACTTATTATATTATGGAGTATAAATAATTTATTATATCAAACTTTTAGTTCATAAGAATTCAGCATCACACTAAAAATGAAATTGTGCTCATAACTCTATTAAATTAATAAAATCAATTACAATTTCCTTTAAAGTAGTTCTCTTTCAGAAATAGCAAATATTTGTTTGTTATTACTATTCAAAGCAATTCTTCAAATCAATTGTTAAGTCTATTAAGAAATTCATTTTTCACATTTTCTCTGTCTTCTGAAAACATGCAATAATTCATATAAGCTTCAATTAGTAATTGAAATGTTTCTGTCATGAACTTCTTCAGTTTAACAAGAAAGTTGATATTAATTTCTTTATCACTGCAATATGATGTTTTCAAAATGTCTATATTTGAATATGCATTTTCTTCTATTAAACAAAGAGCATGAAACTGCATCTTAGCATAATATACCACATTAAATTTCTTTTAAAACCTATTTTTTATTCTTATAGTCCCATTCTTAAATCATAATTTACACGTATAGATTCATCTTTTAGAAGACAATTAGAATTATCTTGCTAGTTTTTTTATTTATAGTTGTGAAACTGAGTTCTAACCTGAAATAAAATAGTAAATAACACAAGAAAAATATGCAAGAAGTATGTTAAAAATGATGGGGAAAAAAAGGACTCTATGTTGAGTAGTATAATTGATCTCTATGGGGAAAAAAAAATACAGATGGATGAAAGCATCTTATTACTAAATATTAAATAATCATGTCCATATGAAAAAACATGAATTAAAATTCTTTAAACATCAATATTGGTGATAGTTACTGCAAACTGTCAAATTATTATGGACAAAGATTGTGACCATTTAAAAACATTGACATCTTTTTACTGACATCTAAGCCGATAGTTTATTGGCAATTTTCAAACACAGAGCTTGGATGAGTATCAGAATCAAAACTTACAATTTCATTTGAATAATGTAATACCATTCCATAAAGTTTTTTAATAATCACTATAAATAGTGCAATTTTTCTTCCTCAATTCATAGCAGATGAACAGATAATATTTAACAATATAATGCATTGCCCATACTCAGCTTTAGCTAGATGCTTGTCAATAATCAAATATGTGATGTAGTCTGAGAATCAAAATGAGGCTGTGCAGTAAAAGGATATTATGCTATGTAATGTGCCAGGAATTCCCAATCACAATATATCTAACTATATCATTCATTGTTCAAATATTAAACAAAATAATATTAAGTTTTTTCAGGATAATTCATCTCAATGATCCTGAAGAAAAAAAGATCTAAATCAATTAACAATGGTGCTCCCACTATGCTTTAAATTAAAAAATATTGAGAGAATGATCTATTAACAGTTCTAATTAATAGAAATAAAGTATTCTGTTCTAAATGACATTCTTCAGATATGATGGCCTTCTTAAACAGATATAATTACATAACTTCTTAAGATTGCATTGTGTAAATTTAGACAGTTTATTTGATAAATAATGGGTAAAATAATGATACAGAAATGCTCTTTATCAGTATGTAGTTGATGTTGTTGCAATTAAAACTTAACTAATTAAAAATGTATTTAATGTTCTCAGAGCTTCATCAGTTGTATTCTGTATATTTATAGATATTTCCCTATCCCTGTAAATATTGCCTTTACATTTGATTTTATTCTTATAAAAGTAGTACACAAACACTTTAATTAACATGGCAAGAATAATTTTATATTTCCAGCACAAATTCAGAAATATATATATAATTTACAATATATAAGTGTCATCCTATTTCAAGTGGGGAAAGACTAAAAATGATAAAAGAGGAGTAAGAAAAGAATAAAAGAAACAGTAATACAAGTTTATATTATTAAAAGTAAAAACAATGAAATGAGATTTATCATTAATAAAAATTGTAAAATATAAGAAAAATATATATTTCAGAAAAAAAAGAAAATGTTTAGAGGATATTTGAAAAATAATTATGGCAATAAATCACAATTTATTTCAAGGCTAAGATTGGAATTTGACAAGTTAATGAATATTGTACAGGTAATTATAATTATTAAAAAATTCAGTGAAGAAGAATAATTGATTAAATTTACAGAAAAAAAAGGTATTTTAAAAATTTTAAATTTTTGTCTCTTACTCCTCCCAAATATGAGAAGAACAAATGCTGTTCCAATAAAAATAATTTCAGTAATTTTACCATATAATTTCATTATGAATTTTGTGGTTTCTAAGCACTTTTTTTTTTATAATTTTTTCACTACATAAATAATTTTCTTATTTAGTTTGCTATAATTTATGTGTATGAATAGTTTAACACAAAATATCACTTCACATAAAAAAGATTTTTAATTTTCATAAAAGAGTAAACAATAATGTTAAATAGCATGCTTAGCACAAATCTATTAACATAATATATTGTTCAAAACAAAAAGAAATTAGCAGCTTCTTACAAAAAAAAACAATATAAATTATGCAAATTTTAATTACAAAAACAATAAAAAATTTAATTATTTCTTGATATAAGAAAGTTTCAGTTCTGTTTTTCATAGTTGGAGAAAGATAAAGACATACTTAAAACTTATTTTTTATCATATGTTAAAAAAGTTCATGACCCCCAAGATAGAATGCAGTGTGATTTCTGTTTTATTTCTGAATCACCATTATAAAAAAATATGCTCTTTATATTATATTTATTTTAACATCTTTAAATCCTATATGTTTCCCCATTAATTTCTTTCAAAGAAATCAATAAAATTAAATGAATTTTTAAACTTTGAACAATGCCCTCTATCTATACTTCATAATTTATTTATTTTTTAAACCATTTAGCTTTACTTTTCATATTACTATTTTTTAATTCAGATCCTTAAAATAAAAAAATTTAAATATAATAACAAAATGATTTTTTTAAAAAAAATCAATTAAATTGAATGGTTGGGAGAAAACAGTCATAAACCTCTGTATATTATATTGAAATTTTTAAGAATGGGTAGAATGCCATTTATAGGATTGCCAGGAGATCAGTATTGATTTGATAATATCTAATAGTAATTATATGGTCAGATAAGTCTACACTATACTACTGTGACTTCTTTTTTTTTTTGCTTAACACTCAGATACACATATAAAAATACATATACATATATAACCATTAGAAACCAATCCCAATATAGATAACAATCAAGAATTTAAAGCTGTTGTCAAGGCAACATCCTTTTAGCAATAGAGATGGAATCCCACCTCCATTAATGATCTCATTTATATTTATATAATATATAAGCATACATATATAAATAGTATGTATCTTTGAGATAGTATGTTTTGTGCTCACAATTAAGAGAAAATGGAGTCTATGCATATAGAATGAATTTATAAAAGAAATGAATAATGTCACATACAGGTTATTTATATAAATGTTATTAATAAAGTTTTAAAATGAAACAATTAAAAAGCATTCAATAAGATAATAATAATTAACTAACTCTAATCAAGTCTATACTTGTAAATATATTTGTTGGTTATTGAATAAAAAGTGATATTTTGTAAAAAAAAAAAAAAAAGGATTAAATCCTCAAAGAAAAATAATAGATGTTGTTATTCCTTAATTTAAAAATGACCTAAGAAAATTTTTAGTAATTTTTTGTCCCATTAATGATCAAGCACATTGTAGAAAAATAACTATTGCATTAACACATAACCTTCATTTTATTTGATTTTCTTTTTCAAAAAAAAAAAAACCTAATCTCAACTCTTTTGAGACATATTTGTTTGAGCAATTGATCCAACTGGTTATAAACACTAAGGCACTTTCATGTCAAGAAAAGTATGCTTGCATGCAATGTAAAAATTAGATTGCTGACAAGACTCTATTATTATGGTTGTCATTGTTGCTGATTTCAACAGACTGGCATGCCTTTCAGTATTTTAAATTATATGCCATCTTATGTAAGTCCTGAAGCATTCAATCCAGTGTCTATTAAATAAATAAACTTGTTATCTAGTAAAAAAAAAAAAAACACCTACATATATATGCATAGATGAAAAAAACCTATTGTTGACAGTGATGAAACTCAATAGAAGCCTATACATAAATGGTGTATATATTATTTATCTTTAACAATTGATATATTAAATAAATGTTAATGAAATATTTTGGAAATTCATATGGAGAAGATTTGCTGGATGAAACATTTTATTCATTTTAAATCAAGAAGAAAATTACTGTCCTTATTATTTAAAGAAAAAAAAACTTTCTGAACAAGGATTTGTTACTGGAAACCAAGAAAATTTGAAAACATTGTTTATTCAGAGGTGTTGCTCTAATCAATTTAAATACAATGATCATTTAGTTAGGTTACTAACATCAACTTCATATATATTAGTACGAATTGCTAATGTCATAGCATATTTGAAGTTAATTTCTCTTTGCAATTTTTATGCCAGTTTATTGCTGTCAATTTCTAAATTGCTGCCAAACTATATCAGTTTTGTTAGTTAGACAATGTTTTTTATATGTTTTGAATTGTATTGCATTAATTTTTATTGCTATTCCCTGGCCATTATACATAAATACTATTATTTACTATGAATAAATTGAAAACCATTCATACAATAAAATAAATACTCAATTGTGTATATTTGATGAATGTTTAATTAAATGATGTAAGATTCCAACATAAGATTAATTATAAATACAGAAGTATATGAGATCTAAATACTGTATAGTAATACAGGTGATTTATATATATATTACAATAAATGTTATATATAGAGCTCGCAAATAAGCTCTTAACAAGTTTTACAGAATATCCTCAACCCCAGACTGTTTTCTGCTACTGGCTTCTTCAGTGAGGTGTTAGAATATTCAAGCATTAGATTAAAAATACCAGAACAAGCCCAGCACTTTATCTAAACTTTATCGAAACTGGTCTGCGGTTGGGAATATTTTGCAAAGCTTGTTAAGAGCTTATTTGGGAGTCTATATATAACATTTGTGATACAAGCTTGTTAAAATAGGTCATGTGACATTTGACTTGAGTTTTTTGTAATTTTATTTTTTACTATTAAGGCTTTAGTGGTTTTATATTGCTAAAGCTATTAATATATAGTGTATCTGAACTTAGTTCAATCCCATATGGCTATTTAAGTTAGATAGCTGGATTGAAAGACATATGGATATCTGAAAATTTCAGATTTTCTACTTAATAGTTATTCATTAGACAAAGTGCTGGGCTTGTCCTAGTATTTTTAATCTAATGCTTGAATATCCTAGCACCTCACGGAGGAAGCCAGTAGCAGAAACCAGTCTGGGGTTGGGGATATTCTGCAAAGCTTGTTAAAAACTTATTTGTGAGATCTATATATAACATTTGTAATATAAGTTTGTTAAATGAGGTCATGTGACATCTGGCTTGCTTTTTTTTTTTGTAATTACAATAAACAAATGTCAAAAAAATTATTTAAATATTCTATAGCCTCAGAACATATGTAAATGGTGATAATGCCAGTAGCAATCAAAATTCCCCAAAATGATCAACCATTCTACAGGTCAGCATACTGTTTTTATCATCACTGCTGTCTCAGTCTTTTGTCTGCATTTCAGTGATCTGTCTTTTCCAGAAAATAAAACTCTCTTTTACCCCTGAATTTTCTAATATTTTCTGGAGTCTTGTTTGTGTCTTGGATTCTTCTAGTTGGTATACAAGGATTGGGGAAATAATCCATTCAGAGCATCTGTATTAATTCTGTTTACAGATTATTTGTTGGTTGATACTTAAATAATTTTACCCACTCTAATAGGGAGTTATATGACTTATTTGCTGTATAGTGCATTCATATATATATACAATATGTTTGATATTAAATTGTGTGATATTGATTAAAATGTTTTCACTTCAAAGTATTGTTTACTATATAATTCAAATGATTTTAGCCGTTTAAAAAGAAAATTTATGATTATGCGCAACAGCAAAATGAAACGTGACAATTTTTTTTTTTTTGTCTTTAAATATAATAATAAAATATTTAATTAGACATTGATGATCTATTGGAACAGGAAACGTCTACTCTGCTAATAAGTTCAGATTAAGTTCAATGAAAACTTTGAGAGTTTTTTTTTTCTTTCTGTATATTGATAATCTAAAAATTTGGCATCTATTAATATTGAAATTTTTTTAATTTTATATTTATATAAAATAATACTGAGTGAAGCATATATAAAAATACATTTTTTGTACATTATTATTTATTCTGTAACGATAAAAAAAAATCTTCAAAATAAACGAATCAAATGCTACTATTGTGGCTATCAGAGCCATATTGCACATGGATATAGATGAAAGAAAAGAGTATTAGAAAAAATGCAGGTTAAAAGGCCATTTCACTAGAGTATGTGGTAAACTCTAAATAGATGCAAGGACAGATAAATGCATCTCCTCTCAAGTAAAAAAAAATCAGGATATGAAAATTAATATTAAAAATATAGAAAGTTAAAATGCCAAACAAATTATATTTAAATTATCAAAATATTTAAGAATTAAATACTAATGAAAACTTACAGTAAGGTAAAATCATTGATGACTTGTAAATATTGGAATCATTAATTGACAATAACAGTAGAAACACAGTTAAATCAAACTACTCCTAGAGTAAAAGACACAAGAGGAAATACAATAAAAGGAAGGCATAGTTGAAGTTCCAGCCAAATTAAATAAAAGGTCAAAAATAGTCCAAAGTACCCCAAATTCTTTGTTGAGGAGGGAATGGTTTAAACATTTAGCTGTAACCTGTGTAGTTGAAAAGCTTACCATAAAAAGAGAAATGCATACAAATTCTCCTCTCTGTTTGATTTAGAACAAAGCTAAATAAATATATCATCCAACTACACAAATTTATAATGCAATTATTTATTTGTAATCCCAGAATGTATCTTTAGCCCAACAAGGTACAGTTAAAGAACTTCACAAATTAGTAACAAAAGAGGTACTCACACTTGTATTAACATCAGACTAGGCAACTCTTATTACAATCATAAAACCTGGTGGGACAAATATGTATCTCTGGATATTATCACTTAACATTTAAAAACAATTTAAATAAAAATTCATATTTAGTTTTAAATACATGCAAAATTCTAGCAAGACTGGAAAGGATTATTTAGTTTATGAAACTAGATCTAAAGTCTGCTTTAATTCAAATACCTATTACTAAAAATTGACTTGATATCAGTCAAAGGTACATTTTTTCAAAGCACCAAATTTGTAATACTATATTTTGATGACATTCTAATAATAGTTGACTCAGAAACCGCTTTATGAAAACATGATATTAAAATATGTGAGAAACTATTTACTTTCAAAGAAAAATTGAATATTTCAAAGCAGATCTGGAAATCATGCGGACTCAAGTTTCTAGAGTCATCTTATTTTAGATCAGGCATCAGGTCTATGCCAAATAAAATAATCACAATTTATGAATGTTCCAAGGTTACATAATTAGGATTTTGAGCTCTTATTAATACTAAGAAAAATCAACCAATTGGATAAGAAAACTCTTAATATTCAACATAAAAAAATATTTCACCAAAATGGCAAAACCCTCACTCAAAGATATATTATTGTAAATCAATCTCCAATCATATTATGGTAGTCTTTTCAAAATGACTACAAATGGCAAAACCCTCACTCAAAATTATATTATTGTAAATCAATCTCCAACCATGCTAGTCCTAGAATGCTTTGATAGTTAAATACATTGGACAATAATGATGTCAGAATCAAATCCTGCATAGGATCTAGTAATGCAAAGGCATTTTAATTCAGCACCTTAAAGCATTATACAGAATATATAGAGTAGAGCCAGAACATATAGAATCTCTGTAAAATATGTAATTAAAAAGTAGTGTACTAATAGTAAACAGTGATAAAATGGATCATAAGTGATTAGGGATTATCAAGCCTTAATGAAATGGATTAGAAAGGATTGATCAAAGCAGCATCCTGAATTCCTGAATTTCTTCACTAATTATTATAGACATTTTGTGAATATTTATCCATGATCAATGAATATATTCTTATGGATGATAAAGCATTGCTTCCATGTGAAAACTGAAAACAAGTTTTAGAATTGATATACTAAATTTACCTAGGTATAATATGAATGAAACTCTTGCTGTGCTTATGTATGGTAACCTAAAAACCAACGCATAATAAAAAGCACCAGTGCAGATTAAATAATTACAAAAATTAAAGAGAATCTTTGCAACTATGGCTTTCCAAAAATAATACTATCTGATAATGAAACTACTTTTACCTTAATTAAATTCTAAGACTTCAGGAGAGAATGGGGAATAAACCACATTTATATACCATTCTAAATCAAATAGATTGGCTGAGAAAACCATCCAGTATTTGAAACGATGTTTAAATAAAATAAAATGCAATAAAGATGTGCTATATGTTGTAATACTCAATTGACACACAATTCCTTTGAAAGCCAATGTGAAATCCCCTGCAGGCTATCAAGCTAACTCTGCTATTGCACAAAAAAAAATTGCATGAGTATAACCAATAGGAATAATAAATGTAAAATAGATTATAAGATTTGAATCTGAGATTATCTAAAAAAGGCATGGATAGAAGAACTTATATAAAACTCTTCAAGTCAAATTATTGCTGTAGAAACAGTGAAGTATCTTGAAAAAAAAACACATTAGTCATATCTGCTTCCAGACACTAATCTTACAGGACCAGAAATAAGTGGAAATCGAAAATGCAATTAACAATGCTGAAAACCCAATCAATACCTCAGAAAGAAAAATGTAGGAAACAACAATCCACATAAAAGAAAATATACAAATACACCTATAAGAAGTAAAACAAAATACACCTACTAATAAGATACAATCCCCAGAAAAATAGGAGACCAGCAGCATTCTTAAAAGACTAGATGAAATACCAGGATATTCATAGCTCCCTGTAGTAGGGAGGGATGCTTTATGTGGACCCATACATAAATAATATATACTAATGCATTACATAGAAAATAAAATACATACTCTCTATTGGAGTAAAAAAATTATTGACTAAGTTGTAAATTAAATAAAATGTCAATAAATAATCTATAAATAGAATTGAATTGAATATTCTGAAAATATTAATTCCTCAATCCTCGAATGCCAATTAGAAAAATCTAGGACATAAACTGGAAACCATAAAACAGTAAAAGATTCAGGGTCAAAGATTCTTTATTTTCTGGAGATGGCAGACCATAGTAAATCATAACAAATATATCTAAATGGAAGAGTAGATAAAAGTCCAGAATGACAATGCAAATGTGAATGATAAGGACTGTTGCAGACCATAATGCCTTTATTATTATTTATGCTCAAAAATTATAAAACATTGTAAATAAATTTTTCTAACTATTGTATATCATATATTTATCACACTATATAGATATTTGTCTGTAAACATGTATTATTGCACAGTATTCACATCTCATATAATTCTATATATATATATTTAATAATATGTATAACTTCTTTAACGAGCGTTATAAGCACATAATTATTGATATTATATATATATGTAATTGTAATTAGTCTTATTTTGGAATCTTATATTATTTTGAAAACATTCATCAATAAGTATATGCAACTAAGTCTTTATTTTATTGTGTATCTTGCTATCAGTTTAAACATTATTTAACAGTATTCATGTATAGTAATCTAGAATAATTTATCATTATTAATAATATAATTAAGAAGGGAGAAAAATGTTTAAGATGTTAAAATTAAGTACTTAAAAAACAAATAATAATTATATGTCAATAATAATTTAACATGTTTATAGTCTTATAATCAAATAATAATAAAAAAGCTATATAATATTGTTGTATATTCGGCTATGAAGCTGCCTACCAACAATTGCCACAAAATTATAAATTATCAAACCATTATTCATAATGATTAAATATATTTATTTACATATTATACATACCATAAATCAAGATTTAACTGAGTAGCAATAATATTTACTTTATTTACACATATAACAAAATAGTCATTGATTTAAAGTTCTACCTTCACTGCCCATATCACCACTGAGTAACTAATCCTGCCACTATACTAGTAATAATATTAAGTGAATAATTAAAGTTTATACTCACACTTACTTTACATAAAACACAATCCTATTTGAGCCTTCTCAGGCGTACATAAATAATAAGAGACTATGCAGTCTATTAACATTTTCCCTAGCTGGCTATCTTTAACCTTCAGAGACACAGGCTCTGTGACACATCCATCATTGCAGAAAAGTCAGGGCACTTTTCCTCAGCTTTTCTTAAGGTCCTTATGACATCCATGACACAGCAACATTAGCTGCTTACGATGAGTAGAGAAAAGCTGACAACAATCTTTCTCTTTTTAATGCACACTATTTATACTCCTTTTTTCCTTGCTTGATATCATTAATAAATTCCTAACATTCCAATGTAGCTGTACTTCATTTGGCTAATGCATCTTTACAACGATGATTAGGATCCAGCTTTTAATTACATCTGTTCACATTCCTTAGTAATTAAATTTAAATATTTTATCCATTTGTTTGCTTCTAAAATTAATTCAATGTTTGATTTTAAACGATACACAGTTTTCTCTATCTCTTAAATCCATTAGTTGTATCCAGCCTTGTAATTAACAACTTTGTTTATCTTTCGGCAATCTTCTGTAGAATGTTTTTAACTTACGATCTTTGTCTGTTTAAGTTTGATTTAACTGTCAACCATCTTTATTTGTTGCTATTAAACTTAAACTAAAAATTATCTAAAATAAAGTTTCTTTATTTTTTTACCAAATCTATTTGCCATTTCTTTTTAAACTTATTAACAATCTTTTTTATTGCTTTTAAAACTTAGATATGTATTTACATTTCATTATTATTTTTCTCTTGTATAAATTTAGCTTTATAATTTATAACTATCGAGTTACTAAAGCTTATATATATATTTCTTGCAAAATATAGCAAACATACAACTATTAATGGAATGGTTAGTCACTAAATGAGCCATAGGGGATTCAAGCATCTGAACTAAAAGCTTAAGCTTTCAAATCAATCACACTACTACTGTTCTAAACCATGGAAAGCAATAATTGTAATGATTTAAAATATACTAAAACAATCAGCAAATTATCTTCCAACCAGCAATCATATATAACCACAGTAGCACCAGAATATCTTCTCCAAGCCTTTCTCTTTTGCTTTATTTTTTAAATGCTTATAAGTACTCCCTTTCTTAAATCATCAATTGGCACCTAACTTTTCTAACTTTTCTTTCTCTTATTCTCTAGTCTTTTACAATTTCTCTATCTATTCTTTCACTTATGCTTTTCAATCTCATTCAATTCCATGCAATTTCTCACATCTCTGCTCCATATAAAGCCATATTTTCAACAAAATATTTAACAAATCTTTTTATTAAAGTTATGCTATTATCAATAAAAAAAATCTATTTAATACCATTAGAATGTGCTTTAATTTCTTTATCTTAATTTCTACCAGCAATTAACTGCTGATCTAATGCTTTTTTCACTGCATTATTTTATTCATATTTGTTTTCAAAACAAGCATGCTATTAGTTTTATCAATTAATATACTGTTTTGCTATGCATGTACTACCATTTCATCAACAAATCAATATAGGGGATGCTTTTTATTTTTATCAAACTTATGTACAGTTTAATGAATAATATTTCTGTAGTGTTATTTTCACTACTCCATTCTATGCAAGATAGGAATTGGTTTCTATCCACTTTTAACACTATGTGAAAGGATGCAATCATAAACATAAGACCAAAAACATGTGAAAAAATGTATGATCTAAGATGTACATTTCATGCTGAACCAGCACTCATCAGTATGATCTTATCATTGTCCACTATATATAAATGGTGAATTACTATAGTTTAACTGATAACTGTCAAACTTACTGCCTTCACAACTTTGACACAAATCACTTGATGGAAATATATTATTAATTTTTATTAGTCATTCATTAGACTAAAGATTATTCATTTAATGAAAATATTTCTGTAGTGTTATTTTCACTATATCACTCTTACATAAGGTAGGGATTGGTTTCTATCCACTTTTAACACCTTGTGGAAGGATGTCATCATAAACAATGACCAAAGTGTTTTTTGTGTAGATGTATGATCCCCAAGATTTACCACTTCATGCTGAACCAGTATTCATCAATTGGTGTAGTGAAAATAACACTACAGAAATATTATTCATTAAATGGATAATCCCTAATCTAATAAATGACTAATAAAAATTAATATTTCCATCAAGTGGTTCGTATCAAAGTTGTAAGGACAGTAAATTTGACTCTTATCAATTAAACTGTACTAATTCTCCATCTGGGGCAATTGATGACCACTGGTTCAACATAAAATATACATCTTGGAGAATCATACAACTTTTTCACATGTCTTTGGTTCTATATTTATGATTACATCTTTCCACAAGATATTAAAAGTGAATAGAAATCAGTACCTACCTTGAATGAGAGTGGTATAGTAAAAGTAGACATTACAGAAATTATATTCATTAAATGGATAATCTTTAGTTGTAAGGGCAGTAAGTTTGATACATCAATTAAACTGTAGTAATTTCTTATTTATATGTAGTGAACAATAATAATGTGTAAGAGAATGTGATCTGGACCAACTGATGAGTACTGTTTCAGCATGAAATGTGCATCTTGGGAATCATACATCTATACAAAAAACACTTTGGTCATTGTTTATGATGACATCCTTCCACAAGGTGTTTAAATTGGATATAAACCAGTCCCTATCTTGTGTGAGGATGGTATAGCGAAAATAATTTTAAAAAATATTATTCATTAAATGGATAATCTCTAGTTTAATGACTGACTAATAAAAATTAAAATATGGTTTTGCTATACACATTCTGCTATTTCATCATCAAATCAGTATTGAATCAGTAAAGAATAAAAAGGTAGCTAGGGATATACAAATATATAATCAATGAATAAATTATAAAAGCAGTAAATGAGCAAAGGAGTAGCATCAGAAGTCAATATAAACATAAAATCTCTATCAATACTCAATAATCAGTCTTGGTTAGTGGATTTAAAGAAATAAATTATGAAAGCCTGTACTAATCATCTGGGCATGATAATACAAAAGCAATTATCAATATATTACATTAATTTGCATGCACATGCAAATCAAAAATGCTGGGATCAATACTGACTATCATCAGTGCTCAAGGGCATCTGGTACTATGAGTGTACTGATCATCAATCAACAGTTTAAATCTACAAAATGAAAAAAACTTTAAAGGTTTATTTTCATTACCATTACACCATCTAAAATAATTCTAAAGAGAATTATATACCATTAGTCCAAAACTAGTTTTGGAATAACAAGGACCCCTGGTGACTGATCAAGAGAATATACCCAATACTAAACAATTCTATTATTAAATAACTTCACTACAATAACTTTAAATAATGTTTAATAAATTTATTGATTAGAAATAAAAAGAAAAAATGAAAGATCATTCTGATTTTGACTACTGTATTTACAAATATCAGATATTATTTCATAAATTGAAAAAAATAAAACTCTACATGTAACATTATTAAATTGTAGTAAACAAATATATAAATTGTAAATGATATTAAATAAACACATATATGAATGCTGCATATGTTCATGTCTAATAATATAAAATATTCCAATCATTAATAAACCAATAAATATTATTCTATTTTAATATATAAATAGTGAATAACTTTAAATATATGGGTATGTCTATGGCTACACAGACATGATAATTATATAAATATTTCATTTTTAATAATAAATTCATTAAATCTGTAAGCCAATATTGTCCTATTTAACAAGATATAAATAAGTAAATGTTAAATGTATATATAATATGAATACTCACAAACATGTATATTCCCATATAAAATATTTCAATTATTAATTACCTTAATATTGAAACTGAATTATTTTTGCACTCTAATTATAAAAAAATATAAATTCCCATATAAAATATTTCAATTATTAATTACCTTAATATTGAAACTGAATTATTTTTGCACTCTAATTATAAAAAAATATAAATATATTGAATTAATCCCAAATCTGCATTTTCACCAATTAAAACAAAGCACATAACTCTAAAACATACCTTTTATGAATGACATAATAAAATTCTAAGAGAATATACTTATGAGTTTCTATTCTTTGGAAATTTTTAAACATTTAAGTTTTTCATTATCCAATCACTTTTTATTTTTACCCTAAACATTTTCTCTCCTTAGTTTACTAATTTATTCAACAGTTGCTTACAGTTAAAACAAATCACACAATACTTAAATATTTTTCTTTTGTACAATAAAGAGAAATAGATTTTCATTAATTTGCAAAGTTAATGTTAAAAAGAAAATGTCAGTATATATTTTATCTACTACCAATTTCTTCCATCTGTGCTTCATACATTTATCAAATACATCATATACATAGACAGTATATATATGTATAACAGAAAATATTTCATTCATCTATGTTTCCATGTATATATAAAATAGCATATATTATTAAAATATAGCATTGATATCTCAAGAATAGTAGGTTGGTTTCTGATATAAATTTCCAATGTGACATGTTCTGATCAACAAATATATAAGAAAAATATTGGAAGTTCTCAGCTAATTTTAGTTTCTATAATTTCATGAACTTTAGCCAAGCAAGTAGTCTATTTTCACATATGGGGTTATAAAATCATAGTTATATTGTTCTACTTCTCTGAGAGTTCAAATTCAACTAACATAGATATTATCAGTATCTAATTTTCTCAGTTCTCTACAATAATTATCAGATAATCTGAACCCACCATTCATAACAGACCTGGAGGAATCTATAAACAGGAGGATCAACACTAGGTATTTTGCCCTTAACTAATAAAAATAAGATAACAACCAAATCAATAATTGTTGTGTTTTTATAATTTACACTCTAAAAAACCAAAAATGTTTTAATCAGAAATTTTTTTTATAGAATTAACTACATAATCATTACTAAAAATATCCTTGTTTTAGATAAAATAAATAAATAAAAATTACTCCCTATTTCTATGTTACATTAAAAATTTAGATTCTTGTCAAAATCAGAAATAAATTTAATAAAATATTTATTAAAATCAGAAATAAATTTAATAAAATATTTATTAAATAAAGACTTTTTTTATATTTGACTAGAAATAATTTGCAATATTTCCAAAAACATAAATTAATTTATTATTAATCAATATTTAAATTACTTCAGAATTTTATTCTAAATAATTATATATGAAGATTTTATTTCTGTTCAATTCTATTTTTCTTTTTAGCTTTAATTATCTATGGACACAGATTTTACATGTGTGCCATGAAGCCAATCCATCTCAGTATAGAAAATGTGTATAGCCCTAATACTAATAATACCACTGTTATAACTACATCCATGTTTCAATTCACCTAAATATAGGATGAGACAGAAAATGTTTTTTTCTTACTCTCCTATATCTAGTCTTTTGCTCAAATTTGAAACAATAAATGTTTGTATGTTTACACTTGTGAATTTTATATGAAACAAATGAAATAATTTGAAAATCAAATATAACTATTATTTTCTAGGGAATTAAATTACTAACTAATATGACAAATTATTTTCAATAAACACACTATTTAGTTATCTGGTGCCTATGCATTATCAAAAACATTAGACTTGAAACACATAAATTTGTGCAATTTGGTGTTACATTGAAATAAATACAGCTAGTATCTTGAATTAAGTAAAAAGCTGTAATTCAATTCAGTGCACTATATTCATCAATGATGATCCTTCATAGATAGTTATTGAGTCATTATAGCAAGCCATCATTAGTTGTAACTAATCTTATATGATGTTATCTCCAAAAAAAATGCAGTTTTCAAGAACAGTAATCTTTTTTAATGTTCAAATTCTGCTATAGGCAGAATACAAAATAAAATATTTCATAAAAAATATGTAAGTTGTATTTTGTTGTGACCTACATTTTTATTAGCTTTAAAATAGATATTACTAATGGAATTAAAGGAAATTAATTTAACACACTTTAAAAATGCTTATGGATGTTTACATATAATAATGTTTCATTTTTTATCTCTGTATTATAAAAATTAAAGTAAGTTAAGCATAAATTTGTAACAAATTAATTTTTAATCTATATATATATCTAACTGTAAAAAGTGTAATAGATCATGGCTAAAAAACATGGATCTGAATGGAGTTGAATAATACATCTCTTAGATTGAGTGATACAATTAATTATCATTATGTTTAAACAAATGAGTATGAGTGTTAAGTAAACAATTCCCAATTGTCTTTGCAAAATATATAGATTGGTAAACAAGATATAGCAAAACTGGCTGGTTTATTCTACCAGAATATATTGACACAATCAAGAAAAAAATCTGGGGGAAAATAATAAATGCCCTGCAAAAGGATTGACTAGATGTATAATGAAGATAAAAAATAGCTACAATTGAAAAATCAAAAATAGCTACATCATGAATAAGTTAAACTACAATTGATAAGTTATTAATATAAAAGATAATATATTGGACAAAAAATATAGTCTGCAAGATTAATTGAAAAAGATAAGAATTAAATAGGTTGTGCAATTATGAAAAAAATGAAAACAAAGTGAATAGATGAATTTCAATTGTATTAATAAAAGCTATGCACCTTGATGATAATTAGCCTAGAGAAAGTTTCCAATTAGAAGATAAGAAAATGTTTCCCAGATATGGGTCGTGGAAGAGAAGTGAAATACCTACTCTAACCACACAATATGACGTTATTAACTTATAAAAGACTATAGAGAAACAATTGCGTATAAATAATTCATTCCTCCAAGTTTGAAGTTGATGATTCTCTCTTATCACAATAGTTTCGTCACACATAAAAAAAAGGAAAGAGAGAACAATAAATGAAATTATTTATGATTTGGAAATTACTTTTCCATAATATTCTTCTATATGGGGCAAACACTTGGGCAACAAATAAATACAATAATACATTACTTGAAATAGAAATGCACTGCTGGCAAAAATCATCAAGAAAATCCAAGATGAAAAAGAAAAAAAATGCAGGCTTTCAAAGAATAATGACTAAGGACAAAAAACAGTAGTGGATGAAATGATACAAAAAAGACAGAAATGGTATGACTATATGCAAAAAAAAAAAAAAACAATAATCCAAAGAATTAGAAAGAATGAAGAAAAAGAAAGACCAGTGATCAACTAGGTTCACAATGTTAAAAAACGCAGTAAAAAAAATTAATTACTTTTTTTTTTTAAATATAAATTGTAGAGATAAACAAATGTTAAAACCAATGATCCAAAGAATAGCAAAAATTATACTTCATTGGAAAGATGTAAAAAAAGGGTATTTATGGATTAGACCTGCTGAGGTGTTTGCAAGAGTAAAATGTTGTACCTTTCTTCAGTGTAGGGGAGAGGTGTTTTTAAAAGTTGTGACTTTTTAATATGCTGTATTGAAAATCACAACTACAGCATTCTATCATCACAAATACCCCACTGGAGAAAGATATAGCATTCTTCTGATGCAAACATAGGCAACAGGTCTAATACATAAGTACCAAAATAAGAAAAAAAACATTAATCAATTAGTTTCACAATGGTAAAAAACACTATTATGAAAAAAATTGACTTCTTTAAAAAAAAAAGATGCAAATTTTAGAAATAGACAAATTTAAACAGAAATTAAAATTAATACAATACATTTAACAATTTTTTGTTGGGAAAAATAAACTTCAGAATAAAAAAATGCATTCCTTATTATTTTAATAATGTTATTGATTCTTTAAATTCCATGATATGAGATGTCTGAATATACTCTTATCCTTCTCCTTTACTTTCTTTGCATTTCTTCATATATTCATATATATTGCTTATAATAATTTCTCTCATATACACTTTAATGCAAAACAAAAAATTTTTAATAAATCTTTATTTTCCTGACAGTTTCAACTGTCCAGCAGTCTTCATCAGAGCTACAATATTTGAATGACATAAATACATAACCATTACTTCATATATATATATACATACATATTTATATCAAAATATATATATATATTGTGATAGAATGGATTCGAACCTGGTCACAACTAGTATAATAGGTAACGGTCATTACACATATAAGTAGATGGTATATATATATATTTAATTATATTACACAGTGGTGGCTATATAAATACACAGAACGAGGGGGAGAGGTGCTCTGTCATTTTGAAATGATATGTATATGCATGTTACAAATGTGTGTATAAATGGGTTTGATGGTTGAAGAGATAGAAATGAGGTTTTATTTCACGTTATAAAAGCCTAGAAATTTCCAACAGAAATAAATTTCTACTTTCTTTTGTTATTATAAGAAAAGCAGAAGGTGATAAAAGCTTTCACACTTCAACTAAAATCTGGTTAGGCAGCAATTGGAGAAACAGGAAGTGCTGATCAAGCAAACTTTCTAGAATGAATGGAGGGGACTATAAAAGAAAGGGACTCAGAATGCCCCTTGTCTTGTCCCTGAAGAGCTTGAATCGTTAACACAACAGAATCGTTAATTCAATTTTAAATCAAAATCACAAGTTTACCTAATGGTGGCCGAATAGAAAATGTTGGGGTAAGAGCCTAACGTATCAGGCTCCAACCCCTAACTCCGACTAACTGCAGCTGCTACACTTAACAATAACAAGATGCCTCTGAATTAAAACAACTACCAATGTCAAAACCACGAAGCGGATCCTCATCAAATGAAGACTGTATAATAAATCAAAGAACGAGAAACCTCGCGATGGATTATATATTTAGTTACCTGTGATAATCGGAACTATTAGAAGTAAAAAAAAATATTCTTCCACAAATTCCCTGGGGAAGTGCAGATAATAAAAGATCTATGTATTGATTTTACTAAGAAAGAAATTATTAACCAATTCTTTAGGTTTGTGTATGAGAATTCAACTAACAAAAGAAAAATAAATTTTGTTAAAGATTTTATTGCGGACATTAATTATCACTATTAGATATTGAGATCATGTGGGAAACTCAGTAAAGTGACCTCTAATAGTAATATAGAAACAAAGAGAAAAGTAGTGGAAGGGAAATCTCTTTCTATCGAGCTTCACTATTTGACTTATTTATAATAATAAATATTTGGAAGAATGTTGCGTGTGTGTGTGACAAATCAAAAGGGCAGAGCTTTAAATGTATTAATGTTACAGGTTAAGAGTTAAAATATATTTATTTTTCTTATGTGATTAAAAAGAATAATAATTGTCATTTGGAATAGTATTTAATAAATCTGATTTGATGATGAAACTGTATGTAGAAATCTTGTTGTGATATTTTTCATTATGTGTATTTTATGTATTTTGAAACTCTTACTCTCATTCGTGTCTACTCCTGGCCATGAGTCTGAGCTAGACAATGGTCAAAATCTCTCTCACATTTCTTAAGACAGTGGCTATTATTGGTAATATATTATTTTGTTATAAGATTGGCGCTTGGAATCCTATGGATGTCCATGGGTTTTTTTTAAATATATATCTCTCAAGAAATAACCATCTTGTCATTTCATGTTTACACAATAAGCGAAGAATACGCAATCCATTATCTTTTGTTTGTCTAATTTGGTGAGGTTTCGAGAATTACATAGATGGGGAAACGAAATCATGCATTGGAGAGCTAGGGAAACTATAGTAGAGACTAACAAGAAGGCAGTGCAGGATGTTGGGGTTGGAGAATTGAGTTCGAGATGTCCAACCAGAAATAGAAAAACCCAAAGAAATAAACAAAAATACATAAGGGTGAGAGAGATGGAGAAGGAAGGAAACGAGATGATTAAAATACAGACATTCAAAGGGGGAAAGGGGGAAACACTGGGAGAACACCTAAAAAGTTTAAAGGAATATTTTTGCAAATATGAGATGGGGGAATGTGGTAAAATAATAGTGGCCCACAACCACCTGCAGGTGCACATCTGGGATTGGTGGTAGTCGCTAATGGCACAGCCAAAAATGTTTGGAGAGTATGAAAGAGCTCTAAATAAAACATTCTGGAGTGAGGAACTTCAGAAACAGATTAAAGCTCATATCATCCAGAAAAGATTTCATAAGAAAGGGGAAGAGACATATGTCCAGTTCTTCAGATGTCAGGTGGCACAACTAAGGGAATTGGATGTAATTTATCAGAAAAATACATTTTAAGGATTGTATGTAGAAATCTGCCAAATGAAGTAATGACAAGCATAGGGGATACAACAAGCAAAAGAGTGAAAGAGGTCGATAGAGTACTAGAACAATTGGAGATTAGCGAACAGTGGCAGAAGGAAAGGAAAACTGGGACCAGAAGGAAGAAGAGAGGTGTATGGAAAACTTGGATATGTTCTGATAAAAAATGGATTCCAAAATATGCAAGTCTGAGCTGTCCAAAAATCGAAATAGACTGCTGGGAGGGAGGCTGAGGCAAGAGTGGACCCTGGCAGCCAAATCTCTGTGATGTTTGAGGAGTTGTATACACAAATCATTGGCTGTCAGACCAGCATCCAAATCCTCCCTATTAAACCAATCCAAATCAGGATGGCATATAATAAAATGGCAAGGGTTGAACCCAAGCAGGTATGGATGGACATTCATAACAATGGGGAACCATTTCATCATGTCTTTCTAATCATGAAAGACCTGATATATGACATATTGATAGGAACAGATTTTTTAAACCGGTATAGATGTGCAATAGATTTTAAAGCAGGTCGGTTTACATGTGAAGGGGAAGCCACCAAGTTTACCACAGCACAATTACATCGATCAATAGGAGAAATCCAGATAGAAAGGAAAGAGACAGAGATTGAAGAGAAAACTCAGGAAATAATCATTGCAAACGAAGATGAGAAGGAGGCCTTCAGGCAGACATTATATCAATACCATCAAGTCTTTTCAGAAGTACAAGCATGATACCAGGTTTTGAACAATGCATCAAAGTGAAGCAGAACCAGCCTTTGCAATCACGCTCATATCCCGTGCCATATCAATATAGAAAGCAATGAAAAAACAAGTAAACCAGATAGTAAAATGGGGAATATCTAAATGTTCGTCACCATATTGTAACCCTCTAGTGGGGATTAAAAAGAGTGGTGCAATAAGATTATGTCTGGATGCCTGACAATTGAATCGGGCAACAATTCCAGACCGTAATATTCCACCTCCAATACACAAGTTATTGGGAAGATTTAAAGGTAAGTGGATATTCTCAACATTCGACTTGATGGCCAGTTATTGGCAGATCCAGCTCCATCCAAAGGACCGGCAACATACGACCTTTCAGTATGAAGGATACTCATACCAATTTAACAGAATGCCATTCGGGCTCATAAATAGTGGGGCTGGATTGTTAAGGTGCCTCGACCAAGTGTTGGTGGATGAAATAAAAGCATGCATAACTATATACATTGATGACGTATTAATAGCCTTATCCAGTATTGAGGAGCATCAAAAAAATGTTAAGATGTTTCTCCGGGAATGTCAGAAGAAGGATATCAAAATCAATTTTAAAAAAAGTACCATGATGAAAAATGAAGTGACATTCTTGGGTCATTTGGTGAGGGCTCAGGGAATGAAACCCCACCCGGACAAGGTATCAGCCATCAAGGAGTTTCCTAAGCTGAAATCTCGAAAGCAGATCCGGTCATTCTTGGGTCTTTGTAACTTCTACAACAGGTTCCATGAATGGCTAGCAGAACAGACAGAACCTTTAGTTAGATTATTGAGAAAAGGTACACCATGGAAATGGGACCAAAAACAGGAAAGGGCCCTCAAAGACATAAAGGATGGATCCCCTAGACAAGTTATGCTTTCTTTCCCAGATTTTACCCAACCGTTTGTGGTACAGACAGCAGTGGGTATAGCCTGGAGGCTATGGGAGTGATGTATTTTATCAGCAGATTACTAAAGGGACCTGAATTGAATTACTCACTACAGAAAAGGAGGTGCTGGCAATCGTCTAAGCAGTCCAGAAGTTTCATCCATTTTTGTTAAGGTCAGAAATCATCTTAATGACTGATCATAAAAGCCTGGCATGTATAAATCACAGATACCTTAACAACAGCTGGCTGATATGTTGGAGTTTGCTGTTGCAAGAGTATAATTATACTGTTCAATATTGTAAGAGACCGGAGAACATTGTAGACGATATTTTGAGCCGAAATCCATCTGGTTATCATTCCGATTGCGGTGTGGAGAAATGGTATACTGCCAGTATGGATATAAGAATGAACAATAGGGTAGAAGAGGACCTGGCTTATTTGAAAGACTGGCAGCACCAAGATGAACAATTAAAGGAGACAATTGAATGAGTGGGAAAAAGAACAGAATGAGTGGGAAAGAGAACAAACAGTGAAAGTTGAAAAAAGGCAGGAAGGAAAACCAGGTACCGACTCTATAAAAATATTTTATAGTATCGGACGCATGATGATCCAGAGCAGTGAAAACCAGTTATACTTCATAGGCTGTGGAAAGATGTGACAAACTATGTACACCAATTATATGGCCATTATGGTACTTTGAAAATGGAGCATTTGAATCGAAAGTGGTTTTACTGGCATAACATCCACACATCTGTCCTAAACATGTTGAGGGATTGTGAAAGCTGTCAGAGAACCAAACCAGCGAACAGCAATTATACAGCTCCCATGCTGTCAATAATACCAAATAGACCACGAGAAACGATAGCGTTAGATTTTTACAGCCCTCTGCCAGCATTCAATAAAAAAACTCTCATCATGTACGATTTGTTTTCAAAATGTGTGTCGCATATCCGATCACACAGGCGAATGCAAAGAATGCCATAAAAATGCTAGAGGACAGACATTTTTAAAAAAACACTGGAAAACCCAAGAGCATTTTATCTGAGACCATGGTACTCCCTTCATGTCCAAGGAAAGGCACAAGTGGATCCAACAACAGGGGATTAGGCATAATTTTACCTCAATAACGGAACCCTAAATCCAACCCCTGCGAAAGAATGATGAGAGAGTTGGGGTGCCTGTTTCACACCTATACGGGCACGAATCAAAAAGGCTGGGTTAAATGGACTCCTCAAGTAGTGGATTTCATAAACTGGAACATAAATTAATCTAGCAGTTTTGCCCCATTTCGCCTCCAATTTGGATTTCGCCTCCAATTTGGATAGCACGTACCAAATCGGATAAGACCTTTGTACCAGGGATGGAAAAACCACATATTGACAAGAAGTGACCAGGATAGGGCATATAAGACCCTATAGCAGGTGATCCATCAAAGAAGGAAGAGTGAGGAATAGGGTGCCCATATTTAAAGTAGGGGATCAAGTCATGATTAAAACCCCTCACATCAGCGACATGGGTAGGTTTGTATGCTAAAACTTTTGCAACCGATATGAAGGCCCATGCCCCATCTGTCGTAATCAGGGGGATATTGCACTTTGGATGGACACTGGGCACAAAATCAGGGTCCATATAATGCTCGGTCATTAAAACCTGCCTGGCCCTCTGCAAGCAAAGGGTAATTCAAAGAATCAGCAAATAGATAAGTAAAAAAAATGTAAAAAAGAGCCATTGAAAATACATGAGAGGTATTTGAAGACTTTTGAAGAAGAGAGTATTGTGACAGAATGGATTCGAACCCGGTCACAACTAGTATAATAGGTGACAGTCATTACACATATATGTAGATGGTATATATATTGTACCGAGATATATCAGGAAGAAGTGTGCTTGATTCGGCGGTACACATAATTTTAAAAATAATATAAATTGATAAACGATTTGTGTAAATATTAATAAAAATAAAAGATCGTGTAGGGTAAAATAAGAATAAAGATTTTTTTTCTCATAGACAGGTTATCGTTAAGAGCATAAAATAAATAGCTTTATAATATATAATTTTGAATCGTATTTAAATAAAACCTAAAGAATTAAAAATTGATTTAACTAAATTTGATTTGATTAAAATTTGATTTAACTAAATTGAAATTCGATTTAAGATTGCTTTAAAAAAAAAAAAAAAAGCAAGGTGGAATTCGTTTTGTCTTATAATCATAATAAAAAAGAAAAAATATATGTAATTAAATGAATGTAGTGAACAATGGGAGCTAATGACAAACATAAGAAATTTCCATTAAACGGCTAATTAGTGAAAATAACTTTAACAAAGAAATTGAAAATAACTTTAACAAAGGAATTGAAATAACTATAACAAAGAAAGTGAAATAAAGAAAGTGAAATAACTCTAGCAGAGAATACAAAGAAATTAAATGACCAATGCGAACACCAGAAAATCAGCACGGACCATAACTGAAACACCAGAGGATTAGTTACGTATTGTAGATTGAATCCGCAAGATAAGGACTGTAAAATATAAAAAGGGCGAATTTTCTATTCATTAACTTAATCGCATCATTTCTTCTTATTCATTCATTAATTATATTATTTTCATAGATAAAGAGTATACGTCTAAAGTAAAATGCTGCATTGTTAAACCCATCATGTGAACAACCTGCCGAATCCTTCCATGCAATACCAACAGCGGACAGTTCAAATTTCGATCATGATCGTGTAAACAAGAAGGAGACGGAGTGTCCACGTGGAGCCCACAGGATCCCAAAGACATCGGGAAACGGATTGCAAGGAGTTAGCGCTAACTGACCGAAGGAAATACTATTAGAAGCAACGCTCAGAACCGTGCATAAAGGAGAAAGCTAGGTAATGTTTATTTCAATTTCTAATTCACTAATAAAAAGCCGTAATAATAAACTCTGAACTTTATCTTACGAACAATAAGTACTAATTGTCTTTAGCTCCATTACCCAGAGATTTTAGTGTGATTTCCAATATAAGTATATGCGTATAATTATTTTCAAAATGTATTTCAGTGTGATTTCAAATATAAGTGTATGCGTATGATTATTTCCAAAATGTATTTATAATATGAGATTTTATTGTGATTTCAACTATAAGTGTGCGTATAATTATTTTGTAGTTATAATATGAAATTTTGATTGCATTAAATTTTATCTAAACTTGAACGAAAGTGTAGTTAATTATATTATAAGACCAAACGAAGTATAATAGCGTAAATGAAGATTTCATGGTTTAGTAATTACTCAAATTAGATTTAAATTAAATAATTAAATAAAAGAAAAAGAGAGAGCGAGAAAATTAGCGCAGAGAAAGATTCTAAAATTGATTTTTAAGTAGGCGGAGTATATTTTATTGATTATTGTAGCTGAGCTAGCGGGAGCGGGTACTAGACCGTATTGGTCAAGCAGACTTGTCGACAAGGTCGGCTGGCGCCCATAGGATTTCTTCCTTTAAATAAATAAAAGTTTGATTGGCTAATATGTTGTCTAGTAAATGAGTATAAATGTTATTGGCAAATGTTTTCCAATGATATTGATTACTCTACCCGTAGTACTGACAGCCCTGTGATAGGATTTTGTGTAAGAGGGAGGTACAGAATTCTGATCGAGTCGTTATTATAAAATTTAAAACATTGTTATTGATTTTTATAAATGATGTTTTTATAAAATTTACGAGACGACGTAATAAGAGGGTGGAGGTAGTAACAATATATATATATTTAAATATATTACATGGTGGTGGCTATATAAATACACAGAATGGGGGAGGTGCTCTGTTATTTTGAAACAGTATATATATGCATGTTACAAACGTGTGGGTTTGGTGATTGAAGAGATAGAAATGAGGTTTTATTTCACTTTATAAAAGCCTAGAAATTTCCAGCAGAAATGAATTTTTGCTTTCTTTTGTTATTATAAGAAAAGCAGAAGGTGATAAAAGCTTTCACACTTCAACTAAAATCTGATTAGGCAGCAATTGGAGAAACAGGGAGTGCAGATCGAGCAAACTTTCTAGAACAAATGCAGGGGACCATAAAAGAAAGGGATCTAGATGCCCCTTGTCTTGTCCCTGGAGAGCTTGAATCGTTAGTACAGCTGAATCGTTAATTCAATTTTAAAATCAAAATCACAAGTTTACCTAATAGCAGTGAAAAAGAAAATATTGGGGCAAGAGCCTAACATATTGGGTTTGAACCCCTAATCCCCATTAACTGCAGCTGCTACACTTAACAATAACAAGATGCCTCTGGATTAAAACAACTACCAATGTCAAAACTATGAAGCAGATCCTCATCAAACAAATACTGTATAATAAATCAAAGAACCTTGCGATGGATTATATATTTAGTTACCTGTGATGACCGG
This sequence comes from Epiperipatus broadwayi, assembly GCA_028023455.1. NCBI lineage: Eukaryota > Metazoa > Onychophora > Udeonychophora > Euonychophora > Peripatidae > Epiperipatus > Epiperipatus broadwayi. Next base: position 1,732,169 of record JAQFVV010000008.1, on the reverse strand, counting down.
AAATATTTAAACCTAGTTAATGTTAAATAAAATAAATGGTCTTTAAACTTATACTTTATTTGTCGGTCAATTCTTTTTATCAATTTCTCTTTATCCATCTCTTTTGACCAATTCTTTTTTCTATATTTTATTATTGATTAAAATTAGACTGGGCTAGTTTTGGGATTGTTTCGAGCGCTGGATTATGAGCCTACTGACCAAATACATTAGTCTGAGACTAACTGGCACCCCGGGCTTTACTCCAAAACAAATAAAGTGTTTGGATAGTAGGGGTTTGAATCTAGCAGCCGAGGTGGGCCATTGTTGATAGTTAAAGCTATCAATAATATCTCCCATTTTGCTCGAACGTGCCGGTTCATTCACGTAACATTTATAATTAAATAATGTTATAAATGTATTATGAAAAAGTTAGAATCCAGCCAAAACATATATACGTGTAAGTAAGTTCGTTCTGCGGATCGATAATGTCTCCCAACATTTGGGGCCGAACCTGTCATAAATGACAGTTAATTAAATACTTTGTTCTTGTTTAAAAATAAAAACTTTAAAGAAAAGCTAAATTACATATTTAAAGTGGTATTAATTTAAAAATAAAAAAAAGAATTGACCGAAACCTTTTTTTTACCTTTAAATGAAAAGAGATTTATGCTATTTATGTTGGTTAAAATAAATCATTCATTTGAGCGGAGCTAAAGCATTAGAAACGGGTAGAGAAAATGGAGAAGGGGGGGGAAGTCAGCGTATGTTTCCATCTTAGTAAGAAAAATAAATAAACAATAATAATATTTGATTTGTTAATGCAAAAGATAATTTTAAAAAAATAAAAAGTAAAAGCGTAACTATGAATAAAGAAATGGAGCTGGTAGAAAGCCCAATATATTTTAAAAATCCACAGTTAGTGAAAAAACAGAAAAAAGTATCTGAGGCGCAGATGATGATGAAAATGATGATGAATGTGATGCAAGAATTCAAACAAAGTCAGCAAGACCTCAAAAAAGAATTGTGTCAGATATTTAAACAAGGTCAGCTAGAACTTAAAACAGAAATTAAAGAACTCAGAGCAGAAGTAAGGGAAATCAGATGTGAAATTAGAGGAAAGGTAGAGAAAAATCAAGAGATAGTAGAAGTAGATTTTGTCAAACAAAATAAGGAAGTTGAGGTCATAAAAGAGATAGAAATTAAATTAGAATCAGATAGGGTCATAATACAGGAGGCAGCAATTGGAGAAACAAAAAGTGCAGATCGAGCAAACTTTCTAGAACAAATGGAGGGGTCAATAAAAGAAAGAGATCTAGATGCCCCTTGTCTTGTCCCTGCAGAGCTTGAATCGTTAACACAGCAGAATCGTTAATTCAATTTTAAAATCAAAATCACAAGTTTACCTAATAGCAGTGAAAAAGAAAATATTGGGGCAAGAGCCTAACATATCGGGTTTGAACCCCTAACTCCCATTAACTGCAACTGCTACACTTAACAATAACAAGATGCCTCTGGATTAAAACACCTACCAAAGTCAAAACTACGAAGCGGATCCTCGTCAAACAAATACTGTATAATAAATCAAAGAACCTTGCGATGGATTATATATTTAGTTACCTGTGATGACCAGAAATATTTAAACTTAGTTAATGTTAATTAAAATAAATGGTCTTTAAACTTATACTTTATTTGTTGGTCAATTCTTTTTATCAATTTCTCTTTATCCATCTCTTTTGACCAATTATTTTTTCTATATTTTATTATTCATTAAAATTAGACTGGGCTAGTTTTGGGATCGTTTCGAGTGCTGGATTATGAGCCTACTGAACAAATACGTTAGTCTGAGACTAGCTGGCGCCCCGGGATTTACTCCGAAACAAATAAAGTGTTTGGATAGTAGGGGTTTGAATCTAGCAGCCGAGGTGGGCCATTGTTGATTGTTAAAGCTATAAATAATATCTCCCATTTTGCTAGAACGTGCTGGTTCATTCACGTAACATTTATAATTAAATAAGGTTATAAATGTATTATGAAGAAGTTTGAAACCAGCCAAAACATATATACGTGTAAGTAAGTTCGTTCTGCAGATTGATCTGGTACAAATGTCTCCCAATGTTTGGGGCCGAACCTGTCATAAATGACAGTTAATTAAATACTTTGTTCTTGTTTAAAAATAAAAACTTTCAAGAAAAGCTAAATTACGTATTTAAAGTGGTATTAATTTAAAAATAAAAAAAAGAATTGACCGAAACCTTTTTTTTTTCTTTAAATGAAAAGAGATTTATGTTGGTTAAGATAAATCATTCATTAGAGCGGAGCTAAAGTATTAGAAATGGGTAGAGAAAAATGGAGAAAAGGGGGGGGGAGTCAGCGTATGTTTCCATCTTAGTAAGAAAAATAAATAAACAATAATAATATTTGATTTGTTAATGCAAAAGCTAATTTTAAAAAAATAAAAAGTAAAAGCATAACTATGAACAAAGAAATGGAGCCGGTAGAAAGCCCAATATATTTTAAAAATCTACAGTTAGTGAAAAAACAGAAAGAAGTATCTGAGATGCAGATGATGATGAAAATGATGATGAATATGATGCAAGAATTCAAGCAAAGTCAGCAAGACCTCAAAGAAGAATTGTGTCAGACATTTAAACAAGGTCAGCTAGAACTTAAAACAGAAATTAAAGAACTCAGAGCAGAAGTAAGGGAAATCAGATGTGAAATTAGAGGAAAGGTAGAGAAAAATCAAGAGATCGTAGAAGTAGATTTAGTCAAACAAAATAAGGAAGTTGAGGTCATAAAAGAGATAGAAATTAAACTAGAATCAGATAGCGTTGTAATACAGGAAGTAGAAACCAATGTAGATCAAGAAATAGAAGAGACATAAGTTCAAGGTAGAAGATAGCATAGAAATGTTTTTACAAAAATTTAAAAAGGTTAAAGTAAAAGTTCATGCTCGTTTTAAATGGAGATTTAAAACGAAGAGAAAGAATAGAAAAAATATTCACGATTAGGAAAAATACAAAGGTCTGTGAAGCTTAAAGGTTTTCTGATTTACAAGGCAGAAAAGAGAACAGAAAGAGATAAAATAGATTTTAATTGAGAGATAGAAGTGAGAATATGGAGTATGATTTATATTATAAAGTTAGTAGAAAGAAAGAAGGAACTGCCTGACATAGTTTAAAAGTTAGTAATCGGGCAGAATAGTAAAGAAAATAAACGAAAAGGACCGGAAATGAAGCACGAATATGATTACTCTAACGTAAATAAATCTGAGAAGTTTAAACCTGAAACTTCTATTTAAAACTAAGATAATAAAATTAAAAATAACTGGATAATAACAAATTAATGTTTTAAAAGTAAAGCCTGTAGGATTAAATATAATGAAAAAGATAACGGAATTTCTAGAATAAAATTAAGTTAGTCAAATAGATATTTGTATAATAATGAATCGCAATAAAGTAAAACAGTTTTTTTTTTTCAGAGTATACGCACGTTAAAATAAAATAGTTTTGAATATATGTAGGTTAATAAAAAGAAATAAATAAATGGTTTAAAGTAATCAAGTCCAATAAAATCTTTGTATAATAATAAAGAGCAACAAAATAAAATAGTTTTCTGAATATAAGCATGTAAATAAAGAAGTTAAAATAATGGTTTAAAAATAGTATCGTAAAACTAATATTTAAAATGTTCGTAATGGTTTAAAGATAATATTATAAGATTAGTGTAAATAAATATTTTAAATAATGTTCGTAAGGGTTATAAATAATATTGTAATATAAATAAATATGTTAAAATAATGTTCATGTGCATTTAAAAATAATATTGAAAGGTTAATATAAATATAAAGTCAATCTAAGTTGTATTAAGAGTGTATACGGATTTGAATCTAAAGGGAAGGAGGGTAGTGATGAAATGTTTTAGTTAAAGATAAGTTTAAAGCTGTCGACTGGATAAAATTTAGTACCCATAACGGATTGGCAGGGATCATTCTTCTTTTAAAATGCGCACTGGGGACAATCCAGCATAAGCCGCAAGTCACTTTTCAAAGGAGAATCCCCATATCTCGTACCTCGTTTTCCAAAGTGTAAGTAGGAAATGGACAGTTGAAAATTCCTGCCATTCGCAGCGACCTTTTCTTAGTCAAAGTCCGATCAAGAGAATAGGCAGCCGAAGCTTCATTTATAAAAGATCCCTGTGCCACAAAATTAGTTTGTCCCGGTGGTCACTATCCAGGACTCAGAACATTGTAAGCAATGTCTTCAGCATAGAAAGAAGTAAAGCATAATTGAAGATTGCCCTTAGTATGTAAAAGTGAAAGATATAAAAAAAAAAGGCAAACTTAGAAAAATGATAATATTTAGAATTAAGAATTAAAGTTGTCAGAGATAAAATGGTCAAAAATGACACATTTTACTCTCAAACGAAGGGGGGTGCAATGTACCAATATTGAAATTGGCACATAATAATTTGTTTAAAAAAATTATTAGAAATAAAAATCCTTTTTTAAAAGAGAAATAATAGGTAAAAGTTTAAAAGTTTCTTTATTAAATGTAAATGCAGTTTGTTTTCATGAAAATAAGATTTAAAAATCGAAGAGTTCTTGAAATAAAACTTACAATTGATTAATTAAAAGAGGGGAGGGGGAGTTTTTCTATAGAAAAAACTAAGAGTTCATAAAAGTTAGAGTTGTTATTATTATAAATTAAAAGTTAAAATATAAATCTCTTTTCATTTGAGCTTATTATAATAAATTATATATGTGCGTGCGAGTGTAAATAAATGTGTGCGTGTTAGAATATAAAAAATATATAAATGAAAGTTAAAAGGAAATTACATTTAAAAAACACACAACGGTGGGCTACTAATCAAAGATATAAAAACAACACGTTTATGAAGGCTACTACTGATTAAACAATCTTCAAAAACATGTTGTCAAAGGATTAGTTACTAAAGGAATTTCGACAACACATATTGCCGGAATATATTAAAGCAAAAACACTTTGCATATATAAATAGCTAGATTTTTATCGGGCAGTTTCTGTTTCAGCCTAGTTTTCAGTGTCAGTCTTGTTTCAGTTCAGATAATAGTGCAGTTTATATTATGTATCCAAAAACAGAAATGCGGTGCTGAGCAGCTTTTGGGAATATACACTCTTACTTCAGCCTTTTAGTCCAACAAGATCATCAAAACCTGCGCATGAAATAATGTCTGCATAACAGCTCAGAAATCCTCCATCAATGTTCAACTGTCTCCAAGAATAAAACCAACAGATTAGCATCAAATCTCCTCAAGAAACGTCAAATCTAACTGGTTAGATATACTCCGTCAGAAGCAGCCAACAACAAGCAATATCCACATTCCAAAAATCCTAGGTAAAACATTTTATTATTCTTATTTATACATAGAAACCACCGCTGTAATTCGTAAATCCTACAGAGACAAGTAATTTGAACTCTTAAGCATGCATAAAATGAACTATTGATGTGCATGTTTGCGAATGTTAGACAATTTATCAATGTCAAATATTATTGTGCTTTCTCATAAGACATTTTATATTGTGTTAAATTAAAATGTGCGTGTGTTATATTAGATTTAGAAAATATTTAAACTTAGTTAGTGTTAATTAAAATAAATGATCTTTAAACTTATACTTTATTTGTTGGTCAATTCTTTTTATCAATTTCTCTTTATCCATCTCTTTTGACCAATTATTTTTTCTATATTTTATTATTGATTAAAATTAGACTGGGCTAGTTTTGGGATCATTTCGAACGCTGGATTATGAGCCTACTGACGAAATACGTTAGTCTGAGACTAGCTGGCGCCCCAGGGTTTACTCCGAAACAAATAATGTTTGGATAATAGGGGTTTGAATCTAGCAGCCAAGGTGGGCCATTGTTGATAGTTAAAGCTATCAATAATATCTCCCATTTTTCTTGAATGTACTTGTTCGTTCACGTAACATTTATAATTAAATAAGATTATAAATGTATTATGAAGAAGTTTGAAACCAGCCAAAACATATATACATGTAAGTAAGTTCGTTCTGCGGATCGATCCGGTACAATATATATCCCTTAAACATAAATATATAGATCCACATACACCCATAGATATATAAAAAAATCTATATATACATAGGTATATCAAAATATATACACATATCCTTTAGCATACATATGTAGATACATATACACCCATAGATTTATATACAAATCTATATATACATATATAAATACATATATATATATTTATATACAACTTACATATAAAATACATATATCTATCAAATATATGCAAAACTATATCTAATACCCAATTTTTAAATTATTACATTTTAAAAACTTTTATTTTTAATTTTAATTTTTTAATTTTAAATTTTTTTTTAATATTACCCTTTTATTACTTCTTTATTAATATTATTCTATTTTATAATTTTTACCTTTCACCTTTCTTCCTATCTATCTTCTTTAATTATTATCTAATATATAAAATCATCTTTTATTTTTTATTTTAATATCTATAATTTTAATTTTTTAACTTTTACATTTTTATTATTTCTAGTCATATTGTTTATTAATAATTTATATTTTTATTCTCTTCAATAATTCCCTATTCATTTTTACATTCCATTCTCAATTTCCTCTCCCTTTTAAATAACTGATTTTTTTCAAAAACTTCTACCTGCTTTTAATATAGACTCCTTTAATACAACTTCCTCTGTTATCAATTTTTTAAAACTTATAATTCTATTTGAAAAATTAAATCTTGCAAACCTTTATATGTATAAAAAATATTTACAAGTCTTTACCTATACCCACATATTAAAACTTTTTACATACTAATTTTATTTTTATTATTAATCCTATAAACTAATACTATTTTCAAACTTATTTTTACTATTTATTTTTATATTCTATATATTCACATACATATATACACACATATAGATATATACACATCTTTTAGTATTAATAACCCTACAAAAACAAGCTTTTTACCACTCCCTATTCAAATTTGGTTTATCTTTTTAATTATTATTGCTTTTATTTTCCTATATCTTCTTTTATTAGTATATCCTATCACTTTTATACTGTCTTTCTTAAATGTATGCCCTGTTTCCATAGTATACAAATAAATTGGTGACTTTTTATCATATCTATGTTGAATTAACCTTGTAAAAACTGAATTCTTTGTCTCACCTACATATTTAGTCTTTATCTTATTATTACTGCAAGATCTACAATCTATCTGATATACCCCATTTATACATTTTCCTATTCCTTTAATACATTTATTATCTAATATATTCATTACATTAGATAATAAATGTATTAAAGGAATAGGAAAATGTATAAATGAGGTATATCAGATAGATTGTAGATCTTGTAGGAATAAGATAAGGGCTAAATGTAATGAATATATTAGACAATAAATATATTAAAGGAATAGGAAAATGTATAGATTGCAAATATCAGATAGATTGTAGATCTTATAGGAATAATAAGATAAGAACTAAATATGTAGGTGAGATGAAGAATTCAATTTTTACAAGGTTAATTCAACATAGATACGACAAAAAGTCACCAATTTATTTGCATACTATGGAAACAGTATATATATTTGAGAAACATAAAAAATGATAGGATATATTAATAAAAAAAGAGATAGGAAAATAAAAGCAATATTAATTAAGAAGTTAAAACTAAATTTGAATAGGGATGGGGGTAAAAACCTTGTTTTTGTAGAGTTATTAGTATTAAAAGATAAATGTATATATCTATATATATGTGTATATAGATGTATGGGAATATAGAGAATATAAAAATAAAAATAAGTTTGAAAATAGTATTAGTTTATAGGATTATTATTATTATTATTATTATAATAATAATAATAATAATAATAATAATAATAATAATAATAATAATAATAATAATAATAATAATAATAATAATAATAATAATAATAATAATAATAATAATAATAATAATAATAATAATAATAATAATAATAATAATAATAATAATATGTAAATGAGCATTTATTTTATATAGCATCTGTATACACTTGTATTTACATTCGAATATCAGCCTTTCAAGCTAATTGTGCAAACGCTTTGCGAGTGTTAATAATAAATGAATACATTCTCACCAATACAAGATATAGTATTTATTCAGACATCATATAGAGTAATTGAAAGTGACTGTTCTATCGTCACACTTTCTTTGCCAGTACTTCAGATTTGCTCATATATAAATATTTGAGTCGTAGGAATAAGAGGATTCCTTTTTATTCCTGCATAAATACTATATCTTGTATTGGTGAGAATGTATTCATTTATTATTAACACTCGCAAAGCGTTTGCACAATTAGCTTGAAAGGCTGATATTCAAATGTAAATAATAATAATAATAATAATAATGATGATGATGATGATGATGGTGATAATAATAATAATAAAATAATAATAATGATGATGATGAAAAAGAGCACAAAAAATTAGAATGTTTGAATATAATTATATTGTTTTTTAGTTTTTTTTTCCTCCATTGTAATAGATTTGTACATACTACTGTTACATTTTACTTATGTTAGACATAACAATTAACATTGTTATGATGTATCATCTATGTAACACAATCATTGTTTTTTGTTTGTTTTTTGTTATTGTTTTTTCATTGGTGCTAAATAATCAAATTATGTAAACATATAAAGATAATCAATGTAACTAACCTTTGATCATTTGTAACTCAATAATGTTTCTATTTTTATTAATGTAACAAAATAATCAGATATATATGAAATATTAATGTAAATCTTGTGATTCAATGTAATGCAATGTTTGAAAGTTTAATAGTGCTTTGAAACGATGATGACGGTGGCGGCAGTAGCAGCGATGATGACGACAAGGAGAAGGAGGAGGAGGAAAAGAAGTATGTAAAAAGTTTTAATATGTGGGTATAGGTAAAGACTTGTAAATATTTTTAATACATATAAAGGTTTGTAAAATTTAATTTTTCAAATAGAATTATAAGTTTTAAAAATTGATAACAGAGAGAGTTGTGTTAAAGGAGTCTATATTAAAAGAAGGTAGAAGATTTTGAAAAAAAGAAATAACATTTAAAAGGTAGAGGAAATTGAGAACGGTACATAAAAATGAATAAGGAATTATTGAATAGAATAAAAATATAAATTATTAATAAAGAATAAGACTAGAAATAATAAAAAGGTAAAAGTTAAAAAATTAAAATTATAGATATTAAAAGATGATATTATATATTAGACAATTTAAAAAGATAGATAGGAAGAAAATATGAAAAGTAAAAATTATAAAATAAAATAATATTAATAAAGAAGTAATAAAAGGGCAATATTAAAAATAATTAAAATTAAAAAATTAAAATTAAAAATAAAATAGTTTTTAAAATGTAATAATTTAAAAATTGTGTATTAGATATATTTTTGTATATATTTTATATGTAAGTTGTATATATATGGATGTGTATTTATATATGTATAGACTTTATATATATGTCTACAGGTGTATGTGGATCTATATATGTATATTTAAGGGATATATGTGTATATATTTTGATATATGAAGTAATGATTATGTATTTATATCATTCAAATATTGTAGCTCTGATGAAGACTGCTGAACAATCGAAACTGTCAGGAAAATAAAGAAGTTTTATTAAAAAATTTTTTTGCATTAAAGTGTATATGAAAGAAGTTATTATAAGCAATATATAAGAATATATGAAGAAATGCAAAGAAAGTAAAGGAGAAGAATAAGAGTATATACTTCTAATAAATGACAAATAGTTATATTATTATCAATGATGATCAAATATTTTTAAGTGGTAAAATGTCAACTTGCCTTTGGATAAAAAATCCATAGAGAAAAAGGTCGTTTGTGATTCAAAGCATAACCAATAATATTAAGAGTCATGATTCCAAAAGAGAATCGTGGGCTAGACTATTATTCAATAAATATCTTTTTAACAGATTAAATATTTAAAAAATATGGAGAAAGAAGAAATTCATTTGACACGAAGAAAGAAAAATTAATATTTTTTATTGATATTCAAAATGCATTTGATAGAATAAATTGGATAATTATTGAAAATAAATTATAAACTATCACTCATAAGATAAAAATTACATTAGTAATTTATAATTGTTATTTATGTATGTTCATAAAAAAAATCTACATAAATAATTTTCAAAGAACTAATAATACAATATTATATTTAAACACTGATCACAAAAACAGAAATAAAATGAATAATATAAGCAAGACAACACAAAATGAAAAATAAAATAACCCAAAGTTGTGTATTATTTTCTGATAAGCATGTTATTCTTATCAATTGAAAAAATGACCTACAGAATATAGAGATCCTTTGAATGCAAGCTATAAAAATTTTACTTTTAATATTAATGATTAAAAAAACTCAAGCAATGATAGAAAAATATTCTTTAGCAATTTTTAGACTGAATATTTACTGACTTGAAAAGGTGAATCAATTTAAATATCTTGATAAATTTTTAAAGACAAAAAAATGAACTTGGATGATATGCCTATGCGAGATTCAATAAATTGAAAAATAAAGTATTTCATTATAATAGTGTAACTAATTTAACTTAATCACTTGCAAATAAGATATTATACTGACAAATTTATTGTTTGGAAATGAGACGTGAACTCTTATTATTGCAGCTTCCAAAATTTCATTCAAGAAATCTTCTTAATGTTCTGACAATATACTATCAAATCAAAAGAACCATACATATAGTCATCAGCTTACTGGATGTGATAATTGCAAATATACTATTGGACATGCGAAGTAAGACTTTTAAGTATGATTTTCAAGAAAGTGATAGAATTCACTTACATAATAAAAAATAATTTAAAGGGAAAATGAAGATGAGCAATATTGACTGCTTTCATTGAGATATCCCTGAGAATAAAAGAACTATAATAAAGCAAGATATTAAAATCTTTCAAAAACTAGATTGCAGAAGTTAAAAGATAGCACCACATTGTATCTTATAAATAAATTAATATATCAATATGATCATATGTTTGGAGTATTTGTGTTTAACGAATTAGTTTATAGAATCATTATAAAACTCACCTTTAACCTTTTCTACTTTCTCCTTTATTCTTTTTTTAAATTCAAGAGCTAAAATGACTATATCCATTTATAAATGACTGGTAAGATGATGATGATATACATATTCATATTTGTATGTAATTTTAATTTATAATATAGATGAATATATATTACCCACATACCCATGATTCTATATAATATTTTTGCCTGTTTGTGTGAACGTTTTTGTTAATACTCTTTAAATAACCAAATGCATTTCGATAGCCCCTCTTAAAGAAAGAAAAATTGTTGAGGTAATAGACTTTAGCAATTTTTATCCTTATTTTATTCTTCAGCTAACCATAGTATGATATTCATTAATTGACCAATATTAGAATGATTAGTCACTTTAGCTCCTTTGTTTCACTGGGGTCTGAAAAAATTTCCCAGTTTTACTGGACTGGAACTTAAACCCATCATGAAATGGCAGATAGATATGATATCACTACACTATGAGAGCTCTAATATATATACACACACTTTTATATTTTCAATTTGTTATACCAAAATAAAATTTAAAGCATTTACTTTTTTAGATAATATATTTTTGTTTTTTCATATTTATAATTTTAGACTTTACGAGTTTTTAACGCCATTTTTTCTGTTTGCTTGTTCGTTTTATTTTTAAATAATAAGCTTGCATGGATGATGATGATGATGCTAATAATAATAATATGACAAATACAGGATCCTGAATGTCAATACTGCATCACATTACATTACTGATTTTCTGAAAACAAGGATAATAATAATGCAGAAACTAGTTCAAATTTTAAAATTTATTAAACTAGCTATATATATATATTTACTTAAGAATTTATTATATGGTATAAAAATGATAAATATATGAAATCTCTCAGACACACATATATATGAAATTAAATACTTTATATACATTAAATGTACATTATTTGTATAGGTTTACACTATATAAGTATATATTATAAGTTAAATTTTCTGCCCAAAAGTAAATTTAGATAGATAAGCTTTAAGCTATTATGATTAAAATAATACTCATTTCTGTAATTAACTAATCCTTGTCATCCTTTTTACTATCACTAATAACACATCTACAGTTCTTCAAGAATATATATCAAACAAAAATGCTTAAATCAACAATTATAATTTTATAAACAAACAAAAAAAAAAAGTATTTAATATACCTTATCAGATTTCTCTGGATGATTATCTTGGACTGCCATATTGACACCATCTAATTTCTGCCATGAGATAGGTTCTAGTACTCTTGTTACAACTTGGGGCATTGTTCTTATGACTTTTGAAGGCTTCATTTCCTGTTTCAGCAAAAAATATATCTTATGCAGGACCTGTATTGCAGATTGTTTGCTGTGAAGGACTTCTTTCAAATATTTCATATATAACTTATACAATACCTTATGAATTTAATGCAATAATTTAATCTTCAATAATAAATTAAAAACTAACTATATAAATATAAATAATTAAATTTATCAGAGTATAATAATTAAACTATATAACATTTTTATTAGATGTAAAGAAATGTGAATGAGAATTTAATGTAAAATGATTCCATTAAGCAATAAAAACTATAAATATTTTAAACTAAAATCCTAATTCATATTTCTCCTCCCATTGACAAACTTTCAATAAGTACATCACACATTGCTATTTTATTAATAATTGATAACTATTAAATGTATTTATACACAAAAATTCAATAATATATAACTGTCATATTATAAAGCATCATCACAAATGCAATAGAATTTGGTCTAAAAATGCTTTTATATCACACTACTCTGATTCACATGATCACCATTTCTTATGCTTACACAAGCTGTTTACACAGAAGCTAAACTCTCCATACAATAGTGCCACCAGTGTAAGCCAGAGTAATCAATGAATGCAAGAAGGTTTTTGCATAAAATCCCTATCTAGTATCTACTCATCCAATATCATCAAACTAGTTTCCAGCTTGTGGTTTTCATCAGTGAGGAGCCTTGGATCTGAGAGCACTGATGAAAGCCACAAGCTGGAAACTAGTCTGGGAATATTGAATGAGTAAGCACTAGATAGGGATTTTATGCAAAAAACTTTCTTGCATCCATTGATTACTCTGTTTTACACTGGTGGTACTACTGTATGGAGAGTTTAGCCTCTGTGTACTACTCTGATTCATAAATTTCAGTGTTTAAAAATTGCAAAATCTTGTAATGCCATATTAAATCTACAATAAATCATGGCGCTGTAAAAAAAAATGTTAATTATTTCATTTACCAACAAAACTAGTTGAAAGTAAAGGAATAAATAATTAGTTGGTGATATTGTAAATATTCCATAAAAGATTGTTACTTTAAATGAAACTATAATATTAATTTTTTTTAATTACATAATCAGAAAAGATATAAGGAAATATATGTTACGTCTAATATATAAAAAATTAAATATTAGATTTTTTTTATGTTATGTCTAATATTAAAAAAAAATAGATATTAGGTTTTTTTTATTTTTGAATAAATTTATATACACAATAAATTTTTCATCTTTTCAATTTGACATTAGGTTACCCTTAAGGATGACCATATGTAATTGAAATGTAATATATATATATATATTTATCTATAATGTGAATTCAATGAAACAAGATTTATAAAGAAACATGTGAATTAGAAAGTGTTATAGATTATTATAATCAATTTCTTTAAAATCAAATGGTGTTTAAGCAACAATTCAATTATGCACCCAAAGTTTTTTCTCCATTATTTTTTTTTTTAACTTTTCTTGGTAGAGAATCATAATCAATATATTAAACCATTTTCATTTTTTAAAATTAATCAAAAAAAAAAATGTTTGCACAATAAAAGAAATTATAACTATATATATTATAATCAAAATACATCTTTGATATCAGCATTAAAATAAATGCTTAATTTGTCAAACTGTTTTATTTTTAATTATATAATTATTTTACTTTATTAAAAAAAATAATAATTATCAGAATTTACAACTACACAATTGCTTTCTCTAAAACAAAATTTTAAGTAAACCATAGATATAGTCATAAATAACATATGACCAATATTAAACACAATGTACCATAGAAAAAACCCTTTGCTTGTCATTCTTTTCTTTCTTTCTTTTTTTTTGTGTTCTTTTCGTATATACTGTATATTGTTAATTTCAGAAAAGGTCTTATATTAATAAACACTTCTTTTATATATATATATAAAAAAAAAGGAAAATAGGTACATATTTAGAAAGACCTATATTAAAAGACAATACAACATGATCAGCTAAAAGAAAAGTTAGCAACTACTTCAAAAGGTAAGCTAAAAGGTGAATTGAGGCTTAATACCACTTTAAAATGCAATAAATACTGTACTCCAGAAAATTTATTTTGCTTTCAGTGGAAATTGCAAAATATGTATTTGAATTTAAGTAAATATATATGCATGTATTTGAAGCACAATATTAAAGCTTATGGGAAAGAAAGGGCAATAATAGTATTAACTAAATTAAATCAAAATTTAAACTTTGTACATCCCTATTACTATATCTTGATGATATATATATATATTAGAGTCGTTATTTTGCTGTCAAGACCTTTAATAAATTCGTGAAGTGCTTACATATATTCCAGTTCCTGAGGGTTAAACTGTATCATAACAGATTGAATAACCATTATTCTCAAAATGACTATATCAATAAAATTGGATAAATATTTTGAAGATTAATATTTAGTGGTTTGTGATATTTTATATGCAAATTGCTAAGAAGACCTATGCTTCAAAACTCTCTAGAAGTAGATTAAGATACTAAACACTATTGGATAAAATTATATTAGTGATTTAATATAAATAAACTTTAAGCAATATGTTTGGATCATTATTCTTGCATAAATATTGGATAATCTTATGAATTATGGTGTTTAAAATGCATCTATATTATAGATATGAATATCTTATCATCTTTTCCAATTATTCAGCTTCACTTCATTTTATTATATGTTTGTTTTAGAGGAATATTTAATGCATATATGTTTGTTGAATAAATGTTTAGATATACACACAATTAGAGGAAAATCATAATGATTATTCAAAATTGTAATTAACCAGTAATGTAATTTCGTTTGAATAATTTATTTAGATTTTGTTGGTATTGCTATAATTCTAAATCATAATAAATTGGGAGTTATGATAAATTTTATGTCCTTGATAAATAAATGTAAATATAGATTTTCTTGTGGTTATGAAAATAAAGTTTGTCCTTCAACAATACTATAAGTATTAACATTTATATAATTATTGTATAGTGAGTTTATTCCTTAATGTCTCATTAACTTCATTTATTATTATCTGATGTAAATAAATTATTATTATTTACTAATATAGAAGTCCGGAATTTTACTTATTTTATAATTATAATTATATTAAAAGCATATATATTGATAAATAAACTTCAACTAAGATGCAGTTGGAAGATTATCATTTTATACACAATTTAGCTAATTAGTAATTAAACTAAAGCAAAACTCTCCATTACGTGCTAGTATGAGATGGTGATCATGTGATAGTAATTAAACCATTACTTTTTAAATTTTCATCACTGTCTGTAAGAGTTATTCTTTATTAATTCATATCTATTTTAAGATTGTGCTAGTGTAGATTGAGGATTTGAGGAACTATGTGTATAGAGTCTTTTCATTTAATTTATTTTAATCTTTTACAAATTTGGATTAAATTAATATTTAGTAGAGTCTGTTTCTTGGATATCCTGCCTCTACATGTCCCATTTATACCATTACAATATAAATTTAAAAAAATTCCACTATTAGGTAACTAATATTGCAAACTTTTTATAAGGAGTATTTAAAGATCAGTACTTAAACCAAAGAACATTGTGTAAATTATGTACTATGGCTTTTCATGCCAAATAATTAAAAATATATTTATTTTACTTAAAATTCTGAAATATACATATACTATATATTTAAAACAATTATTTTCCAAAATAAAATCATAATTAACAGTTTTATAAATTCAACTGAAATTTCTTATGATATTTTTAGCATAGTAAATTCTGAATGCATTTTTTTTTTTTAATTATTTATAAATAATAATTCATTCAAATAAAAAACAAAAAAATAATCAAGTTGACTTTTCACCTTGCCAAAATTTAGCAAGATTTCTTTTCAAAGTTCTAAGTCCTTTGTCAGACATTCTAGACACTTTGTAGAATTAATCAAGAACATGAAAATTGATAGAACTAACTTACTGGTAAGCTTTGATGTGGAAAGTTTATTCACAAATGTACCATGTGAAGAAGCATTGTCTATTGTAAGGTAAAGATTAAATGGTGATAATAGTTTATAAACCAAAACAACACTTCTTATTGATAGTATGATGGAACTATTAACATTCTGTATAAAAACAACTTACTTTCAATATAACAAAGAATTCTTCCAACAAAATCAAGAATATCTATCGGCTCACCATTATCTCCCCTGATTAGCAATATTTATATGGAAGAACTTCAAACCACAGTCATAAAAAACTACTCCATACCCATCTAAAGTTTGGCTTCGCTATGTGGATGATACATTTGTTGTAAGGCCACATGCTAAAGCACTGGTACAAACTTTCTGGAAACACGTTAACAGCATATCCCCTTCAATTAAATTCACAATAGAATCAGAACAAGAACAAAAATTGGTATTCTTAGATGTTCTTGGGACAAGAAAATCAAAACTACAGTTTACCAAAAACCTACACATAGAGGAAAATACCTAGCCTATATATCCATCACACCAGAAATCCAAAACATGGAGTTATACTATCACTATGGAACAGAGCATAAGAAGTTTGTTCAGAAACCAGCAATTTGGAAAAAGAAAATATCTATATCGAACAAATTCTTATGAAAAATGTTATCCATCAGCTAATATTAAGAAAATGTTAAACAGACAACAACAAAAAAAAAATCAAGAAAAAAAAACAATTATTAGTACTGTAGTGTACCCATACATTCCAAAAATGGCAGAAAAATTAAGGAAAATCTGCAATCAGTGTAATATCGGAACAGCTTTCCAGAGCCATTACATACTATTAGGAATTCTAAGATTTATAAAGCCTAAACTTGAAATGCTGAAAACAAAAAACTGCATCTATAAAATACCATGTGAATGTGGAAGAATATATATTAGTGAGACCAGTTGTCCCACTGAAAAGTGCTTGCAAGAACATAAACTGATGTGTCTAAGGTAGCAGACCATGTATGTACCAATAAACATATGTTCAATTGGGAAATTACAAAAATATTGGATAGAGAAGAAAAAGTACAAAGAAAAAAAATTTTAAAAGCTGCTCACATGACAATGGCAAAAAATCCCATAAGCCGACCTAGTATGACTATACATAATGTATGGAAACCATTAATCAACTTTGCTCTTAAGAAAAAGTGGAGAAATCAGGAGAAACCTCATAGATAAGTATATGAAATTTCTACTGACTGTTGCCTTTGGCAGGATGGCTCAGTTGGTTAGAGCATTACTTTAAATTCAATAATCAAGAATCTAAGGATTCAGGTTCAAATCCCATGCTAGTACTGCCATTGGTCAGACCAGCAATACCTAAAGAAGAAGAGAGAATAATACCTCTCGAAACATTGTGCATATACTATCTTCAAAAATATTTGGAATATTTAAATAAAGTTGAATTTTTTTAAACACATTCAATACACATATTAGATTATGGAAATAGTCCAATATAAAAATACAAATAGAACACCATCATCACAAACCTTCAGAAAAACACTTATTTTACACATTTTAAAGGACCCTATATTTATTAAAATCTTCAATAATTAAAATATTTCTTTTACACTTTTTTTTTTCAATTATCAAGCTGTAGTGATATTCTTTGATATCCTGTATATAATTTTAGTTTTTTTCCAATTTTATATTGATTTAATATCATAATTTATAATTTACAAGTGAAGGTTGCATTAATTTTAAATAAAATTGAGCTAGATTGTTCTGAAACTTTAATTTTATCTTCCAATTAATCAATACTAGATGACTATCAGGAGCCAGTTAGCTAAAAATCATGAATTTAATTTAAAAATCTTCAACTATATAAAAATATATCTTAGATTTATTCTGAATATGAATCTGCCATAAGTATTTCATGCAAAACTATTAACAATCAATGTATGGCATCTACTTACTAAAAAAAGTTTTAATAAAATTAATTTCATTTATTTAAAGTATTACTTATTCATAACAACTATACTAAAAAATAATATTAAAAAAATAAAATATTTTTAATCCATCAACAATAAATGAAAAATTAATTATTAAATACAAATCAGTGCTGCAAAAAAAGGGCAATGATAACCCATCACTTGCTATAGTAATGATAAATTTGCATAATCATCAAAATTGCAGGATAGAAAAGCTAAATATATTATTAACTTAAAAATATTGATCATTTCAAACTGTTGTAAAAAAAAATGCATTAACAGAAATTTTCACTGAATGAACTTTTTACACTATTTTTATAATCACTCTTGAATATTTTATGATCCTCAATTCTTAATTCTGACTACACAATTTAAACAGTCTCTAATTTCCAATCCATTATCCAAAAAAATTGAGTTGCCTATTTTGGGGTACTAGTCTGAGGATCTATTAATATATAAATGTAAGGGGGGGGGGGAGTAAAGCTGTTAAATTTATATATTATATTGATTAAATCTAATAATATAATATAATATTTTATTAATAGACATATATAATGTTCAATCACTTGAAAAAAAATTAGTTTTATGAAATGGGTTTAATAATTTGAAATTTGTGCATATGATATAAACATCAAATTAATTTTAAAATGACAATATCTTTAACTGTTATATTTTTCAATATAGCCTCTGATTTCAGCAATCACATAGTCTAGATTAAATCAATCAAGATACTTTTAAATTCATTAATCTTACCAAAATTTATTTTGTATGATCAGATTAAAAGTAATTTATTTTCACATTAAGTATATATTGCATCACTTACTAGTACTGATGACCTATATAACACTTTATTTTTGAAATGTTTCTCCCAAAAAAGTCAAAATTTACTAAAGTAATGGTATGTAATATTCATTCAGCAAATTTGATTTTTTGCTGATCATTTCAAAATCTAAAGACTCTTAAACATTTAAGCTACAAAATGTAGCTGTTAGGTGTATTATGTCCATGTGAAATATTATTCACTAGAGAAATGGCCAAATATATGAAAACAGAAATAGAGCAAATTTTATTTCATTTTTTCCTATAAGAGAAAAGCTTACTGGTATTATTTAAGTTAGTTATACATCATAAAAACATACAACTTTCAGATAGACTCTATCTGCAATACTTATGAATTAAGAGAGATTCGGGTAAAGCTTTTGCTGAGATGTTCATCTAAATATATATATATATACTATAGTTATTTAATACATTTGCTTAAAATCCATTTAAAGATTATATACATATTTATTATATAACACAGACTCATATAGTAAGAAATTAATTATTTCAAGCACCATTAACTTGCTGTGGATTCAAGTCTAATCTAATATCAGCATTATCTACAATATGTTAAACAGTCCTTAAATATCTACAAGAATAGGATAGATGTATCTAAGAATTGTTAATTTTAGTTCTTCTATGACATAACCAAACATTAATTTTAACGTTAATCTTATCCATCATTTCATCTCAAATACTAATTCATAATGAATGGAAAAAAAAAGACTTCTCTTAACAAATGCATTAGCATATTGTCATTTTTAAAATTCAAAATAGACTTTGTTAAGTGTATATTTCATATGTATAATTGATCCAGAATTTTCTGCATTTGTTAATTGAATTTGTGAGATATAATGGAAATAGCTTTCAATTAAATCAAAATTTTCCAAGTAACAAACTAAACATATTCTTTTAATGAGCTGAGATTTTGCTACAATGTTGGCATTGCAGTTTAATTAACTCAAATTTGTTAAATATCAATGACATGTTAAAACTTTGGCATCCATCTTTAAAAAAAGAATGGGAACACTTAATTATTTTATTTACATTGTTAATCAGGTCATTAACATAAATAGTGAACAGAAGAAATCAGTGGAGACCATACCTGCAAAAATCTTAACAATATGGATTTTGCTCAGTAAATGAAAGACGGATTTTTCTAGAACTAGAGCGATTCAAAGTCTAGTAGACATAATCATTAAGTGATACAATGAACCATGTGAGTGCACAATATTCTAACAATGCATATTGCAATTTTATTCCGGTCACTATAATTAACTGGATGTGTTTTAAATTTTAATATTAATGTTACTTTAATAGCTAAATTACTGTAAAAACTTCACATCTAGCACTCGTAGTGATTCTGGTTGAAGGCTATTTATATCTTCATTTTCTTAGTAATAAATCTTAGGAACTATAAAGTCTGATAAAATTATTATTATAAATAGAAAATTTGTGAAGTTTGATCAAATTATTATTATATATAAAAAAAATTGTGCAGCTCTGTAAATAAATTTTCTCTGTGTGATAATATTAATTGGTAATATAATAATTTAATCAAAATTTTATGACTAATTGAGTTTCTATTTGCATAAGAACATTGTTGTTTAGAAGTCAAATTGTTTGACTAGTAATAAATTTATCTACCATGTTACAAATAATTAACCTGTCAATAACAAACCAGTTACAAACCAATTATTCTGGTTTAAAAATATAAAATTATTTTTAGGATGTATTGAATAATGTATTTGCATAATGTGTAAAATTTTGAAAACTTGCTCTATTTTTTTTTTTTAGTTCTTTATTGAGTGAGAGAGAATTTTTAATCATCAACATAGAATTTTTTTTTTAAAACATATAATTTGAATCACATAATTTCACTGACTTAGATTTATCACAGCTGTAATAGCACTGTTAATTTTAATAAGATTATATTTATTATATCCAATTAATTTGTTTTTTTAATTGCTGTTTGACAGTAAAGTTTTTTGTTTTAAATTGACTGTCAATTATCAATATTATTATAATCAATTTCAACATGTGATACAATCCAATTATAATGAAAATTCTCTTAATCAATTGAATTATACCTATATTAATCTGTACTGTTGGCCCAAAATTTGCTTAAGTAAATACATTTTACTAAAATTATAATTTCATCAGAATTGCTACAAAAGTTTTCTTAGTTTAATAGAAGTGATGTAATTAATTGAAGCAAAAATTGCATAATTATCCATAAAATTAAAAATAAACAGGTATTAAAATAATGAAAAATAAATAAGTGGTTTATAGGTAAAAAATAATAATCCTTCAGTGTTTTAATTAAAATTAAAATCTACTAGATTATATGACTATATTTCCAGCAGATCATATCACCACTGACTTAACTTGTTTACATATGAATAAATTATATTTAGTATTATATTGAGTTATATATTCTATTAATTCTTTCACAGTTGGTATATATCAGCTACTAGAGCTTGATATAATTTACCACCATATTAATTACAGATTTTGTATAAAGTGATATGAAATGTCAAGTATTGTTAGCCGAGAGGTCAGTGCAGCTGCCTTGCAAGCAAGTAGTTGTTTGCAGATGGTTGTTGTGGGTTCGCCTCCCGGCAGATGCTATGACATATGAAAAAATAAGTGATATAAAATTTGAGTTTGACAAAACCTTACTAAACATTAAAAATAAAATTATGCAGCAAAGCACACTCCCTGTTTTGAAACCATTTTTGACAATAATCACAACATTTAAATCTAATAATAAACAATGACTTGATTTTTCTTTACTTTCTATTAATGTTATGGATTATTTTAAATTATGATAAGATTGGATTATTTTAAATTATGATAAGATATAACTTTTTTATTAGCCAAGAAAGCATATTTAATATGATAAAAGTTAAAATAAAAAGTATGCTTAAAAGTTTTTTTTTCTTTTCTTCCATATAAATTCAGTATATCTTATCCAAGTATATATTTGATGTACCTACAAAAGTACTAAATGACATTCATGAAAAAATGTCCAAAATAAACTTCTCAACAAAACTTTCCAAAGAAATGTATGTCATTTCTTTAGCTAAAGATGCTTAGGATAACCCAAATATTTAATAAGACTCTCTTCATAAAAATTTACTTATAACTTTATGCATCTTTAAAATTTTATTCAGAGAAATTATGACTTCAGCATTCTTACAGATAATAAAATAAAAATGATCCAAAACAAGTATACTGAAAATTTTAATGCTACATTTAAATCACAATGGCCAATTATCTATAAACTATGATACTATACTTAGACTACATAACTTGTCACATTTATATATAAATACAAAACATGAAAATAAATAGACAAAAATCTAATAAAATCAAATAAAAATTATTGTTTATGGTACTGTATTATCATTGAATCATCATTAGCCCTTAGAAATAGTTATCTAAAATGAAACAATACATAATCAGATTTTCAAGAAAGTAAACATGTCTAGGATATTTTTATATTGATGGATGTAAATTTCAAGTACAATATTTATTCTCCTGGGAAACTTTTATTTTGTTGACATTAGTAATTTTTACTTAGCAACACTTTTTTTCTCTTTATAAATATTAAAATTTAATTCTGACTACAAATATTTAAGTTTATTTAATTGAAAAAAATATAAAATACAAATAAATATTATAAACTAGTGAATATTTTTGTAGTGTAATTTTCACTATACCACTCTCTCTCTCTCTCTCTCTCAAGATAGGCACTGGTCAAAGATTTGAGGGCAACAAGTTTGACCCATCAATTAAACTGTAACAATTGGCTATCTATATATACTGAACAATGATAAAGACATGTGTAAGAGATTGTGATCTGGGTCAACTGATGAGTTCTAGTTCTGTACAAAATGGGCCTATTGGGAATCATACATCTTTTCTCATGTCTTTGGTCATGTTTACGATTACATTTCTCCACAATATGTTAAAAATGAATAGAATTTAAGCCCCTAACTTTATGATTAGAGTGGTGTAGTGAAAATTACACTACAGACACAATATTCATTAAGTGAATAATCTCTAGTCTAATGTATGTCTAATAAAAATTATTACTATAAAATTAAAACTATGAAATACAACATTATTTTTCTCAGAAGAATGAAATGGAATTTTTATTTTAAAAATATTTATCATCATACTAGTAATAGAATAAAAAGACCTCTATAATTTGGTGCATAGGTGCCCATTTTAGCATTTATATTATTAAAAAATAATCGAATGGTTATATTGTTTTGAAGTTCGCATAATATTTGAGCAGTAAAAGTGATAGAGCAGAAGCTGTAATCCATGGAACTTCCATTCCAGATTCTGCCACTCTGTCATTATGTTAAATGTCACAAGACAAAACATTTGTGCCATTGTATTTTTATATTGGACTATTTCCATTATCTAATATGAGCATTGAATGTCTTTAGAAAAATTTAACTTTATTTAAATATTCCAAATACATTCAACTGTTAAACATTTCAAGAGGTATTACTCTACCCTCTTCTTCAGGGTGTTGCTGGCCTGACCAGTGATAGTACTAACATGGGATTCGAACCTGGACCATTAGATTCTTGGGTATTGAATTTTAAGGTAACACTCTAACCAACTGAGCCATCCTGACAAAGGCAACAGTCAGTAGAAATTTCATATTTATGAAGTTCCTCCTGATTTCTCCACTACTTTCAATAAAACACAGAATTCTTCCAACAAAATCAAGAAATGGCTATGGGCTCACCATTCTCTCCCCTGATTAACAATATTTACATGGAAGAACTTGAAACCTTAGCCATAAAAACTACTCCATATCTACCTAAAGTTTGACTTTGCTATGTGTATGATACATTTGTTATATGGCCACATGGGGAAGCATTGCTACAAACCTTTTACAAACACATCAACAACATATCCCCTTCAATTAAATTCACAACAAAATCAGAACAAGAACAAAAAGTGGCATTCTTAGATGTTCTAGTGATGATTCCCTCATGGCAAAATCAAAACTACAGTTTACCGAAAACCTACACATATAAAAAAATACCTAGCCTATACATCCAATCCCACCAGAAACACAAAACATGGAATTATACTATCACTATGGATCAGAGCAAAAGGAGTTTGTTCAGAAACCAGTGCTTTAGAAAAAGAAAATATCTATATAAAACAAACTTTTATGAAAAATGGTTATCCATCAGCTGTTATTAAGAAAACGTTAAATAGACAACAAAAAGAACCATCAAGAGAATAGACAATTATTGGTACTGTAGGGTACCCATACACTACAAAAATAACAGACAAATTAAGGAAAACCTGCAATCAGTATAACATCAGAACAACTTTCCAGAGCCATACCACACTACAAGGAATTATAACATCAAAGCCTAAACTTAAAATGCTGAAAAAAAAAACTGCATCTATGAAATACCATGTGAATGTAGAAGAAGATATGTTGATGAGACCAGTCGTCCCAATGAAAAACACTTCCAAGAACACAAACTGATTATTAGAAGAGAGAAAACAGATGTATCCAAAGTAGCAGACCATGTAAGTGCCAATGATCATATGTTCAATTGGGAAAATATAAAAATATTGCATGGAGAAGAAAAGGTACAAAGAAGAAAATTTTAAAAAGCTGCTCACATGGCAATGGCAAAAAATCTCATAAGCCAACCTAGTATGACTATACATAAATGTACGGAAACCACTAATCAACTTTGCTCTTAAGAAAAAGTGGAGAAATCAGGAGGAACCTCATAGATAAGTATATGAAATTTTTACTGACTGTTGCCTTTGGCAGGATGGCTCATTTGGTTAGAGCATTACCTTAAAATTTAATACTCAATAATCTAAGGGTTCAGGTTTGAATCCCATGCTAGTACTGTCACTGGTCAGGCCAGCAACACCTAAAGAAAAGGGGAGAATAATACCTCTTGAAACATTAATAGTTGAATGTATTTGGAATATTTAAATAAAGTTAATTTTTTCTAAAGACATTCAATACTCATATTTGATTTTGGAAATAATCCAATTAAAAATACAACTAAAACATCATCATCACAAACCTTCAGGAAAACATTTGTGCCATTGATTTGCCATCATTGTTTTAGACCTTTATCTGAATAATGAAACATAGCTGCAATATCAGATAAAAAGACATTAGTTATGATTTACATATAGGAACTTTATGGAATCTATGTAAAATATTTAATTCACAGAGAATGTTATTTTCCAAATGAATTAGTGATTGAAAATTTGAGTTTTGAATAGAATAAATTTCTCATAAAAGAGAATTACACTAAAAAATCTAAGAAATTTCTTAACATTAGGTGGCTATAATGCATTTCAAATAGCTTTAACCTTCACAGATATTGCTGAACTCTTTCTCAAAGCTTACATGGAGTTTTTCTAGTAAGTTTGACACTTGCAGATTTCTGTATACTAAATCTCCTACCCCTACCCTCTTCTCCATATAATTGATTGAGCTTTTCAGTATTGCTTAAAATATTATTAAAGGACATGAAATTTTGCATGCAACTAGAATATTGATCTATTGCTTGTTGAAATATATTAAAAGCTACAGTGAGAAAATCCCTTAATATTGATTAATTCTTTTTGGCAATAAGGATAAGAAGGTACAATATTTCATTAGTGTTAATTGGTGGAATTCTGATTTAAACATGTTAGGTTTTTTATGAAATAAAATTCTTTAAACAAAAATTTATTAATGATAGCTCTAATTTTTGCAGAGATAAACTCCAACAATGTATCTAGCTATTATGATTGGTATTATCAAATAGACTGTATTGCAAAATTCCAATATATTTTGATCATGAAGAATTTATTCTTAACTATTGATCTAATACAAATAATGATCTCATTTTGCAAGTACATGATTTTGCTTCAATATTCACTAACATTTAAGTTATATTTATTTAGAACCTGAAGTGTATCTTTAAACAAATCTTTGATTTCAGCAAAGTATTTTACTGATCTATTTTATGCGTATTCCAGAATACTTAAATATCTATTTCCCGAAAATCAAGATCACTCCTGATTAATAATCAATATTTTTTTAGTTTTTTTTTTGTTTTTTAAAATCTAACAAGTTACACATTTATCTAGAATCAATATTGGTCCACGTATATATTTCCTTTCATTTTACTAAATTTATGGTTTCAAATAGATGGATATACATAAGTTCAATTCAGAATCTATTTACATCTTGTTGCTTTGCAGACAGTGACCTCTGGTGCTTATCTTGTTTTTGCTTTCCTTCTTGTTATTCTAGTGAAACTGCAAATTCAATAGATTTTCAAAAAACATCTTTTAGTTATAAGTTCAATGACTAAAATAGAGAGCACAATTTAATCCAGTAAAGAATAAACCACTACAATAAAATGTTGCAAAATATTTACAAGTTAATATTTCTATATAGTGGTTATCACTAAAAATTTAAAAATATTGTTTTTATCCTGTTTAGCATACACAATTTTTGGATTATGAATTACATTAACAAATTTCTTCCTTTTTTTTTTTTTAAAGCAAAAATGCTGATTAGATTACTAAGTATCTTTTTAAACTATTATTTCTTAACATAATCCGAAATTATATCATAAAAATGTATAATGCAATCACAAGTTATATTATTATGTTATAAAACCATCATTCCTATTTGCACTTTCTAAAGCAATTTTTATTTTACATTTTTTAAAAAAAGGAATGGTTTGCAGTACAAAAAGAATGGCACATTTTATTATATCACATGGAATTAATTAAATTAAGGGAAGAGAAGTCATTATTTCATATTATTTTTCCTTTTTATTTGGTATTCTTGATATTATTATCATAAATGGTCAGAAATCATATAGATGATAAGATTGTGATAAATTTATGTTTCTAGGATAAATATTGACTTCTGTTTATAGTATTCTTTGATCTAAATCAGTGTTTCCCAACCTGTGGTACGCGTACCACTGGTGGTACGCGAGTTGCTGGTTGGTGGTACATGAAAAATAATCAATAATGGCGGACATAAAAAAAAAATTAAATCATAAAAATATAGAAACGTTTTTTCCTATAATATGTACAGTCGATAACAATCTTTAATGTTAATGATAAAATTGAAAGTATGATTAAGAAATTAGATTTTTGGAAACAGTAATATATATAAGTATCGAAAACAATTAACTGGAAGTATTCGAAAATCTACATATTTTTTTGTTTGAAAATAAGGTTAGTCTGTCTCAAGAGATACAAGAAAATATAATAGCACATTTAACAGGATTAAAATTGTCTTTCATGGAATATTTTCCAAAACCCGAAAACACAAATGATAATTGGATTTCAAACCCCTTCTATGCAGAAAATTTAGAAAAAGCTACATCATTATCAATAAAGGATAATGAAAATTTAATAGAATTATCATGTGACAGAACTTTACAAGTAGAATTCAAACGACACAATCTAATTTTTTTTTTTTTTTCCACATCACGTAAATCTATTTTAATTTTTGATTAAACATTAAAGAATATGAACAACTTTCTGAGAAAGCTCTTAAATTATTATTACTGTTTACTACGGAATTAGTAGAAAGAGCTTTTTCTTCATATATTTTTTTTTAAATAAGTATCGAAACAGATTGAACGCAGCTGTAGACTTAAGGGTATACCTCGCATCTTTTGAACCAAATTTCAAAATATTATGTTGTTCGAAACAAGCACAAAGATCTCATTAAATTTATTTTATAAAAATATTTGATTATGATAAGAAAATATACTAATTGGTTTTTTTTATAATTTTGTGTTTTTATTAAAACCATTTATTAGTAAACGAAATATGACAAAATAGTAGATAAATAATGAGTCGGATCAAGGCAAATCAATCTAAATTATTTAATTTGAAAGAATGTATCAGAAAAGGATCATACCCAGAAATTAGACTCTCATTAATTCTTGATCATCTATTGTGGATTGCTAGATGTAAACTAGTATTTAATCATCAAAATTTTAATCCTATTAACTTCATGCTGAACAATATAAAGAAAACAAGAACAAGAGATAACCTGATAACCCCTGAGGTTATTTTTACCATGACTCTGGACATGCTGGATTTATCCTCTCCATGGCCCAACCAATAACAAGATGCTCCAAAAAAGAGAAAACAGACTCAAATTCGGGAAAACCAAATGAAGGAATGAGAAAACACTTTGAACAAAATATGTACCAAATAACCTTTAATGTAATAATGTAATCTTTAATAAATTATTTTGGAAAAAATATGAAACTTTGAACAAACACATACATATAAATATGTTACAGTGAGTTTATAATTTCAGTGAGTTTATAATCTAGCATGATGTTTAGGCGTGTTTCAATGTAATTTGTCTCATTATGAGATGTGAATACATACATGGTCACCTTATAATATTTATAATGCAAATAAAATAACACATTCGCAACAACAAATTTCACAAAATACAATCATTTTTATGAAGTGGTACAATTTAGCATGATGTACTACCAAGTGGTACGTGAGCCAAAAAAGGTTGGGAAACGCTGATCTAAATGATAGAACTCATCCTCTTTAAAAGATTCATCTGTCCTTTCATATGTTTCCTATGATAAAAAAAAGCATATTGAAGGATAATTGTTTTAGATAATATGAAAGCTGGCATAAAAGTAACAGCAGAAATGAAAGCAGGTAAAGTGCAGTCAATTGACGAAATTCTAATTAAAATGACTTGATATTTATAGTTAAATTTATGATTCAAGAGAGATTTACTGAGAAATGCCTAATGCAATATAATACGAGATTAAATAATATGTTTAATCCATTATGCAATTAGGGCATTAGGAAGCCTATGTGGGAGAACTAGTAGAAAATTAATATATAAATTTAAAAATATTTCTAAAATTGAATAGATTATGTAAAATATATAAGGAGGAGTACAAAAAAGAGATTATGTTCATCTCATGTTTTATTTTGCAATTCTAATAAGAATTTAGTTAGCATAGAAAATAAAGAGGTCCATTCAATCAGATTTGCCTATGACCTAACAGTGCTTGCAAATTCCAAGAATGAGATTAACAAAATGTTAAATAAATCTGATGAAATAATGTAAAAAGTTTGGGATGAAAATAAATTCATTTTGTGGGTGACTGCAGACAGTTTTGATTGATACTCACTTATGATATCAGTTGTATTGTTCCTACAATTATTTTATTTTATTGTGCACATTTAATTTCCCCTTTTGTTAAATATATGTTTGCATGACTATAATATGCAATATCAGCACAATTAAGTATATCAATTCTCATTATTCAGATTTATTGTTCATTTGAAAAATATCAATAACAAAAAAGGTAAATGAAAAGGTCTTAATATGGATATAAAATTCTCATTACTGTATTTTAATCAAAAGATTTTATGTTTTGATTTATGTTTTAAAAAAAAATCAAATTTATGTCACTTTAAGATATGTAACATATATTCTAATAGTATTTAACAAATTGTACTCTATAGAAAGAATTAAAAACTCCTACTACTACTATTGTTTCATCAACATCATTATTATTATTAAATAACTAATTAAAAATTATGCTAATTTATAGAAATGGTCGTGCAAAACAATAATCATTTCTAACCATACTTTGAAGTCAACAATAACCCATGGACCTACTAAATATGAGAGAAAAAGAAGATACAATAAAAAACTCAAGTTAATAGATACATGATTAATTTAATTTAACAAATCTAAAAAAGAAATATATATACATTTAAGTATTAAGAATAGATCAATCCAATAATCATATTTAAAATAGTAATTTAATCAATTTAGAGAATAGTTATCATATCTATTTAAAAACATTCACTCAAATTAAAAGATTCTTATAAAAATATATTGTGTGTTTGAAAAAAAAATACACATTAATATACCTGTTTAATATATTTTAAAATAACATTTTAACAGTCACCATAAATTAATACCCTATTTTTAAGATATCATGAAAGGAACAGTATAATTTAATATATAATATATATAATATTAAGAATTTAATTTTTAACTTTATTATGAGAATTATATTTCAAACATTACTTCTAAATGGAATATAAATAAGATAAATAAAAACTAAATTGATTAAACAACCAAAAAACATTTTATTTTTATCTTCATTTCAATTCGTATGGTTCAGTTAATACAATTTAACCAATCCATCTTGTCAATAATTTGCAATTGAAATCAAATTTTATTTAATTCATCAAAAGTAACTCATATTATCACTTCATGGTCAAAAAATTAAGAAGTAACACTTGTTTAATATTATATTAAATATATATTGATATTCATTTTCTTTTGTATTGCTATGAATCTAAATAAAATACTGTTGTCTAAAAGTAATAGCAAATGTAATGAGAAGGATATTAGTTACCAGAATGAAATATTAAAGTATCAAACTTTTTCTTTTCTAATACAGCCACTGAGACTCTTATGAAGAAATAATGAAGATAATACGTGAGAATTTTAAATATTTAAGTTTTAAAATGAATATATATATGCTTTATTATGTAAAAATCTACTTTAAAATAAGCATAAATAAGAATATATCTCAAATTCAAGTAAAAGATCAATCAAATTCAATTTCAATTCAGTATAAATTTCAAATGAAGATCAAGAACCAAAAGAATGAAATAAAATTTGTGGAAAAAAATATGATAAAACAAAACCAAAGACTTTATCATCATATAAATTACTTTCTATCGTAGAACATGAATTAAATTAATAGAAAGACTATTGATCAATTAAATATTCCTATCATCATATAATTCCTTTAATAATAAATTAATTTTATCTTATTTTAATTTATTTATTTTGTTATAAATGTTTATTTATATTGTTCTTTATTTGTGTATAAAAATTTTGCTTTCAGGTTTTATTTGAATTTTATTAAATTCATTTAATAATTTTGTAATTGTAGATTTACTCATTAATGTAACAAAACTAATAAGTATATATATTTTAAATATTTCCTATTTTAATAATATAAAATCTATTTATAGTAATAAACCTATCCAATAATGTAAGCTCCATTATTTATATATATTAATATGGATTTTCTTTTGTTTATATATGTAATTTAAATTTGCATGTGTTTGTTCAGCAGCATAATGAAGTAGTTTCTCCCTTTTTTATAAGGTACAGCTCAATGCACTTTTGATCATTGACCAAAAGTGCACTCAGATTTAGATTTTAAAGAAGAAAGAAATCAGTTTTTTGCACAGATAAACAAATGTATGCAAATTTGAATTACGCTTATTAAGTAAAATATTAAATGTTTAGTATATAAATTTTAATTACTTGTGATATATTACTCAATTTTAAATCAGTAATACAATTTACACTATGTGTATGTATGAAAATGATAATCTTAGATCATTTAGAGTAAGGGTGGGCAAGATATTGATCTTAGTCCATCAGTGGACCACCAAAAAATATTGGACTATCTTAATGAACAGAAAATAATAGTTATACCCATAAAGGAAATTCATTTTTCATACATATGCTATTATTATAGATGAAATTGGCTCTTCACAATCGAAGTGACTATATAATATTGAGCAAACTAACCAATGAATGTGTCAGATGACATACATGCCTTTATTTAAAATGCACAATGATGGGTAAATTGATTACAAATTCATCATATTCAATACTTCAGTGCACAATTCAAAGACATAACAGACAACAATGATTAACATTCATTTGGTTGTGAAGCCTATAACTATATTTTTTTATGATACATGCACAGATCTAAGTGATTTATGATAAAAACCTAATATTTTATCATATTTTAAAAGAAGGATATAATGTCTGAAACAAGTGCAAAGAAAAGAATGATATACAGTTTTAATTCAGAAGAAGAACAGTTGTTTTTCACAATGGTGAATGCCAAATGTGTGTATTATATATGTCATCAAAATGTGACACTTTCAAAAAAAGCAATGTCAAAACATTTTAAAAGCATATAAGTTTTGATAAAAATTTTCTACTAAAAAGCATATCTCACAAACGAAAGTTAAATTCTTTTAAGTCACAATTAATCATCCAACAATCTTATTTTAGTAAATCCATTATTAAATCTAAAATTGCATCAATTGTTTATTTTATATGAGTTATGTGTTTACAAAATGTAAGAAATATTTTGCACATGGAGAAATGATAAAAGAAAATATCTAGAAGCCAGCAATTTATTATTTGATTCTACCTCACAGAAGACCATATAGAATCCTATGCAAGAGTAGTGATTAGTAATTGTATACCCAGATATTTGAGATTAGCTAACAGTGTATAGTCACAAATCTTTCACAACTTTATAAATTTTCATATTTTTATTTGAAATTTATATTTTATACTGAATTTGTATTGTATATTGAATGTTTTGATATTAATTAATATTATTTGTTATAAATGACATTATTTGTAATTATTATTATTACATTGTAATATATAGATGGTAGACCATGATATTTGTACAAAATTATAAGTAGCTTCTGACCTTCAAAACTGCTTACCTGTTATAAATATAGGTATTATTATTATATAATATCATTTAACTTCATATAAATAATCATTAAATATAGATATATTTTATTGAGTAATAGAAGAAATGAAATTTTTGATTGGACCTAGTAAAATATAAATTGAAAGTATTCATTTTATAGCATATTTTATTGTGATTTATAGTATTTTGCTTACATATATATATATATTTTAAAAGGTGTATTGGAAATTTTTCTAAATAAAACGAACAAGTGTAAGTCCATTAGAGAATATTGTATATACAAACATATATTTCAGAAATAT
The DNA here is from genome assembly GCA_028023455.1 of Epiperipatus broadwayi. Taxonomy (NCBI): domain Eukaryota; kingdom Metazoa; phylum Onychophora; class Udeonychophora; order Euonychophora; family Peripatidae; genus Epiperipatus; species Epiperipatus broadwayi. Next base: position 1,699,087 of record JAQFVV010000008.1, on the reverse strand, counting down.
TTTATTACATAATATAAATAGTTGAGAATAACATATATAAGAGGTAATTGAACACATAATATACATGTATTAAGATATTTTCTACTCCATAACAAAATTAATTAATATCTTCATTATTATTTTACTAATATAAACCCAAAATTTGATTTAAAAAAATAAAAAATATAAATTTTATTAGAATGCAGGATCTTGTGCACATAACAACCCAGTATTGATAATTTAATAATCAAAATATAAGAGATTAATTTTGTATATATATTTGTTGTTCATATCTAATAAAGATCATTTATAAGCTTTTAGCAATTTTTTTTAAGTTCTAACATTCTTAATTCTATAAAATTTAAGTATAGTAATGATTTATTATATATTATTGAATTTATTCTAATAACATTATCATTGATCAAATCATGTATGCATTTTAATTTTTATATATACTTCCAAAAAAATAATAATAATAATAAAATAAATAAAAATTAAAAAAACATAATAAATAATTATATTTTTCTTTACATTATATTTGGTTGTTGTTTTACAAAAAATGTAAATAAAATTTAAAAAACAAGTAAAATAAAATTAAAACTATATAACTGATATATACTCATAAGAAATAGTAATATCAAAGTCACTCCTATTTTAATTGAAAGTTTTTCTTTTTATAATGAACTACATTGTTTGATGTACACTAGAAATAAACTTTGTTGAGAGGAGACCCTATTTCCTAAATATAATAAACATATTTTATTTGTTCAATGATTTTTTTTTTTTTGCTATTATTAATAAGTTGTAATTATATTTAAAATCTCTATGTTAGCCTTTCTTTTATGATCCAATGTGATGTAAGAAGATATAATTTATTCCCCAATTTATAAAAAAAAAAAAAAAAAAAAAAAAAATTTTATATATATAATAATATATATATATATATATATATTTTTTTTTTTTTTTATATATATATATAAAAAAAAAAAATAATATATAATAATATAATAATAATATATATATATAATATATAATATAATAATAATAATAATAATAATACTAAATCAGAAATCTTGCTCTATGTTGATTTGACTTGAATCAACTTAAAAATTATGAAGAATATGGTATTGATAATTATATATTTTTTAGTTTAGTTTCAGATTGTTAATATTGCTCCCTTACACTTACCAATTGTTACAATATATTTGTCTTAAAAAAATCTTAAAAAAATCAATTATCATCATAAAATTAAGAAAGACTTCCTTGTTCATGACTAAGACTAAAATTTGATAAAACATTTCATAATTATTGAGTTTATTCATTCTCTAATTTTAATTCCTTCTGTAATTAACTAAAATTTGACTACTTTATTTACATAAATTGATAATAAATATTTATTTTACTCTAAGATAACAAATAATAAATAAACATAATTACCTTAGCTAAAGAAGTTTTTGTAGAAGTAGTTCCAGGATCTAAACATAAACAATGTAAATAAGATACAGCAGCTTCCTTATATCGGCCAAGTCTAAACAATACAGCACCTTTATGAAAGTAGCCCTAAAATTTAATAAAATATATATTATTACTGTCATTGCCTAAATAATTATTTCCATATAATAAATCAAAACAATAACTTCTATAAAAACTGTAACATGACTTTATAAAAATATTAAAGATGTGTTTTCTAAAAAAAAAAGAACCATGGATAAACATTTCAATGATCTAGTCTATAAAAAAATTCCAAAATATTTACACTCCCCAGTTGTCTTGAAATTTAAATTTAATCTTTTACGAGATATACTTCCAATAAAATAAATTCTTGATAGAAAATGTAATATGAATTTAAATGCTATATATTAAGTCATACAATAAGAAAAAAGAATTAGAACTGTATCTATTTGAAAGCTGTATATCCTTATTCAAAAAGCCATACATAAATCTTCAGAATCTGATGTTAAAATATGTAAAAAAAAAAAAATTTCATAATAGTATAGTTGCTATATACAAACTGAAATAATTTTGGACCCTAAGATATGACCACATCTTTGACAATAAAAAAATAATTAGAAAAAAAACCAATGAAGAATAGGACAAATAACTTCACAATAATCTGAAATACTTCTCTAAAGCTATCATTCACTTAAAATTTCAATTGTAAAATGATTTTTATTTGTAAAATATGTTAATACATCATATACAGTATTATCTAAAAAAATAAATACAATGGAATTGCAATACTGCAAGAAAATATATAAATAAATTGATCTAAATTACTGTCTAAATTTGTAATAAAATTTCCTTTATTTACAAAAAAATTTTATAAATCAGTAATGCACAAACTATTTCTATTCATGACATTTTTAGATTATCTATATGATTATATAATGAAAAACATAATTTAGAAAATAATAATTTTAATACATTTTTATGTAAATTACATTTGTGTAAGAACATATAATTTTGCATATATAGATAAAAAAAAAGTTCAATGAATAGAGATTTTTAATAAATTAATATAAAAATAAATTTAATTTAATAACTAATTTGAAACTTGTACTTCATAATGGCATTCATGTTTGAAGTTATAATAGAGACTGCGAACTATAAATCATTTTCTGGATCTGAACATGATCGAGATTTCATTTTAATTTTAAAAAGCCAATTTCACATAATTATGCTGATTTAAATTAAATTACAAAACTTTTATTGCCTTATTCTTCAATTCAGAATAATCGCTTTCAATTGGTAGTTAAAATTTTTGATAAATAAGTAACTTAAATTGAGGGAGCAAACATTTTGCCACTTCAAAAATAAATTGATTGTTCTTTCCCATTTAAAGGGATGTTAGAATTTAAAATATCAGAATGCAATAAAGAATTCAAAAGCATAAGCAAAATGCAATGTATTTCCATCAATTTTCAAATCATATGACATAACTTGACTTGATATGTTTAGACTAGTTAATTTAAGATGAGAATGGTGGAATGGTTAAAAAAAAATGTAATGGAATGCAATTATTGCTGGGTTAAATTAGTTGAAATGCTATTAATTTTATTTTATGATGGAACTACTGTCAGATTATTATAAAAACAAGATATATTATTATTTTACTTTTAAAAAGAAATTTTTTTTATTGTTATGCATAACTTTCTTAAGAATTCCATAATCCATAAATATTCTTCCAGGATTCCTTGAGGGGTTGCATTCATGGGTTGTGTACAAGCCTGATCATTTAATCATTGTTTTTCTAATAATAATTCTTAAAAATAACAAAATTACTAGAAATAATTTAAAAGTTAATTTTAAATTCACATTTAAAAAAAGAATTATTTTAATTTAATAATCAAATTATTGATCCCCTTTCCCATGATTCACCAATAATATTTATTCAATATAAATAATACATACAACACATATACTAAGAAAGCTTGTTTAATTCTTTAAAATTAAAATGTTAAATATATCAATATAGTATGCTAAGTATGATCTCAACTAACTGGTAGTCATACTCATAGCTATAATTATCCAAAAGGATTCTGATATTTATAGAAGAATCACAAAAATTAGTGATTTACATAAAATTTGATTATAATCTATTTAAACAGCATTAAACTGTTGCACATGCGCTTTGGATTTTAACTACAAAATGAATGAATGCTAACACTTCAACCACATGATAAAGTCTTTGGAAAAGATAGAATGGCCATCTATCTTTTCGAACCCAAACGCTTTTGTATGGGCGAATCTTAAGTGTTTGAAAGTGAAAGCATGAAGATATTAAATAATCATGTGGTTGAAGTGTTAGTATTCATTCATTTTATAGTTAAAATCCAAAGTGCATGTGCAACAGTTTAATGCTGTTTAAATAGATTACAGTTTATAAACATCGCGCTATATAAAATAATTGACTTATTTACATACATTTAATTTCAAATAAGAATGATGTATCGTAAATTCTAATAAATTTCACTAGCGTCATTCATTCAAGCATGTAAAAGTAATTTAAAGTGATTATTTAATATCTTCACGCTTTCACTTTCAAACTGGGTTCGAAAAGATAGATGGCCATTCTATCTTTTCCAAAGACTTTATCAAGTGGTTGAAGTGTTAGTATTCATTCATTTTATAGTTAAAATCCAAAGCGCACGTGCAACAGTTTAATGCTGTTTAAATAGATTACAGTTTATAAACATTGCACTATATAAAATAATTGACTTATTTACATAAAATTTGATTATAAAATGTAAATGACTTTATTTAAATGAGCCACTTTTTGGCAGGGGGTACAGGATTTTTTCTTATTGACAGTACTGCATCCCCCTGCCAAAAAAATAGCTCATTTAAATAAAGTCATTTACATCTTATAATCAAATTTAAATCTCACAATACTCTTGGATAATTATAGCTATGAATGTGACTATCAGTTAAGCGAAAGCATGTTCAGCATACTATGTTGTTATATAATGAGCATGCTAATAGCTCTTACCAAGCTTTTATGAATATCCTTATTCTAAGACTGGTTTCTAGCTCCGGCTGTCATCAGTGATGCACTAGGATGCTCAGGCATTAGATTTAAAAATACTAGGTCAAGCCCCAGCATTTATCTAATAGTTAACTATTAAATAAAAAAAATCTAAAATTTTCAGACAACCATATGTCCTCAAATCCAGCTACCTAACTTAAATAACCAAGCTCAGGTACACCATATATTAATAGCTTTAGTAATATAAAATCGCCAAAGCCTCAAGAGCAAAACAAAAATTACAAAGAAATCAAGTCATATATCACATGACTTAATTTAATAAACTTGTAAATATAATGAGCATGCTAATATTTTTATTTTAAAATAGTTAAACAAGCTTTCCTTAGTATACATGCTGCATGTATTATTTATACTGAATTATATTTTTCCAAGAAAAGTTTACAACTATTGGAATTACAATAAAACATATAATCCATGAAAATTTGTTTAAAAAAAAACTCAAACTGTATAGAAATATGTTAAATAATTTATTTTTCTTTCCATTTACATTGATGTATTAAAAAATTAAAAATTCTCTTTTTCTTATAAATATGTATGAATAAAAATAACTATTGGCTAAATATCCTTTTTCTCCTTTTCCATTTGAATGAATAAACAGAAATAACTAAAGGTTAAGTACCTTTTTCTTTTAAAAGACAAATACTATAAAATTCTTTTTCATTGTTCTTGAAATAAAAATTGCTGAGAAAAATATAAAGTGATATTTATTTATTTTTTCATACGTCATAGCATCGGCCGGGACGCAAACCCACACCCGTCTGCAACCAACTACTTGCTTGCAAGGCAGGTGCGATGACCTCTCGGCTAACAACGCTTGACATAAAAAGTGATATTAAATTACAAAATTCAGCTATTTTACTGAAAAAGATTATATTAGCTAACTGCCTGTGACATTTTGCATCAAAATGCCCAACAGTTAGTTGCACTGTAATCTAAGAAATTAAAAAAAACTTTTATTAATTTCTAATTTTTTTTTTTTAAATATTCTTTTGAAATATGGATAAATGAGAATGTGGATATTGAAATCATGGATATGGAATGTGTAAGATTATATATTATGTGTGGATATGGTTATATTAATAATAACTGTTATGCTCCATTTTAAAAAACTATAAGAAATTATATAGAAATGAAATAATTATTTTTCCAATAATGTTTTATTTTGTAAAACAAACTCTAGTTCTTTAAGACAAAATAAATTGGGAATTTTTGTCAATAAAAATAATTACATTTTAAATCAAAATATATTAAAAAAACTTGAGCAAGTCCTTTTACAGAAACAATATTATATCAGCTTGTAATAAAAAATGTAAAAGTTAAATTGCTTTTATTTTTTAATTTCTAATTTTTTATTTCTTTTTTTAACAATTTTTAAAAATGAGGAAGTTCATGCATAATAAGTATTGAAATCATATTTATAGCAATGAATTGTATACATGGATGTGAGCAATTGTATTAATAGTAACTAAGCATTTTAAGAAATGTAAGTGAAGGAAACAATAATCAGTTCATTTATTTACTTCAAAAATCTACTTTCACTTCATTAATTAAAACGAATGAATCTGGATAGTGATAATAATAATGACAATTTATTGGAATTTTTACCAATAAAATAATTAAATGGTTAATCAGCATAAGTAAAAATTACTGATAAAAAAATTTAATAATCTTATTTGCTGATTTAAATAATGCAAGACTTAATCTAATGGCTGTTGTGTTAAGTTACTTGTTTACCATCCTGCTCTGTATGAAAAACTTAATCATCTACTTTCAACTCCATAGGATATTAGATGACTAAAAGTGATTTTTATCAAGAATTATATAGTAATAAAGAACAAGTACCTCCTATATCTATTACATCTTCTGAATTGCCCAGAATTTTAAATGAAGAAGTGAGACATGCAATTAAGTGTATGAAAAAAGGAAAGGCTCCAGGAAATGATGGAATTATAATTGATATATTAAAAGAAGCAGGTAAAGAAATAGAAATAATTTTAGCAAAGTTATATACCAAATGTCTAAATGATAAAGATGTACCGGAAGATTGGAAGAATGCAGTAATAATATTAATATTTAAAAAAGGTGATAAAGAAGATATTAGAAATTACAGACCTATCAGCTTTTTATCAGTTTTATATAAAATTTTTGCCAAGATAATTACAACTTGTCTACAGAGAACTTTGGATTTCCACCAACCAAGAGAACAAGCTGGATTTAAAAGTGGTTTTAGTACAATAGATCATATCCAGGTATTGAGAGAAGTCATAGAAAGGACAAACGAATATGAGTTGTCATTATGTTTTGGATTTGTAGATTATGAAAAGGCATTCGATTCTATACACATTTCTTCAGTGATTAAAGCATTGGATCAACAAGGTATAGATCCAGGATATTGTCATATTTTAAAGAATATTTATAAAAATGCAACAGCAACAATTAGATTACATAATGATACTGGAAAAATCAACATTGAGAAAGGTGTAAGACAAGGTGACTCCATATCTCCAAAACTCTTTACAGCAGTGCTGCAAGAAATATTTTGTGGATTAAAATGGGAAACTAAAGGAGTGAAAGTAAATGGAGAGTATTTAAGTCATTTAGATTTCGCAGATGATGTAGTTGTTTTTGCAAATAATGCTTCAGAGCTGCAGGAAATGTTGCAGGAGTTAGCAGATGAAAGTAGAAAAGTAGGACTAAAGATAAATGTTAAAAAGACTAAAGTAATGTTTAATCGATTTGCTCAAAATATGAAAATAAAGATTGATTATGAAGAATTAGAAGAAGTTAACAGTTACAAATACCTTGGTCAGATTATTAATACAGATGGAAACATAATGGAGGAAATTAATCATAGAATTAAACTTGGTTGGAGTGCTGTTGGTAGAAATAACTTGATACTAAAAGGAAATATGCCTATGTGTTTGAAAAGGATGGTTTTTAACAAATGTGTTTTACCAGTTCTTACTTATGGATCTGAGACTTGGACACTTAATAGAAGAGCAATACAGAGACTTCAGACCACTCAAAGGAGTATGGAGAGATGTATGTTGGGAGTCACAAGAAGAGATTGAAAACGCAATGTATGGGTAAGACAACAAACAGGTGTTACTGACCTTATTGAAAAAATTAAAAGATTGAAATGGAGTTGGGCTGGACATATTGCTAGAAGAGATGATAATAGATGGACAATTGAAATTTTAAACTGGATTCCAAGAGATTGTAAAAGACCCAGAAAGAGACCACATGTGAGATGGATGGATGAAATAAGAAAATGTGCAGGGGTGTTGTGGAGAAGAGAAGCTAAAGATCAGAGAAGATGGATTAAACTTGGAGAGACCTTCATCCTGCAGTGGATTGATAATGGTTGATGATGATGATGATATCATCTTGCAATTCAATTTTCCAAGATAGTTTGCTCAATAAACTGATTCTGAAAAGTCAGTTGTATAATATTTTCTCATTAAATTTATATAAACTAAGTAAAAAAAATTTAGAAGTTTATTTATAATGCTATATATTATAACAAGCCTGTTATATGGCACATAATAATATAGGGTGCAAATTTTTGTGGATATTTTCTACATTTCACTTGGAATAATAATGATTGGAAAGGGTTGAATAACTTAATTTAAAACAGAATTTTATTATTAATTAAAACATTTAAAAACATCTAATAAGTATTCGGATTTTGAAATTTAAAAGTAAGTATGTTTTCTGATAATCGTAAAAATGTCTATTATCTATTTTTGAAAGTCTTTTTTAATTAATTGATAAATCTCTATCTAAGTAAAAACATGTATTTTATGTCTTTGGTAAAATTTCAAAGTTGCTTCCAAAAGTAGCTTTTAAATTAAAAGTGCTTTCAAAAGAATTAAAATTATTTTTAATCAAGACAGAAAAAACTGTTTTCAGTTATTGTGTTTTTATCACCTCAAGAGTAAAAAGGATTAGATAGTTTGAAAACAGTTTGTAATGTGTTTTTATCACCTTAGAAATCCAAGGTTTAATAATCTGTCTTCTCCATATCATTAGTACCTATAGTCTAAATAGTTACTCCATTTTTGCCTTCTTTTCTTAATATCTAAAGCTCCTGTCCTCCAACTAATAACAATAAACTATCCTTAGTGATATCATACATTTTTTCATACTCTTATATGATTTCAAATTACTTTTTATTCATATTCATTTTCTATAATTTTATTTTTTCTCCAATATATTTTCCGCTTTTCAAAATTATATATATATATCTGTAATACATTCTCTATATATTATTCCATTTCTTGTATAGAAATAAATTGTCTCTTTATTATCGTAAAACCTCAGCACATAATTCAATTAAACTTTTTTTTTTACTCATCTATATTTAGTAACCTTTCAATATATTTTTTAATTTGCTTTTAATTTCCCCTAATTTATAAGCTTGATAAAATAATAGTGCCCTCTTAAGGGTAAGTTGAGAATTAGCATTTAGAATTTATGGTTTTAATAATTAGTTTAAATTAAGCTTTGCAATTTTTATTTAATTAAGCAAAAAGAGAAGAATGTCACTGCATTTTGAAAAGGATTAATTTCACAATAATTATATGACTTATAACTAAAAAAAAATATTTTTTTTTTTTTTTAATAAAGTGCTTCATATTGTGATATCTATGACTGAGTTCACAAAGAAATGATTTAATGATCAAATAATATTTGACAACTTGGTCATAAGTTCTTCAATAAAAAATAGTATGATCAATGAGCTAATAAAAGTACATCTGATCAAAAGCAATCAATTGAGTAATTAAATTCATCTCATTAGCATTAGCTTCTAAAGGTACATCTGCACATAAAAAACATTCAATTTCACTGATCACATTTTTTTAAGATAGGATATTTTTGGTCTGCCTTTCAATCTTCTTATTAAAATTTTGCTTCTAATATATTTTATAAAAACTTATCATGTCTTAAAATATGACCCAAAAAATTAATCTTTCTTATTTTTATTGTATTCAGTAGTTCTCTTAATATTTGATCATTAGTCTTCTTTTCCTCTCCAAAGCCACATTTCCATTCCTTCCAATCTTCTTTCTTATTTTTATGTCTTACAACTATATGTCAATATACACCAAATGAAGGTTTATAAATTTTGTCCTATTTTTTTTTTTTTTGTATCGATATTTCTATTTAGTAGGAAAGTTGCTTTTTTTATTATTTTGAAAAGCATGTTATGCAATATTATTAACTTTTTAATCTCCACAAGACAATCATTATCATCACAAATCATATTTGCCAGATAATAAAATTCATTACCTTGTTTGAAACGTGTCTTATTAACATTTATCTTTAATTTAAAAAACTATACAAGCATATTTACTATTTTAAGCATTTTATTCATTTCTTTTTCTGAGTTTGCAAATAACATTATATCATCTGCATACTGAATACAATGAATATGCCTACTATTAATTTTAATTCCTTTAGTTTTCTTTTTTATAATTCTTACCATGTTCTCAATAAATAATTTGAATAAGTAAGGTGACAATGGACAGCCTTGTCTCATAGTTTTGCAACTATTTATAATTATTTCTACATTTTGACATTTATCTAAATGTAAAATTGTCTATCTTTCCAATCAAGATCCACCTTCCTTATCACTTTAAACAATAACTTTCAATCTATTTTGTCAAAAACCTTCAAATCAATAAAAGCCACATAAAACTTCCTATTTATTTCTAATCTTCTTTGCAAAATCATTCTCAATGACATTCATGCTTCTCTAGTTAGTTCCTTTCCCAGGTCTAAAACTATATAGATCTCCATCCAAATACTATCTATCTCCTTTTGTAATATGTTTTTAATTATTAAAGAATAAAATCTTTGAGGTATGAGATAATAGTTTTTGTTCTATAATTCATGCAATCATTTGCATTATTTTTTTGGAAAAGGCAATAGTTTTTGAAGACATAAAATGGTATGGTATTATATCTTTTTCATAACATCTTATTATCACATTAAATAATTTATTTTTAATGACATTACTACAATTTTGTAAAAATTCACTTGAAATACCATCTATACCAGATGCCTTATTTTTTATCTTAGTAATTACATAATCAAATTCTACTCGTGTTATTGCAGATTCTTTCTCATGCTCAGCAACCATATTTTCATTCTCTATATAAACTCTCATATCTATATTTATTAGTTCTTCTCCTTTATACAAATCTTCAATGCACATTTTCCATCAATCACACACTTTGTTTTAAAAAAGTATTTTTCCTTACTCTTAATATTATTAAATACTCTACCTTTATACTTCAACATTTTGATTTTTTTCACATACCTCTTTAACCTTTTTAACATTTGTGTTTTCAGTTTATTAACTTGTCATATTCTACTATTTTGCTTTCTCAACTCTGCACCTTGTTATTAAATTTTTAACTACTTTATATTGATCATAGTCTTTATATCTAACCTTCATTCCTTTTTTCAATTAAATCCAACATTTCTTAAGTTGACTACTAATGTCATTTTTCCTAATACTTTAGTTATGGGTTTGTTTTTACATTTTTAAATATTTTCCATTGCAAAATATCAATATGTATCATAGCAGTTTCATCATTAAATTTCAATTTACATAATTAAACATGGTTTATTTTGAAGTTATAATTTTCCTCTTAAATTTAATATTACAGTTTGCTGAAATAAGCACGCGACACTATTCATACCAGCACGAGGATAACCATGATTAGACAGTACCTGTTATATTTTTGTTGAATTATAACATAATCAATCAAACATCTTTCAACTTGAACTTTCCATAAAAACATCTTTTAGACACACCATAAAATGTTTTGGATATCTCATGCTGTTACCATTCTTATTTTATTAAAATTAATCAACTTTACAGTTTGTCACTAGTGACAATTGGAAAAAGTAAAATAATGAGATGGGTATTGGCATTATTAAGGTCTGGAGAAGTCTGCTGGTTAATCAAAACTGTAAGTAACAGTATAATAAGAAAAGTGGATTTTTTTAATAATTTTATCAATGCATAAAAAGATGAGTTGATAATACTTTGTAAAGAAGATAGAATCTCATGCTGTACATAAAATTCAATCAATCTTTCACTTAGTGACTTCATATCACTCAAACCAAATTTGACCACACTTTGAATTCTTATGATGCATTAAAATTACCCATCAAAATAATATTATCCTTACCACTGATAAGCTCTAATAATTATTTTAATCTTTCATACATGCTTTCAGATTTCTTCAGCATCACTACTAGTAATAGAAAAATATATCTGTATTGATACCAATATCAGTGGATAGCCTAAACGTAAAATTTTTATTTTTCCCAAAATGCACACTTACTTAACACTTGATTGTATTTGTGGTTTACCTGAAAATGATCGTAATTGACAGTTAGTAATTCAGCACTTTTATAGGCCTTCCAAAAGTTGGAATAAATCATTGAATCAAAACTACAAATACAAATGAAGTAAAAAATAGTTTTAAAATTCAATTGACAGCACTAAAGATGTTGTAAGAATGAAATCTAGACAATAACTGAGAGTGTAAAATTATCACAAAAAAAAAAAAATATGGCAGTGGTACAAACTTCCCGTATATAGTTATTCCAACCAATTAGTTTTATCTGCTAAGCCAAGTTCTAGTTTTCCCGATTCTATAGAGTTTAGTTTGTGAGCCTAACTGTAAATAAAGTGGATCAGCATTTACGAATGGAATTCTCGAATCCTCCAATCATGTTCCCTTATGAATGCCCATTTTACTGTCATATATTTTGATACAAGATACAAGATTGGATAACATTGCAGGGTTTATTTGACATGATCACAAGTTTACACATTTACTGTGGATGTGAAAAGGCTTACCATCTCCTCTATGTTGCAGGTCTAATATGTAAGTACCAAAAAATCAAATTTTCATGCAATGCGACATTATTCCTTGTTTGGTTTACAGCTACAAGGGTAATATTTCCAGTTGGTGGCACATTAGCATTCGCTATAAATCTAATATACGATAGTTTTCTGTTATAATATGTTTCCCCTAATTTCTATGCTTATAAATCACAACTGATGACAGATATTTTTCCACACACATAGGGTTTTTGACTACACTATTTGGTTGCTTGATCACTCACAATGCAAATATCAGTCCTGCTCAGCAATCCATCTTGATGACAGTATATTTGCAAATATTTTGTTCATAACTACAGGAGAAATATAATGAAATAATTGGTTTCCAATATTGAACTAATATTTTCATGATCAAATGAACTAATAGTTGCATTTAATATAGAAGTGCTGAGAATTATATCTAGACAAATCTCTCAAAATAATGAATAATAATAATTAATCCAGTCTTTATTATTTTAATATTTTGCCATTTTGCTTAGGTCCTCACCAGTACTCATAAATCAATAGTTTGCTTTCCAAAATCCTTAAGATTTTTCTCTTCTTAATGCACAAAAGTCACAAAGTATTTTTTAATTCTGATTTTTAATCTAATTAAGTTATTTATTGATGAATTCTCTTAAAGGATTTTGTTATCCTTATTTTCAAATTTACAAAAATTGATTTTATATATATATTTTTAACTATATTGTGTACAATCTTATAACACTAGATTATGCCAAATTCCAATAATAAATTATGTAGCAAATCTTCATCACATTAGTTCCAGACATGATTTTCTTTTTCCAAAATTTTTCTTACATACTTTAAATTATATTTTTTCTAATTATACCATTGATGAAACTATATATTACATAAAAGAAGATGGTCCATCCATTGATATCTTTCTCAGCTTGTAAAATGGCTATTTCACACACTACAAGATTACATATTAAAATATATTCTATATCAAGCCAAAAATAATTCCAGTCATATATTCTCCTGATTTAAATTAAGAAGTTAATTCCTTCTGTCCTGGAATATATCATAAATTCACATGTTTACTTTATTTCCCTAAGCTATTTATGTTATACTTTTGTTGGCCTATATGATACTATTGTCAATATATATATATATATAATAATGACAAAACAGCCTTTATATAAAGTAATAATACAACAGCTTTTAAATAGCCTATTGCAGAGCAAATATCTTTTCAACAGCCCCTTACTTTTATATAAATAAATAATACAAAATATCATTATATAATAGCAATTAACATATGCATTTTTTTAAATAATGTTTTCTTCTTCAAGTAATTTATGCCTACTTCAATGTAATGTAATCTGCTATAACTCTTAATATATCATTAAATAAATAGTCACCTTTATTCCTTTAAAAAAATGATAAATCTGTGATAAAATAAATAAATTATTATTAAAACTTAAATTATATTAATTAAGCAATATATAAAATTATACAATATATATAGAATATATATTATATACAAACATATAAATACGGCATATTACATAAATTTCCATTTGTTTTTAAATGACCAATTATTAATTAAATTTATTTTCTTCTATTAGATTCTTTTATGTATTTAAAAGTTTAATATTTTTTATACAATCTATTTTATGACCATATGTTAAATAATAAATATATAAACCAGATTTATCATCTTTTATTAATTGCATTATTATATTCTTTTGCTCTTTTATCTAACTGCTTCGTATATATCCATAATAAATCATTCTACAATTTTCATAATTCTGTATACTATTCCTTTTTTATATTTTATAACATCTTTCATTTTATAATTACCTGTTAATTTTCCTAGATTTTACTATTTATATCTTTATATAATTTTTATTAATACATTGCAAATCTTAAAACAATACAAAATTTTGATTCATTTTTTATTATTGGAATTATTAGTAGCTGTAATATTTTTTACAATTAAGAAGTTTATTTTTAATCTTTTTGGGATTATATCCATAATTTTTATGTAACTCAATAAACTGTTCTTTTTGTTAGTTATATTTTTATAAGTATTACATTTATTATTTTTATAGTTAACATTTTTAATCTGCCATCTTTTGTTCCCATGCTCATTGTGATTCTACAATTATTATTTTTTAAGTCATTTTCTTTGATAAAATGTTTATCTAAATATTTTATTTTGATTTCAAATTCTACTTTTGTAAATTTAATATTATATATCAAAATCATTCTAAATATTACGCATAGCTCTTTTATTACCAGTTATTAAAACATCAATATATCTAGAATAATGAATTATTTCTTGAATTATTGTCCTTTTTTTAATTATATTAATTTGTAATATATTTATAAATACTGATATCCTTAAACCACTTATTGCACAACCCATTACCCATTCCTTGGGTATATTCCAATATTTATTATTATATTTAAAATATAAACTTATGTATTATTGTTAAACCTTCTATAATATTTATTTTATTATCATTTATATATATATAATTTTTATATTAATATTTATATTCTTTTAATTCTTGGAATATTTGGATACATTTTTTCTACATTCACAATAAATATACTTTAGTTTGTAATTCAATTTTATCATCACATGATCACCATTTCTTATGTTGCTCATAACTTATTAAAACAGACAAAACTCTCCATACAGTAGTGCCACTCAGTGCAAGCCAGAGGAATCAATGGATGCCAGAAGGCTTATACATAAAATCTCTATCTAGTGCCTACTCATCCAATATCCTCAGACTAGTTTCTGACTTGTGAACTTTGTCAGTGATGAGCCTTGGATCTGGGAGCACTGCACCTAGATCAAGGCTCCTCACTGACAAAGATGCACAAGCCTTCTGTATTTTTATACAGTATTCACCATAACCACAATATGTGCCATTCATCTTTTTCAGTACATACAAAATTTCTGAAGAATAAAATCACTAAAATTAAATGATAATCTCAATGGATTACTATGTTTATGACTTTTAACATTAGTAAAAATATATACATATATGGATTTTCATAAAATGGATATAATTTATATTAGTAATTGTATATTGGACTATTTCCCTCATTTAATATTAACCGTTTAATGACTTTAGAAAAATTCAAAAATTTTATTTAAACTTTTCAAATACACTCAACTGTTAGTAATAGCATATAGGTTACAGGATATCACAATGTTTCAAGTGGTGTTATTCTCTACTCTTCTTCACAATTTACAGGCCTAACCAATAATAGCACTAGGATGGAAATCAAACCTGAACTTTTACTTTGATAAATATTGAATTTAAGATAGAATAACTAAATAGGCTATTCTGTCAAAGGTCTTTGAGAGAATAGTCTAGTTGGTTAGAATGCAACATAAATTCAATATTTAGAAATTTAAGCATTAAGCTTTGATTTCCCAGGCTTTCTAATTAGTTAGACCATCATCTTAAATTCAAGATTCATGAATCTAAAAGACCAGATTTGATTCCCATCTTGTACCATCACTGGTTAGGCCAACATCTGAAAAAGAGAGAATAATACCACTCAAAATGTGTTATATACTAACTTGTGTGCTATTTCTAAATTGAATGTATTAATATTAGATGGAAGAAATTGTCCATTATATCCCCCATCTATCACATACATTTAGACAAACACAAGTAATTTATTATCTCCTTTTCTATCTATACAATCATGTGTTATTAAAATATATATATGCGTGTGTGTATGTTAATCGATGTTATATAATAATATATTATTTATTTATAAATTATATTTTTAAAAAAACAACAAAATAGATTATGTTAATTTCCATTTTTGATTATACATATATTCCTATAAAGATGCAATCAATTTTAATCAAAATAATGATTATGAGAAAAATAATATTAAAAACTAATTTTAAAAATAAAACCCACTATTTCAAAAATATATAAAGCCCTACAGCATTTGTAATTTTTAATGTTGCTGTTTAAATAATACACCTATGCTAGTTAGTCGTGTAATTTCTTAAAGAAACGTTTGCTGTTGCCTATGGCAAAAAAAAGAAAGAAAACATAAATCACTCAATTCAATGTACTTTTAAAAGAAGCATGTTTATTAATATATATTTATGTACATGCAAATCTGTAGATTAAAGTACATCCAGTAATTTAAAAAAATTACATTTTTTTTTACTTTATTCTTTACTTTTCTTTTTTTTTTTTTAAAAAAAAAAAAACTATCTAATCATATACATAGAGGTGGTGTGTGTGAAGTGAAAATAGTTTTTTTTCTTTTTTTTTTTTCTGTATTTATAGCTGCTTATTATTAATATTAGTATTGACATCTATTTGAGCAGTTCTAATTTTTTAGATGAGCAATCAGTGCATGAATGCTTGAAGAGATGTCATATTAATGTAGTGAAACACTAGTTATCATACTACTAGAGAACTATAAAAAAGCCTTTGAAATTACTAAAAAAGATCGAGTTACAATAATAAATGTGAAGAAATAAAACATTTTCCACTTATATGAAAAATCTTATAAAAAATGTTATTAATAAACTAAATATATCCAATTAATCATTTTCTCTTAATCCCTATTTAAATCTAATATCTTAAATTTCCAATGACTTGAAACAATTTAACAACAGAATAACGAAAAATGATCTAGTCTTTTCTATTAAAAGCTCTCTAGCTACAAAATATAGCTGCAAGTATAGCATACTAACGAAATGATGATAGATGAGATTGTGCTACAATAATAATAATAATAACAATTCCATATAATAAAAGAACTTTTCCATCTATAAAAAGTTTTGTGTAAAATGAAACTTTTGTTCATGTTAACTTCTTAATGCAAAATGCATAAATCATATGTCATCAAAAGGAAATTGCATATCATATACTATTATACTTTGCATAGGAAAATAACTATTATATAAGAATGTAAAGTATATGTTTTTAAACAAAGTTTATGCTTATTAAAATTACTTATGAATGTAAACATTTAGATATGTAAATTTATATGCCACATCACAATGAATGATCTTGATAGTATATGTATGCATGTATATCTAATATTGATATAAAGAAAAGAAAAAATAATAAAACAAAAATTATGAATATAATTATTAAAACAAAGCCCAGAATGATTAAAATATTAGTAATAATATTCTTAATATTTTAATGGTTTGAATAAGCTCTGTTTTGTCTTCAAGTAAATTTTGATGTTTTGGATGTTACAATGACACTGTGATCATTATTTTCTCTATATTGCTTTAAATCTATCCATAACTTTATAGTATGTTTGCAGTGTTGGCAGCTTCCCTTTTCCCCACAGTGGCAATTTTAATGAATTAGTTAGAAAAAAAATCTGAAGATCTTAGCATTGTACGGATCTTTCACAAAAATTGATAATATCCTATTTAATATGATAAAGCCATGAGGGAGATGGCCTAGAAGTCAATAGAAATAAAAATTTCTGATTGGCTAAGTGTTTTAGCCTGATGTTAAATAACTGAATATTGTAGATTTGTAAAGAAAAAATATATTTTTCACTAATTTGTTTGCAAATTAAAGATTATGATACAATATTTTTTGTAAAAAAGTTATTTTAAACCAAAAACTACATCACTAATAGGAGATTATCTTTGAAAACAATTTATTTTTAAAAAAACAACTGTTAAAAAGTTTGTTATGGCAATTGGAATCAGTTTCTACTGGGTGAAAATAAATCACTTTTATCAAAATAGCAACAACAAAAAAAATACTTATTAAAATTTTAATAACAATACTTTATTAACTTTTACATTTTTTTTTCTTTCTTTGATGATAACTAATCCTAAATATATCCTTTTTTAAATAACATAAAATTTAAATATCTAATATTTTATTCTTCTAATATTTTAAATAGGTAAATTATATCCAATGCCGCTATGTTCCATTGTTATAGGTAAAAAAAAATTTTGGATATTTATTTTCACTTTTTTTAAAAAAAAATGTTTATTTTTAAAATTGCTATCACTTGAAAGCTTATATTTGTAATAAATAAAGTTCAAATTATCTGCACATTACATATAAAAAAGATTTCATTGTAAAACTAAAATGTTCAAATATGAAGTAATATTTAATGTTACATTTATTAGGTATCCCATTCAAAATAGAGAGAAAGGAGTTTTCAGCTAAACAGGTTAAAATAAATTGTTTAAAATTAAATAAAAAGATCTATGCTGATGAATAAATTATCTAATTTATTTCTTATTCTGGTAAATAAAGATGAATTATTAATATTGTTATAAGAAAAAAATCCTATTTTTATAGAAAGAAAACAAAAGATGTTTTAATGTACATATTAAATTACAAAAGATAATTTAAATATATTTGGATTCAAACAGAAATTTCAAAAATTTAATTAAAAATTATTTTTGTCTGTAAATCAAAACATGTAAACCTATTTTGTTTGATGAATGTAAGATAAATAAAAACAACTATTATACTAATAAAATTATCTGTATTTTTAATTTAAAAAATATTCAAAACATTGCAGCAGGATTCCATGCTAGACAGTTTGTGACTGTACAGATATATGTTTATTGCATAGCCTATTATATGTTGCAGTCGCTATAGATGATATCTTTTTATGTGCAGAAAGAAGAGAAGATATGGATATTATGTTGAGGACATGTGCAAGGGTGGGTAAAGAAATGGGGATTAAATTTAGTGAAGAAAAATCAAATATAATGATGGTTAATACTGGGGAAAGAGAGAATGTAGTTTTTTTATTGGGGGATATAGAGTTAAGTGTGGTGGATAGATATAGGTATTTGGGAATCATCTTATGTAATCAGGAAAATTGCTTGGTTGAATGGGAGAAAAAAATGGTAAATGAAGCAAAGAAAAGAACAGGTTTGATAAAGAAACTAACAGTATTTTCATATAATAAATATGATGTAGATAGAATTGTATGGAAGGGAGTTGCAGTAGCAGGGTTAACATATGGTAATGATGCATTGTATTAGTAAAAGGATTTTAGATTATTTAGAGAAAGTACAAAGGGAAGTAGGAAGACATGCATTAGATGCAGAGATGTGGACAGCAAAGGAGGCAATTCAAGGAGAAATGGGATGGTCAAGTTTCTATATGAAATATGCAAAAAGTAAAATGAAAATGTTTGGTAGGTTGCAGTTTATGGATAGTAAAAGAATAGCCAAAATAGTGTTTAATTGGGTTATGAGTAAAGGGCAGGTAACAAGATGGGTGAGAAAGGTAATGCGGTATGCAAAAGATTTGGATAAAGAATTTATATTGGTATACTTGTATAAAAGGTGGGATGATTGTGTTAGGAGGATTGTTGAGTGTTATAGTGGTAAGGAATGGGATAAAAGAATAGAAGCATTAATAAAAAAATAGGGAGTTGGAGAGATGGAGAAGTAGTATGGAGGGTAAGAAGAGTTTAAATATATATAGAAGTAAACGGAATATTGGAAGCGAGTTAATTTATGATAATAGTAAGGAAAGTAGTTTATTGTTTAAGGCTCGAATGGGATCTTTAGCAACAAGAGAATATACATGTAAATGGAAAACTATGGGTGATTTAGCGTGCAAATTGTGTAAAGAAGGTATAGAAAATATTAGGCATCTGTTGATTGAATGTAAATGCTTGAAAGCAGAAAGGGTGCAGATAATGAAGTTATGGGAGAATAGGTATGAACAAAGTGACAATACAGAAAGTGAGTTAGTAGTTTTTATGCTGGGTTTGCGAAAAGATAAGAGAGATTTAGATTTAAAGGCCATAGAGTTGACAAAAATTATGTTGTGGAAATGGGATGGGGTAGAATATGGGAAGACTTAGAGTGGGGAATGGAAAATAAAGTGGCTAACAGGTTTATCTGGGCATAGTTGCTGGGATATTCTAGACTTCGTTTAAGGAGAAGCCAAATACATCACATCACATCAAACAGCAAAATAATTTCATGTGAATTGGAGGTCATCAGCATTTGACTTGTTTATCAGTTAAAGATGACATTTTATTAGTCTATCAAAATAGGGAGCTGAAACATTTACATATATAGAGAAGTACAAACAAAACAAACCTAATGTTAACAGAGATATATTCAGAAGCATATATACTATATAAAAATATAAGACCAATATACATGTCCAAGCAGAGACAAAATAAATATATTGATTAAAAAAATAATCAGTAGTACATATTGTTATGGACACAATGAAGGGTAAATACGAAAGATGGCAAATATTGTTATCCCAAGAATAATTGTCAATGAGCAAATATGAGGAGCATGAGAGAATCAGCATAGAATATGGTAAGTAATTATAACAATTACAAATTACATCACCAATATTAAGCATAAAAAATCAAGTCATCCATTGTGACAAGATCTAAAAGAAGTGCATTATCAAGATATATGTCAATTATCTAGACAATGCCAAACTTATGGCATAATATAAAGCAATCATCTGCATGCATATACCCAAGTACTAAAGTATCTATCATAATAAAAAAAACACTGGGGTCCTGATAAATGTTTATCATCATTAATGCTCTAGCCCCATAAAGTACTATGAATATACAGGCCAACTATACACTAAGTTCTAATCTCTAAAAAGTTGCTGTGAATGAAATTGAAAGATTTTGATCTTTGTGTCATCCAGAAAACCTGGATGCCAATCACAAACTTATAACCCCACATGTATATATATAAATCAACTGTTACTGCTCTAGAATTAGTTCAAGATCACAAGGGCCCTAGGAACTGTCACTATAAATATGAGAAAATACAAATGTATATGCTTAATCTACTTTATGTTAAATAGTTTTATTGGGATAAACTACAAATCCCTTTAATCACAATGCAATGATAAAATCAAGACCATACACTGCCAAATTCATAGAACAAATAGCTGGAGAAATAAGGATATAACATAAAAAATATTTTCAGAAACCATCATTTTAACAATTATTTAATAAAGTTATTCAGTGAATAATAAATAAAAAATATTTAAAAATATGTTATGACAATTCCCAATTTACTATGTTACTATATAAGAAATATAATTTCTAAAGCAAATATTATTTTCTCTTGATTCTTATTACTTAATTGACATTCATTTTAAATCAATTCTTTCCTTATTACAATGATTAAATCTAAAAACATTTCACAATAAAAGATAAAAAAAATAATAATAATAGCTAAAACCTTCTTTTTTAATAATTAAACCTAAAAACATCTCACAATAAAAGATAAAAAAAAAGTAAAGGTTAGTTAAAACCTTCTTTCCCTTTTCTTGTAAAAATGGGATGGTCTTATACACTTTTATATTTTGAGGAGAAAAATAAAATTAAATAATCATGTTTCAAAAAAAGCCTAAATCAAAATTATTCATTATTATCAATTATTATTTATATTAAAAATTATTTGTAAATGTAGATGTGAACACTACAATGCTTTTTTTATCCTGAACTTTTTTTATTTTTCCTCCTTTTGAATTTAAAAGTTTCAGTTCCTTGCATATTAATTTTTCCAAGTGTCCAATTTAAATAAACCATTTTTATAGAAGTTCTCACATTAACTTTTTTCATTTTGTAGATCCCATTTTACAGTTATTTCACTTCAAATGAATACAGAGTCAGTTTATAAACTATTTTCTTTCTGCTTAGCTTTTTCTTCTTATAACTTATATTTTATAGTATAATTTTCAGATCAAATTAATATAGATTGAGCCAGTCATGATTTTAGATAGATACATTATAAGTTTAAATTTTTTTAAGAGACTCATAATTAAGTATATGTCCAGAATATAAATCTGTTTCAGCAAGACTAATATTAATCCATCAATCAAAAATCCTAAAACTTTGTTGTTGTTTTTTTTTTTTGCTTTGTGAAAACTCCCAGATATGTAAGTTTTTAATATTTGTCATGAAAATATTTATTTATTTCTAACCAAAAAACATAATAATTTTGAATAAACTATGGTTATTGAATATAATTTATAATCTTGAGTAAAAATTATTGTGAATTTTCTTGATAATTATTTTTTAAAAAAGAAAATTTTAACTTTATAATATCAATAGGTTTCTGCCAACTCTAAAGCTAAAGATTCCTGAATTGATTCCCAGATGAGAAAATTAAAATAAATAAAAAAAGTAAATTTAATCAATTGATTGAAATTGTTAAATTCAGTCTGTCAGAATTTTAATTATTGCACAAGCTAAACAAGAAATCACTTGATTATTTTTAATAAAAATATGGAGAAAGAAAGGGAAAAATAAATCATGAAAATATGATAATAATATACATTTAGAGAAGTAAGAATAGAAAGTGATAAACTTTGGCAACTTTTTTTTAGAATTAACATTGTAAATCTGTAGCTCAATCAACTTTTAATCTCATTATCAAATCTTCTAGCAACATCTACTTTAATAAATTAATTATCAAAATTTACATTGCAACAGGAAAGAAGTGTGTGTTTATCATTTTGTATAGACTTAGCTTTATATTTCTTAGCGATTTGTCATAACTCATACACATACAGAAAAACACTTTTCAATTCTATTGGAGTTTAAATAAATTTGTTCTCACACTTAAATAGCTGTTAAATAATTTAAATTCAAAAAAATAATATATTCATTCAGTAAAAAAAAAAAATGATGATAGGTGGGTAAAATAGCCTTTAAATAGAAACTCAAAAAAGACAGCAACATGACTAGGCTAATCAGGTGATGAGTGCTTTTAATTTTTCCTCCTTTGTTTTATCTGAACTTATGAATAGTAAGATACTCATTTATCGGTGGATAGCTAGATTGGTTATGAGCTAGCTACTGAAAAGCTGGCTTGAAACTTGAAAAAAAAATTTACAAATTTCATTTAAATTTAATTTCAGATCATGAGTATGGTCAATAAGTATGCAAATCATTAAATCACAAACCACTTCAACCATTAAGAAATTAACTTTTTAATTAACTTTTTCAAAAAAAAAAAACAAATATTTAATCATAATTTGATAGGCAGAAAAACACTATTATCCAATATCTCAACATTATTTTTGCCAACAATTTTAAAAAATCTTTATAAAGCATTTTTAATATATACTAATAATATTTTTTTTTTAGTCTTTAGAAATGGAAAACTATAATTATAAATTAAAAAAAAAAAATAGATGGTTTAATATTCTTTTTAAATGATTAAAAATAAAATGGATAACTATTTAAAAAGCTTTTGTCATCATCTAAATCGTTAAAAAAAAATTTATTTTTTTGTTCTTTCAGGGTAATAGTCCAGGATTTTGCTATATACACAACTACAATTCTGATAAACCCTTTAACTAGCTCCCTTTTTTAATTCTCTCATTGTCTCTTTTAGCACTTAATCAGCCCTATAAATTTTCAAAATGTAATAACTTGCTCTAAATTCTTAACTAAATTTTCCAAGTCTTCTCCTATATAAAAAAAAAATTGTTAAAGTTGAAATGAATTAAATAAAAACAAATCAACTTTTAAAAAGCCAAAAAAAAAAAAAGTTGATATATTACATTAACTTCTGATGAAAGATTTAGGACTTAAAAAAGCTTATAAATATTTTACAGCATATATATTTTTATTTATTGTCTTACATGATTTTAACTCTAAAAATTAAATGAATGAAATAAACCTTGAACTATTTCCATCATCTAGTTTAATTATTAAATGTTTTTAGAAAAATTCAAATATTATTTATATTTTTCCAAATACATTCAATTGTTAATAATTAATACAGGTTAATATATAATATGTTTTGAACAGTATTATTATCTTATTTTCTTCAGATGTTTCTGACCTGATCAGTGATAATACCAACAAGGGAATCTACCTGGTGACCTTTATTAGGAATATTAATTTTAAAGTGATATTTTAGCCAACTAGGCTATTCTGTCAAAAACAACTGTCAGTAGAAACTTCATTTGCATTATCTATGAGGATCTTACCGACATTTCCATTTTTTCTAATTAAGGCAAGATTAATTAATGATTTCCAAACATTATGGATTATCATATCAGGTTAACTTATGGGGTTATTTGCCATTGTCATATAAGCAGATACTTTAAATTTTCTTCTTTTTACTTCTCTCTCTCTCTCTCTGCTATTTGGTATATGCATAATCTGTTACTTTAGACACATTTGTTTTTTTCTTCTCTAATCATTATTTTATATTTTTTTAATTATTTTTGGATACCCATAAAAAGAAAAAAAATTGAGAAATTAGGAAAACTCTCAAAACTAAACATAAAATTTCTATTGACTGTTTCCTTTAACAAAATAGCATAGTTGGGTGGAGCAACATCTAAAATTTAATATTCACAAATCTATAGGTCATAGTTACTTTCCCAATCTAGTACTAACACTGGTCAGTCCAACAACATGTAAAGAATGATATTACTCAAAACATATTATAGATTAAACTGTGTGTTGAATGCTTTTGGAAGTAAAAGATAATATTCCAATATATAATTACATGTAAAATAACATTATCATAAACTTTCAGATGATCTTTATAATTTTAAAAATTCCTCTTACATAATTTTAAAATATATCTAAATTAAAAAAATATACATCACCTTTGACCAGTCAGGTTTTAATTTAATTGCTAATTCTGAGTCTTGCAAGGCTTCAGAATATGTTTCCTGTGATAAATATGCATAAGACCTGTTGGCTGCTAATAAATGATCATATGGGGCTATAACAAAAAAAAAAAAAATGTTATATTAAATTTATAATATTTTATCTAATTATATATCATTGTAATAAATAAATTCAGCACATATTAAACAATACTAAAGCATATTTAACAAACAAAGAACAGACAAAAATCAAGCAAAGCTAATTACTGAAAAGATTTAAGCTTTACACTGATACCAAAAGCAATATTCCTGATTTATTGTTACTATCTATCATTGTTTACTTTATCAATATTCCTTGATGGAGTTATTATTTAGTTAACAATGTTAAATTTTGAGATACATTTTTATTGCTCCATAAGTTTTCGTTTATAAGTCATATTGTAGTTTTGAACAAAATTTATTATGGGCATAATTTTTAAATATATATTCTCTTTTGAATAAAGCCTGAAATTCCATATATTTAATGTAAAAAGAAGCCTGTTCTTATATAAATTATTTTTTTCCAAATCTAAATTAGCCATAAACTCAACTGCAGGGAGATAAAGGATGAGACCCTCCATTAATTATATATTTACAGACTGAGTGTTTCCTCTGAAGAAAAGAGATTAATCTTTAAAAAAATCTGTGACTATACATAAATCTTGGTTAAATTAGAAACATATATGGCCAATCATTTCATGTAGAATCACAATTTCTGAAAAAAGTTAATGGTTTAAGTAAAATATTTTCCACTGAAGAAAATATAACTAAATGACTGTGGAGATTTTTAAATACAATACATTATTAGAATCACTATTCTCCAGCTGATTTTGTTCTTTCATAAAGTGACAAACTATTTCAGCCTATTATTCATAGAAATACAATGATAACCATATGACAAAGAACATTTTGATTCCCTCTCCTTAACTATAATACCAATAGATACATCAATTATTACTTTATGTAATAATAGATGTTCAGTTGATTTACATATACCATATCCTAAATCTTTATAATTATGACTTACATAATGATGCATAAGGCATATTTGAAGCGAGCTCGTATAGTATACATCTACAACTTATATAAATTGCTATCAAGTTTTATGATGGATTACTTATTGAAGAAAAAGGTTCTATATTTTATATCTCCATAAATTAATGATTTCTCAACTAATGAGTTCATATCTTTTGATACAAAATATATATATTTATAAATTGATACTTTTATAAATGATTCTGCTATTTCATATTATATTTTTGAATTACATCCTCTTACTACAAAAGTATTAGACAGAAAATAACTCTTTATAATGATATTCAATTATCACAAAAATTCTGCACACCAGTATTCCAAATGTGAAATGGATGTAGACTTTCTATGTTTCTGCAGGATATAGATCAAAATATATAAATTGGCCTCACTCTTATCTACACCTTCAAATATTGATGTTCATGGGCTCATATGTGACCGATAGTTGTTGTTTTTTTTTTCATATGCCTATAGATCACCATAAATGTCGCCTAGAGCAATTTCTTATATTTAGATCAAATTCTGGGTTATGCATACCATTGAGAGTTATTTTACCTTTAATTAAATTATTAGTAAGAATTATATTTCATTATCTTTTTTTTATGATAGTATTACAATCTTATTTCCATACATTTTAATATCAGATGATTTTTTTTATTGTTGTTTAATTGTCTTTCAATTTTTAAAAACAGTACGTAATTGATTTTGTTTTATTGAGAAACTGTCATTCGATTCATTAGAACAGTTTAAGAAATATCATTTGTCTAATTCTAAAAATATCTTCTTTCTGAATCACATTGATCATGCTATAATACTCAGGTTATTTTCATTCATGATTTTGCTTCCTTTGTTTACATTCCTTTTTTTTTACTATCAAGTAACTTAGTTCGGTGCAAAAAGTCATAGGAATCTATTCCTATTAATACTATTACTGCTGCCACTACTATTAGTATTAAAGCTGTAATTATGCACAGTGTTAGCAAATGACTCTAGAACTAACGGTTTTTGGAATCAAAATTCTATCATCTTGGTGTTCAAAAGTCATATGATCTGAAAAATAACTAGTGCATTATTTAATGTTTAACTATTAAAATTATGATTTAAAAAATTAAAAACTACTTAGCAGATGCATATATATTACACTGTTGAAACAAAACCATTATATTGTTTATGACAATTGCAATATCTTCAATCTGATACTCAATTCAATTTTTGATTTTAAAAATAACTAAAAATAAAACTTTTATCTAAAATTTCCATTTTATTTATAAGAATGAATCATTGTCTTGCATTTTACTATAATTTGATATGACAATTTCTCAGTCAATATGAGTCAATGATAGCTTTAAATAACTTACTTTCAGTTACTCCTTTAAGGTTTCAATAATGAGCAGAAATGAGTTAAAAAGCAAAATTTCACTTTCTTTTAGATAGCTTATGTTTACTTATTTCTTTAAAGCTTCTACAATGAGCATAAATGATAACAGAATTATTATCATTAATATTTTGAGAATATTAAATTGAATACGGGCAAATATAATTTATATAAACATGTCATTTTCAGTTTGTTCAGCAGTAATAGTTCTTAATCATAGCTTATAAATCACATTAATATCAGTTAAAAAATGTTGCATTACTTCATTTTAGATTTGCTATTTAATGGTGAAAAAACTCTCCAAACCAAATTTACATCTGGAAAAAAAATCATTAACATTATAAATCCTAGAATTTCATTTTATTTCAATTATTAATATAGATCAAATATAGTCTATCAAAGATCAAATTAATTTATTAATTAATAGATTGCTTTTATTTTCAATACTGTAGTATTTATCTGTAAAGCAATAATAAACAAATTTTTATTACATAAAAGAAATGGAATTAAATGTTATAGTTTAATAATGTAAAGGTTTCACAAGTCTTCAGAATATAATATTTTGATGAAGTTTCATTCAATTTCAACAAATTAATATATCAAGAAAGTTTGATTTCAAAATAATAGGGACTTTCCCATTTACTTTATACTTCTTCATTTCCTTTTTCCTTCTCAGAATTTTGAATAATCATAGTCAAACAAAGTTTATAATAAACTAATAAATTGTCTCAGATTGTTTGTTAGTTAATTAACTTAATAAAATTATTATGAGAAAATGGGGGTGGGGGTGGGGGGGTTGAATAAAAGGTTTCGAGAATGTATTGTGTTCATTTTTATTTAACCTGTTACGACTTTTGGAAATATCTAGAGTCTCTTTTATATTATGTAAATCACAAAAGTTCATGTGTTTCTTCAATTATAAGATGTATTTATTCCAATAATCTAAAATCTATGGCAAACAAAACATGAAATTTCATAATCTCTTAATGTTCTAGTCGTATCTATTTTTTACACTTATTTTAAAAATCACAAAATTTCTTGCCTATATAAAATTGTTTTAATTTTAAATTTTTAAATGTTGACTAAATTTAGACCATTCTTTCATATATGGAATAATATCTATGGGTTCAAAAGTAAGCTTTTTTTAAATTCACTAATATATCACCACTATTATGTAAAGATTTACTAATAATCCATGTACTGAAATCATTACATGATCACATCTCCAATACTAGCACATAATTGTTTATAAACAAAGCAAAGCAAAACTCCATATAGTAGTGCCACCTGTGCTAAACAGAGTAATCAATGGATGAGTAGGCATTAGATAGGGATTTTATGCACAAGCCTTCTGGCATCCATTGATTACTCTGTTTAGCACAAGTGGCACTACTATATGGAGTTTTGCTTTGCTTTGTTTACTGAAATCATTCATAAGCAGAATGTAATATATATTTTATATACATATGAAATATAGTTTGAGTTAAATTCCAAACTTAAATACACTGCCATAATAAGTGCAATGCCCTCCAGTGTTGAAAATATTAGATACAATAAATAAAAAATGAAATATGGACATGAAATTTAAATCAATAGATCTGTACATGCAGTATCATTCAAATTGGTTTATAATCTTATTTATAAAGGCAGAATTGATAGCTAATCATTTTAATAACAAACAAGCTATTATATTTATAAGATTAAATTAAGCAGCATTTACATATATGATAATTTGCTGCTTGTTGATAAGTTATTAAAATAAATAGCAATTATCTCTGACTTTGTAAATTGGATTATGGGTCAATTTGAATGAAACTGCATAAACATCTACATTGATTTTAATTTCATACTTGATATTACAATCTGTTTAATTGTTCACACAAGACCTTGAAAATTAAAATGATTTTATTTTTCTTTATTGTGTTTAATAGCTTTAATATATACAATGTTGCATTAAATGTGACAGTGCATTCAAGATAAAAAGTTCTCTCTAGCTATGTTTCATATTATTAGTACTGTTTTGTTTAACTTTACACTTACATATATTTTATACATATATATATTGAAAGACATGATGTCATATCTATTTTATGGTCATTCATGGATTTTACATATAAGAGAGAATTAGTCAATAGTATAGCAATAAAATTCTTTTAGAGTACTAAACAAAATAATAATAATAATGTAATAGATAAGTTTTATTATTAAAATATGTAGGATTTAAAGAAAAAAACTAAAGAATATTTTATATATTACAGAATAAAATAATGTAGCTACTTTTATCAGAAATTGAAAAATTTAGAACTAGGGGAAAATATACTTAAATTATAAGCAAAAAATGTATGATAAAATGTGTGCTTACTTCAAAAACAACAATTAAAATAGATTTTTTAAAAAAAAAAATAGATCTTAAAAGTAAAAAGCAACTACATTTTGGGCTTAATTTAATAAAAAAAAGGACATAAAAAATTAATTTTAAATTGTATTTTGTGTTTTATCTTGGAGACAGCTTTCACTTCAAGATAAGAATTAAATTAAGTAAATAATTATAGTAAATAAATTTTATTTGTAATTAAATGTAATTAAGGCATATAATGTTTGAAAACAAGTGAGATCACACATAGCATATAAAATCTAAATTTCTTTAGAAATTCTATCTCGCTCTTTGAAGCTAAACATTAATGAAGTCAATATGAATTTTAATGATTAAGAAATAGAAAAAGCTACCAACTACCTGAGGGTCTACCTTGGATACAATATTTGTTAACTTGAATATGTTTTTCTAAAAAAGTTCCAATTCACAAAGCAACTTAAAAAATGACAAACGATTTATGTAGCAACTTTCAGTGGATAAAACTATAAGCCAGAAAAAGAAATGCTTCACTCTGTCAAGGAAGCTTATATGTGATATATTAGTTTTGTTTTTAAAAAATGTCTCTGAGGAAAACTATAAAGTGAACTATGAAGCTTCACAATGAATTGCTCAAAGAATTCTTGCAAAGAAATAGTTGGCCATATATATATATGAATTACTTGATTTTAAAAACTTTCTAATTTAGACTTACTTTAAGAATTTTATTTTTACTCTCACCTCCAAAAAAAAAAAAGTAATATATGTTTGCATAGTTAACATTGTTAATTAATTACATAAATATTTAGTTTTCAAATTAGTATAAATTATCAATTAATATACACTAAGACAAAGTGAATATGTTTTATTTTCTTCTTTTAAACTGATTTAAAAGATGCAATTTCATAGCAGTTTAATTTATCTTAACATTTAATTTTAATGTTTTTAAAAGAATATATAAAAAAATATTCCTCTCTTCTTATAGAATTAGTTTTTAAAAATTAGTACTGATTTAAAATGTATATTTTTTTTTAAAAGGTATCTCCTTTCAAATATAGATTAGTATTAACCAAAAACAAAACATCTAAAAGAGTCTTATTTAATGGAACCGGTTTCCTAATAATATATGAAACTTTAATTGAATTATGGAAAGAGCACAATAGTCATAGCAATAAATACACTGTACATACATAAGGAGGAAAATATGTTCCACTATATGTGCAATGCCTCAGAAATAGAATAAATGACTGGTAAAAAAAAAGTGTTACATTCACTGTAATTTTTAATTAATTTAATTATTTTAAATATGATCAGCATTGTCATGAACATAGTACATTAACCCACATTCAAATATACTTTTATATGTATGAATTTATTATATCAATGGATTTGTTTAGAGTCTTTGTTTTAAATTAAGTATATTCTACATTTAAGTATTATGAAGAGAAATGATTAAAAAAATAGAGATTTCATTTAAGAGGGTAGGATCCAAATTGATGACTCTAGGGAGGATATAATCCTATGAATACTATTTATGTAAGGTAGAATCCAATAACTGACCACCTCATTAAATAAAGTTTATGATTATTATTTTATAAGGGATAGGATCCAAAAAATAGCTACCCCTTTGAAGTATTAGTAGTTTAAGGAAGATGGAGGTGTAGTTATATATATGTTTATTAAGATTATAATGTAAGGAGTACTTCATAAACTAACTTTGTTTTAGATATATGTATATGTAACAGCTGTGAATCTCAAGATGAATGAATGAGTTATATTTCTAAGGGTTATGAACATATAGGTTTATAACCTTAATATGTTAAAGGCATGGGATATTCATTATTGCCATAAAGTAAACTTATAGCATTTTAATAAATAAAAATATCACATATAATAGCTATATATATATATATTAATGATTATACATAAAAATCATTTTTTGGTGCATGGTTTGTACCCTTCTCAAATGTTTAGCATCTATTTTAAGGTTATTGCAAATAGAATGCTATATAGTGTTCTATAATGGAAGTAAAATAACAATAAAATAAAACAATTGACTATACAACATAACAATATACAGAATAAAAACATACCCTATATAACTTTATGTGTACTATCTTGTTATAT